>CM046029.1:60470451-60823613 GCA_025215565.1 Flaveria ramosissima | reverse complement strand
ATCAACAATGAATCATTCGGCCAACACACGAGATAAAGACTACAACAAATAGTCGCACACCAAGCACAACAATGAATATACATCTAAACCTCACTCTCCTTTATCATGACGTTGTCTATAGATACGTCCGAATAGATTTCTCTCTTTTTTCATGGACACTAACTGATTTCTCTTCATCCTCCCTCCATATCTCATCCCTCTATCCTCCCACTTCACGCCTCCATTAGTAGGTGTTCGTCCCATGAATTTCACTTATCACTTTCTCTTCCTGACTCCTTCACATCAATCACTTGTTGTTAACCCTAGATTCATGACACTTCGAGTGTGCAAGCCAGATTGGTTGATATCATGTACAAGGGTCCCAAATTTATTCATAGAAAATCAATCACGGTTTTAGATTCAGCGGAAGTCTTTAGGATGCTTTATTTTTTTCTAAATAATCAACTCTATCGATTGTTTTTCGTTTCACATATCCAAACATTTTATGTCTCAAATTTGAGACGATCAATACTGTTGATTGATCAAACAATCAAACCCTCACTCTAGAAGTAATTTGACACTTAGGGTTGATTCAAATGTTTGTATATTTAAAATAAGAATTTATGAAAGATCTTTAATACCTTACAATGTTTTCAAAATATTAGACTTTGAAAGTAATACAAGATAGGTTAAAGCCACTAAGTCCGACCGAAAAGTTTGGTCATCTTCCAATTGATGATTTCATGCTACAAGGTCAATCAATGCATAAATCTTGTTTTAAGCACATGTATATAGTTTACGTGAAAACATCTTGAAAATAAAACGTTAACATAAAGCTGATGAATCATGTTACCAAACATTTTATAACAACATAATTAGTATTGAAATCATTATCACAAGTTAGTTTATAATTGTTTTACTTTATGACAAGCCCATACCAGGTAGCTGGTATACACTGAATTATCCAGTTTATATATGTTGACATAAATTTAACCGCATTGTGACATAACACATAGTTAACTATCAACACATATATCATCGATCAATATACTTATACTCATCCTTGTCACCTAAACCTTTACTTGATCGATTTTATACAACCACATGTTGGTTTTGTATAAATATAAACATTTGAAAATAGGCATTTCATAAACATGCTAGACTTATTTCCTAAACACTTGTGCACATATGACAATAGCATGCAAATGAAGTTTCTTAAGCATGTTCATTTTAATTGATGATCTAGAATTACCACTTAGCTTCTAGATTTCGAGCAACACCTGCACAGATGTTCCTCGAGCTTCATGAGGTAATATTACTTAGACCGGGTTTAATAGGGGTATTAAGCTTACACTTAGAGAAAGGATTTAGAAAAAAAGTATATCTTTTCGTCTAAATTATGCATGCTTTTTTACAGCTTGGTAGACTCTACCTGCGGAGCATCATCCAAGGTGGTCGGCAGTCTGCAATCCAACCAGGGTGGCTCAGAATATTTCAGCCAATCAAAATTTGACACGTGTAAACATGTATTAACATCAAGTGATTTGTCATCAAACACGTGTCACTCTCAAATGACATGTGATGTGTCATCCTACCGGTTCCCGTTAGCATACCACGTGTCAATCCATGAAGATTTTACTTGTGGATCACGTAGCGGGTAGCTAACGAATTACTAAAGATGGTATATCAGGATTTCAGTAACCTAATTCAATCCATTATGGCTCATTAGGCTTTTTGGTCATGGTCTGCGATCAAAGCCAAAACCCCTCATTCTTTATAATTTTTATTTCTAACCCTAGACTTCCAGGTGTATCATTTTATGTATAACGTTTTTCCAAGTGTTACACTAGTGGTCCTCGTCGACCATAAATGGGCAATAATGCCTTGGTGTGGATGCTCTTAAGGAATATACAATCATGTAGTAGTATTAAATTGATAAGATTCAGGTGTTGAATCCATAACAAACAATTACTAATTACGTATTTAATTACTCTCACGCAAGACTATCAATTATAACTTCTCACCAATATAAAGTAAAATATTGTAAGGATTCCTTAAGTCTGATGCAACCCAAAACATCCAAAGTGTCTCAGCAACATGCACTAAGTACTGAAGTGAAGAATGCTTTGGAAGTTTTACACAATGCATTAGAAAATACTCTAAGTGTAAAATCTTCTGAAGCCAAGACCAATATCTTCCGAAGCCAAACATGAAGTCTTCCGAAGCCTCAGAGACAAAGTCTTCCGAAGCTTCAACCTATGAAGACAGATTTCTTACGAAGACTTTTAGTACACATGCTTTATCTGATGTACTGTTTCATAAAGCACCTTTTCCGCTGCATCTCTGTAAAGTCACCAACTTACATGAGTTGGTGAAAAGGTCCATGCTTTTGGTAACTGTATATTGAGGTCTTGAGTCTGTAACTTTCCACTTTATGTACTTTATCCTTTTTGTAATGTATAAGGATGTGAGCTATGGCATGTCATAGTCACAAGGTCAAAAGGCAGATATGCCTTTTGATCCTACAATTGATTTTGTTAGTGTCTAGTCAATTGTATCCAGCTGGCTTTCAAAGTATAGCCGGCTGTAGGTTGTAGTATAAGTATTCCAAGTTCTTGTATCTTTTTTTATGCTTTGTAACACTTGTAAAAGAACTTGAGAAAGCAATATACTGCCTCCTTGAAACCCATACTCTCTTGTTCTGTATCTTGCTTTACTTGTGTTCTTTGTATCACTTTGGTTAACTCAGTTCACTGTTTGATTAAATTTTAGTTAATTCTCCTCATTGTGTGGTTGTGTTGTAATTGTGTTAAAGCCCTTAAACGGTCCTGCAAATATAGTTGAATAAGTGAATCACAAGTATGAGAAATAACTCATTGGTACTCAAATTGGTAGGTTAAATCTTGAAGTACTGATAATGTTGTTGGTTTGTAAATTTGTGACCTTAGATTTATGTGTTCAAGCTGTGATAAACAAACTCATGCACAAAATAAAGGCAAGGCATCGGGTTCCTTTAACCTATATACTTTTTCAACTCAACTCGGTTCATAGCTAACCCGATAAGCACCATAAACGACTGGCCAAATGACCATAAATCAAGAGTACTCTTTTGGACTGATTGTGTAGACAGTTCCCGTTCGATCTAACAAGTCATTTTGTTACTAAGGATATTATACATCTCTTATAAAGCATAGAAAAGTAAGAAGTGTATATAGTTACATGACATATTAAATAAGCATCAAATAGCCAAATCAAAACAAATATGGAAATTAACAATAGATGGATTGGCCTTTACGATAAAGAGAAAAAAACAAAATAGTATGAAAATATAATTTGTTGATATCGAAAATACAAAACTAAAATTATGACCAAATGACTAACAAATCTAAAATTATATGGTCTTACGCGTTTAGTGTCATGATGCTGATCACTTCTATATAAGTTTAGCCTAAAATAAGTCAACTTGCTCCATAATGACAAAAGATTAATTTATACCTTTAATTGTGAAATCCTACCAAACACCATTCAAATGTTTTATAATAATTCCTTGATTCTCATGATTAATTAGCGGCCCACGTTTACTATTGTCATCCACCAATAACCAATTACGGATGGATATTTTTACCTAATGACTATTATAGTTTTATTTTCTAATTTATCGTATACAATTTGAAAAACCATCAACAAAATCCAGTGTTTTCAACTCATCTTGAAAATAAATAAATAAATAAATAAATGGGATCGAATCATTAATTGCAGTTTCATAAAACGACAAGTCAAATTGAATGAATTGGTTAAGTCTGCAGGCTGATCCAACCTTTAAAATGATATGTTTTAACGGTTTTGAACAAATCTTCTAAGTTGAGAATCGAAAATATCTAAGCTATTAGTTAAGACAATTGGTGTATTAGAATTATTCATTTTTCAACAATGGTCAATGGTTTCATAATTTGATCGGATGGGAACCAAATATGTAACCAGTCCGTTAACACCATTTGAACCATCTTCATTTGAAGGGGATTTAAATAAGTATTGATTAATCAATCACAAAGTTTTGCAAGGTAAAACAGTCTCGTAACATTGTTTTGCCTAAACTTAATTACACATATAATTTGGTTATCATCGTATTAACTTTTCAACTAAATCTAGGATCATGTAGATGAAACTTTGGACCTTAATCGGCTTTAATTATATAAAAATTAGATAATTATTTATGTCAAATCTGCTATCAAGTAGTAACATACTAACATATTTTTCATGGTAATGTTAACATAAATGATTTAAGGTGGTTAACACGTAATCATCGTGTTAGCTTCCAGACTAATCATATGGTTAAATAATAAGACCTTAGGATTTAACCAATATTTAAAAAGACTAATATATAGTCATATCATAATCATAATACAGTAACAGAATTGATTCGAGCTGGTTTGTATGTGACTATTAAAAATAAGAACTTGAATTTTATTCTATATATATTTTATGAGTGCTGAAACCACATACTCAATGTAATCTTTAACTGAACTCAAAGTTTAAGTACATATTTTCTTATAATTATTATTCTAACCATTCATTTGCATTTTATCTTTATATCATTTCTATTGTATCAATCAAAAATCTCAATCAAACGATTAAATATGCTGAGAGTTTAATATCATTAAGCTCGTCCTTGGATAAAATTTGGTTCTTATAAGAATTACATTACATGTGAAATATGAATATTGCTTATTTGTGTGTAAGTGTAAACTGAAGAAAAACGGGGTATGACGGACCTCTTACCTATAAGACTGATGGTTGGACGATAGGTATTTCTCAATTTCATTTATATTTAATCTTTTTACTAGTCTCGTTCATAAAGTATGGTTAGTGATTGTGAGTCAATGGATCGATAGAAAAACGACATCAGTGTGGTTATACAAAGATTATAAGTTAAAAGGGACCTCGCTACATGGCTTAATATATTTTCGTCTCTCTCTAAAATTATGAGCTAGTAGTTTAATTTTGTCTATTATTTAAATTTCAATAATGTCATTACCGAGCTCACTTCAATTGTTTCATTAGTTATTCTCTCTAACACACATACCATATTCACTTACTTTGAATACACCCAAGATAAATATATTATACGATAACTTATTTAGAAAGGTTGGTAGTATCAATATATGTTGTTTTTTATATGTAGGTTGGTAGTATCAATGTTAATGTTTTATATGTTAGATATAAAGAACACCTTCGACCCTTTATTTTACATCTAATATGTTTTAACTCTTTTGTATTTATTTAGGGGTGCAAACGAGCCAAGCCGAGCCCAAGCTCGTATGGGCTCGAGCTCGGCTCGTGATGATTTAGGAGAGTTCAAGCTCGAGATCGGCTCGTTTCGAGCTTTATTTTTAAAGCTCGAGCTCGGCTCGACAAATACTTTTTAAGCTCGGACTCGGCTCGTTTATTTATTTAAATATTATTTTAATATTTTTATATTTAATTTTGATATATATTTATAATTATATTTATTTTATATATAACATTATTCATATTATTAATTTTTTTATATCATAGCATATTATTTATATAATATATTTAATAAATTAAAATTATATATAAAAATAAAAAGCTCGTTTAGGTTCACGAGCCGGCTCGAGCTCGATACATGAAGCTCGGGCTCGGGCTCGTTAATTAAATGAGATTTCTTTCAAGCTCGAGCTCGGCTCGGGCTCGATAAAACTCGGCTCATTTCGAGCTTTTTATCAATCCGATTTCGAGTAGCTCACAAGCGGCTCGGCTCGTTTGCACCCCTATATTTATTACTATGTTGCTCATTGCACACTTAAACGTATATCATTTATTATTTTTTTCTTGTTTTTCAAGAAACAAAATTGGATTTCAAAGTCCCTGTAACTAACTTATTTTATTCAAAGAGGTGAAATTGAACTCGTGTGTTTGGTAATTTATAAAAGAGAAAACTTCGTAAAATAGTAATAAAGTTTTATGATAGTTTCAATCAGGTCACTCAAGTTTTAAACTGTTTCAGTCAGGTTATTTAACTTTGGGTTGGTGTTCTAATCCTATGTAATTAACCTGATTAGCAGGTAATTATTTATTTTTCAAGGTTTATAAGCCTACCACCACCGCCGTCCGACCACCATCGCCGCCCGCCACCACCGCCGCCCGCCACCACCGCCGCCCCACCACCACCACCGCCCGCCACCTCCGGCCCACCACCATCGCCGCCCGCCACCGTCGCCCGCCCACCACCATCGCCACCACCTCCGGCCCACCACCATCGCCGCCCGCCGACCACCACCACCCACCACCACCACCACCACCGTCGTCCCACTACCACCGCCGCCCACCACCACCGTCGTCCCACACCACCGCCGCCCACCACCACCGCCGTCCCACCACCACCGCCGCCCACCACCACCGCCGTCCCACCACCACCGCCGTCCCACCACCACCGCCGCCCACCACCACCGCCGTCCCACCACCACCGTCGTCCACCACCATCGCCGCCCACCACCACCGTCGTCCCCCACCATCGCCGCCCACCACCACCGTCGTCCCCCCACCATCGCCGCCAACCACCTCCTCCTCTCACCTTTGACCCTCCATTTTACCTACTATTCAGGTTAAATACACAAGATTGAAACATCAACATAAAGTTTAGTGACCTGATTGGAACAAAAAAGTTTATGGATGACCTAATTAAAACAATTTTGAAACTTTATTACATTTCTAAAAAGTTACCCCTTTATAAAACCAGCTAGAGTATATTTCATAACTAGGATTTATGTTAAAAAGTTAACAATTGATTAAAGTGGGTCTACATACTTGCATTTTTATTTATTTCGTTACAAAATTTAAAAAGTTAGGGTGAATATGAATAAACATATTTCAATAACGGAACCAACCGTTGTGTCGTTCTTTATTTTATTCATGTTTCGCTATAAATTTTATCCAAACTCAGGTCGTTGTGACATGTGAATACGTACACTTTTGTAAATAAACTTTACTTTTGTGATATAAGGTTTTCCCACAACATCACGCGAGCAGGCAAGCCCACTAGTTATAACTTATTTGTTATTTAAAATGATATAATTTAATTTCAATATAAAGTAACCACATAATTTAATTTTCATATATTTTATAAAACCAAATGATAAGAAAACAATATAAATATTTCAACAATCAAATAATTTTACCATATAAGCAATATACGTTCAGCTTAATTGTATCCGAGTGTTGATAGATGCTCTCACTTTTAAAGATCGAGAGTTTAAATCTTATACTAGATAGATTAAATGGATTTATAAGTAACTCGTGAAACAAATAAAAATAAAATAATTTTGCTATGTTTATAACACATAACCAGTGTTGACTAATAAATGGCTTTTACTGTTTACAATCTCCACGTTTAAAAGTTTATGTCGTTTACTTAATACGGAGTAGTTTGTAAGTTCGTGATTACATAAGACATTTTAACATCCCACTTTAATTTCCACCACTCAAACAATTAAAGCATGATGAGGTTATCCTAAAGTTATTTGCTTGCATTAGGGAGTAATCTTATTCTTTTAGTTAATTCACTTTTATTGGTTTCTTAACACTTAAGAATAATATAACTTTTAAATATTGATATATTTTAATTATTGTTTCATACAAATGAGACTTATATGCTTTTAATTTGAGTAGAATAGTTTTTATGCTTTCTTTTTCAAACAACACGTTTCTCTTTAAATATATGATATATTTGATCATAAACGATGTGTCCATAATAGTACAATGGTACATCCAAGTTGTCTAAATATGACACATGAATGGTTTGTACAATATGAGGGAAAACCCAACCCATTACAAATGGTGGTACATCTTAACCGATTCATTTACCCTTGTTTGAAATATACATGTCGCACTCGGTCTATATCCTTGGTATGCTTCGCCACTAAAAATGATACACGCGCCCCTGCACACACACATGTACACTTAAGACATAATCAAAATTAAGTATATAACTACAAAAACTATATAAACACATATATCAATAGTGAGTCAGTGGCCCGATAAGAAAAGGGCATCGACGTGGTCTGGTTATCAATATATCAGTTGTGTACACTTACAATTGATTTAGTTTAAGTATATAACCAGACCACGAACGCCCATACTACTTCGAAACATTTATTATTAGAATTGATACAACAACAACAATCTATGCTAATAATAAAATAAAAAAAAGCTTTTTGGGGACACTTAAAAATATGATTCTAGAGCATCTAAATCTAATGTTTTCCTTTTCTCTCTCATATTAAATAAATATATTAACTACTAAT
Organism: Flaveria ramosissima; assembly: GCA_025215565.1. NCBI lineage: Eukaryota > Viridiplantae > Streptophyta > Magnoliopsida > Asterales > Asteraceae > Flaveria > Flaveria ramosissima. The sequence goes on along the minus strand of CM046029.1, from coordinate 60,815,310 downwards.
TAATGATTTTATTTAACAATTTTTATACTAAAATATCTTTTAATAAATCAGAAAAGAGATCTTTCTATAAATGTAATTTCTAAATAAAAATATTTTTTATAAAATAATTTTTTTTCTAGAACATGACTTTTTTTTAAATACGAACTGTTTTAGAACCTATGTTTTTAGAAAATAGGTTATTATGAAATGAAAATAATTAAAAATTGAAGTTACAACAAGAAAAATTTTAAAATGACTCTTTTTAAAAACAGTTGGTTATGAAATAGTTTAAAAAACAAATTTTTACATAAACATAAAAAATTAAAAACATAAGTTTAAAAAATGATATCGTCATTTTATTACTTAAAATTCTTACTCATGTGTAATTTAATCCTATTTTAACTCAAAATATCATTTTATAATATATAAAATTTTAATTACTAACTATTTAATATTTTAATTTATACAACTCGTTTAATACACGTAATACTAACACAATAATAATAATAACAATAAACTGCTTGTAAATTAAGAAGGTCAACAACGTCAACTAGCTTCCTCTTTTGTCATTTCAACAATATTTTAACTTTTTATTTAATTATATTGTCATGGCTACAGTTTTAACGATTAAATTATTTCCGTATATGTTAAAAACTCGTTGAACAAAAATAAAAATACCACACTTTTACTAGTCTAAAAGCCTGTTTGTGGATGGTGGGGATATAAAAACATAAAGCAGTGAAGCATACATCCAAAAGTTTAAACTTTATTCTATGAATCGGATCCTCTAAGATCAAATAGTCATTGTTATTCCTTGTCTTTATTAAAAATACAAGTAAGCGATTGAGATTTTCTTATTAACTATACTTTCATATGCTGACACACATGAATAATTGAGGCTCTATATGTACATAGTTATTGGATACCGTTCTAACGTTATAACCCTTTTTTTATTATGTTTCTATAGTGACTGAAATTACTTTAAAATAATCTAACTTTTATTTTAAATCATATTTTCAAATCCAACAATATATATAGTTTCCCGTACAAATTACTATTACTTTGTACAAATTACTATTAAAAACCAATATATATGTGCATTACGACTCGCACGTTGCAACAAAGATGTTAACCGTAAATAATTAATGTGACAACATTGAACCATACGCGAATGTTACGACATGTTATGTCTCATAATTTATACCGTAATTCAAAATTATTGTTAATAATAAAAAGTATATGGAAGTAAAGTTGAAAGTGAAAAATTTTAATGGTTAAATTATAAAAAGTTGTATGACGAATAACTCTTTTCTGAATGTTAAAATTGTAAATCTTTCAGATTTTGAACTTATTATTCTAAGTGTTCTATAGTTTCATTTTAGCCCTACAAACATACTCTTTAGCACCCTCAAATTTGCAATAGATATATCTTATGCCTTATACTTTTTGCTTTTTACCTACTCGCTTTTTTTGCGTGTGTTTTTCACTTATAACTTTTAAAGTTCAATGTTTATAAAATTATTAATTTCCTTTCATGATGTGCTTATATTTTATTTGCGTTTGAAGATGAAGTTCATTTAGAAAGGAGATATTCGTCATACAACTTTTTATAATTTAACCACTAAAATTTTTCACTTTCAACTTTAGTTCCATATGCTTTTTATTATAAACAAAAATTTTGAATTACGGTATAAATTATGAGAGTTAACATGTAGTAACATTCGCGTATGGTTCAATGTTGTCACACTAATTTTTTACAGTTAACATCTTTGTCGTAACGTGCGAGTCCTAGATCAACTTAGTTATTACTTTTAATGTTTTACGTTTCACATGCGTGGTTCAACATTTTTACTTTTACTTTCCGTTTGATTTTATTTCTAACCATTTTTATTTCCTTTTAATATGATTTTTTTCGATCAATAGTGTGACATTGGTGCTATTTAACATGGTTTACGCCCCCGCTGCAACGCGGGGGGCTTAATACTAGTTAAAATGCTATTTTAGAATGGATACTAGTTGTGTGCAGATAATAATATTATCAATGTATTATTATATATATTAAAAGCCAACTCATGTGCTACAGTAGCTTTTATCGGTAGTATTTTTAGCCACCAATGTTAAAGAATTTACAAATACCTGCTACATTATATTTATATGGTTTAAATTTTTTGCCACATAGGTTTTTTTTCTTTGTTTTTAGCATTTGTTTTTGGTGAATGGTGAAATGCCATGTTTTATCCCCCTTTTTATATAAAATATATAACACTTGGTTTTATATAATTATACAAATCCATTATTTTAGCACTTTCAGTTATACTATTTTTTTAAGTATTATTACCGTGACGAACCGACACGACTATGAGTGGAAAACATCGTTGCGCCATTGATATCATCTTAACTGGTTTCGGTATTTGCTTTTGTGGTTTTCGACGAGTTGAGAATATAACGACCAAACTCACGCCGTGTAGCATGGGGGAAACCCACCAAACTTCCGTCTGCGGGGGAAAATAACTAATTTGGTATTATTGGGACATACAACCATTTAATAGATGGCCGTAAAAATCACATTAGCACTTTTATGTTGGGGCTAAGTTTCAATAACCCTTCTATTTATTTTTTCAAAACTTTGTTATTTAATTAAATTACTATAATCGCCCTTTTATATGAAAAAACAAACATACTCATTATTTACATTGCGCATGATTGGATTTAATGTATATAACTGACGTCATTAGTATAATAGACTCATGTTATACAAATCGTTCAACTAAAGAACGTTTTATGTACTTATTAGAGATTAAGAGCGTAGTTCACAATTACCTATATAAATAAAAGACAAATCATGTAACTTATTTTAATATCAATGCTAACATTTAAATTAATATGGTATTAAAAGATATAAAAATCAGGGTTATTAAATAAAAGACATCATTTGCCAATGAGTTCTAAATCAATTGGTTTAGGAGGAGACATTTTATGACTTTTCAAAGAAGAGATTATGGGTTGGAGTCTCACTAAGTGCAATATGTTCCAAGTGAGCCAAGGGGTTTACCACAGTAGCCCTTTGGGTGGTGAAGTTCTCTTGGAATGGTGGACAAGCCGGGTTACCAGCGCTGCCTGTTTTCGCGGGCGTGGGTGACATTTCGCCAATGGGTTTACCCAAGTGACCGAGCTTAAAATTGTTCGTTGGCAAAATAAAATAAAATTAAAGACATTAGTCGCCACATAGGGTGATATCCAAGGAGTTTCCCTACCGAGTCGCCAAAAAAACTTTACTAGCTAGGAACACCATTTCTCCAGGCCTAGTAATTCTTCCTCTTGATCGCTACCATGGGTGAAGTATAGTATTGGGGTGGGGAGTGGGGGGCTTTTTTTTTTAACAAATAGTATTATTTTTTGACTCGGTAGTGTAAATTTTAGTTTACTTTCACTCGCGCCCCTCATATAATGTGGTTCTAATTCCGCCACTGTTGTTCAAACAATTGTTATAGCCTATATGACCTTCAAAATGAGCATGTGATAATAGTCTATTGTTCCCTTTAAAATAAGAAAATGGGCAAAATGTAGATAATTGTGAGGTGGTGTTGATGTGGCATGTGATAGAAGTGGTAATAATGGTAACCACATCTTCCCATTAACGTTGTGGTTTTGGAGGGTGTTTTTTTTTTTCTTTTTTTTTTAAGAAGTGAACTAAAGTGAAAAGAAAGTTTAAATATTTATGTGAAAGACTTAAATCGTTTTTCTAATGAGTGAAGTGGAGGAAGCTGAAAGAAAGATTTTTTATCTAGTTTTCCTCCCAAATCAAGACGGAGCGGATTTGATGTGTCTACTCGCGAGACTTATACCATTCATAGTAGGTTTTTTATATATATATATTTGTGAGTGTGTTTCTTAATTATCTGTAATGATTGTAAATGGTTGTGTGTAAACATAAGATAAAATGTTAGTATTCATCTATACATTTGGTAACACACTATTCATTCTTAATCATTTCTTAATTTTTTTTAAACTTGTTGTGAGTGATGGATAAAGAAAAAGTAATCGTAAATGTATAAAAAATATTAATTAATTAAAAAAATATTTTTAGCATAATTATAAAGTTAAAACAATAAAATTCAGGAAAAAAGTAAGTTTTTGTATTATTATATGATTAAGGATGGAAAAACTGATTGCTTGATTGTTTTAGTGAATTGATTAGGTGTGTTTATTAAGTTATTTCAAAAAAAAAAACTATGAATTTATGTTAAAAAAATAATAAAAATAAAAATAGAAAAAAACTAAATAAAGATCCGAAGATGCATGATTGTAATTTGGCGACACCGTTACAGATGTCCCGTTTCTGTTAGCACACATGGAATATTATTTTGGAATTTACAACTACCCACTTTTTCACGTTGCACCATATTAATCCTCAACCGCTCACACCCAATCACAGCCTCCACCATATCATCATATGTCTTTCTTTTACCTCCCTCATCTATTCCGCTTTGCTGTAATCTACCCCCATTGTTACAAACAGTGACACTCTCCACCCTTAACTCCCCTTTACTTCTCACTTGACCCATTTTGCCTTTTTTCCCCTCTTTTTTTTTCTCTGAGAATGACATAAGTTTTATTAAAAACTAAACTCATAAGATGGTAGAACACATAATAAAACATATAATTAAATGGAAAACTCACATCTAAGTGCTCCAATCTAATTGTTGCTTGTTCATTTTATGTGTTGTGCCAAAGCAATGCATTTGGATGTGTTTATCTATTATCATTTGGAACTTTTATCTCATTATGTCACATTTTTTTAATTTTGTTACACTTGAATATCATTGTGTTTGTTATATTAACATGGTTTTTTATGTTTTGTTTTATAACAGTATACAATCTTTTGAGTTTATCTATAATCTTAAATGTTCATGTATCAACTTGGGTTTTTATGGTTTTAAGTTCGTTGATAGGACTAAGTAGGGTTGCAAACGAACTGAACGTTCAGCAAAAAGTTGGTGAACCAAATTCGTTATGTTCGTTCGTTTTGTAAATGAACGAACACGAACAAGAAAATTTCGTTCGTTTAATTAAATGATCGAACATGAACACAAGTCGTGTTCGTTTATTTATGTTCGTGAACGTTCGATAATATGTTCGTTAATATCTGTTCATGAACGTTCGATAATGTGTTCGATTATGTTCGTTAATGTGTTCATTTATATTCTTAATTTTGTGTCAGTTATTTTTATGACAATCATATCAAATTTTTTTGATATTTATGTTTATGTACTTATTTATTCTTGATGGATTTTATGTAACGTTTGTAATGAAAATGTAAATTTTATTCTAAAATAAATCTATGATCATTTGTATTTATTTTTGTTTATGATCTTTTTTGTGTTCGTCATACTCATAAACAGTTGTTTGTGTTCGTTTGCTTTTGTTTGTGTTCATTTGCAAATGGTAAGTGTTCGTGAACAGTCCATAAACATGTCATTTTCTTATAAACGAACATAAACATGAAATCTCGTTCGGTAAGTGTTTTGAACAGTCCATGAACAAGTTTATTTCTTAACGATCGAACACAAACAAGGTATTGTTCGTGTTTGTTCGATTCATTTGCAGCCCTAGGACTAAGTAATCACATAGAATTTCAAGAATTTAAGTTAAGAGTTCATGAATATCATTAGCTAACACAACAACTTGAAATCAAGTCGAGAAATTGTACACTATGGATCAATTTATCTACTTAGGTGTTAGATAATATATTTTCAACTTTGATTTTAATTCTATTTTACAAAAGGACGTTTATTCTTTCCTTCCACAGATATCTCTCTCTAGTTCACCCAACTCATACACTTCTTTTTCAGACTCGCAAATGGCAATATATGGTCACCAAATTCTATCATCTTTCCAACTAGTTAACCTCAATTGTAAAAAGAAGATTTAATACTAATTTCACAAGGTTAAAATGGCTTTATAGAACATACACTATTTCTAGGATATTACATATATTAACGTAATACTGTTTGTTCTCGTCTCATCTTAAGCACAATTCGATATACGTTTAATGTCATTGTGGAGCTACCTCACATTGTAGAGGCACAAGCCTCTTAGGTGGAGGTTGCAAGTTTGATCCCAAGCAAATGTGTAATTAGGAGGTGTAGATAGGAATATCAGTAGTTAGGGTCATTCATTTTTTTATGTACGTTTAATCGTATTTCAAGAAACAAGTCTTATATTTATCTAAAAGGCGTCGAGTTTAGTTATTTTATGTATGTACTTTTGTTCTTTAATATGAGATAAGTCGTGTCTTTTTCTATTTTTGTGTTTTCTGTTGGTTCATTGTTGTATTTTATTTCTAATTGTATAAATCTATGGTCTAATTGAAATCAAAGTCATTGTCCACTATGAAATCTAGTTTGCCATCATTTTCATGAGTTTATAATTAGATATTCGGAACTTGAAAATGCATTGAACATTGAAATTTTGGCTCTTAAATGCAACCGTTTGGTGCAAAAAAGGTTGTTGGTTTTGAAAGAAATCCATATGCTTAACCAAAAAAGAAATTACCAAAAGTGGATCTTTTGGGATTAATTTCGTGCCCATAAGGGGTAATATTGCCAACCCAAATTAATTAGAAGGCCACAGTGTAACTTTCTTTTTTTCCCTCTTTTTATTTATATTTTAATTTACATGTAAAGTATTGTCATGAATTGATTTATGTTTAAATGAATCGAGGAAAAATCCTTTTCTTGTGAACATAAATATTAAAAAAAAAAAAAAAACTTAGTCCAAGACTAGGGATATGATATTATAAATAATCAAAAGATTTAGTATTTTACAACTAAAAGTTTATTGAAATAAATACTTAGATGAAGAATATTAACTTATTTAAAATGCACAAGCATGTAAAAGAAGCGGTAAACATCGATTAGAATGTGTATCATATATATGAACTTTTGTTGTCGTCATGTAGACTTCTATTGTTATCGTGAAATACTATCTTATAAAATGTAAATATTGTAAATACAAACACAAATATCTTACCATGAAAAAGTATCACATTCTTATTTTGGCACATTTAGAACATCATTTTTTTTAAATCTTACCGTTTTGAGGGGTATTTTTTCCGGATATCACGAATTCATATTGTTAAAAGTTAAGATTTTTTATATAACAAATGCGAGTTCATAGATTTTGATTAATTATAACAGGATTGTTCAAAAAACACGTTGCAAAAATTGGTGTGTTTGACTTCAACTCATTAAGTGCAAAAGCAAACTTTGTTGGAAATTTATGCTTTTTTTTAAAGTCCGGTCATCCGGTTAAACCCATTGGGGAAAACCATTTACGTCCACTAACACAGACAGCGCTAATAAACTGGCTCGCTATCATTCCAAGGGAAACCGACCACACAAAGACCCACTGTGGTAAAATTTTGGCCCACTTGAAGCATATTGCACAAAGTGTGACTCCAATCTATGACCTATATTTTGAAAGTCATAAAGTGCCTTCTCATAAACCAATTATCGTAAGACTCATTCTCTGTTGTAAATTTATGTACCATTGTATCCTTGGTTCGAGTATCGTAACATATTGTTAAAAAGAAAAAAGGGAATATTAAAATTATTTGACGTCATATATATTAAAAAGAAATGGAAAAAGTGGCATTTAGTAGTGAGGATGTCAGAAGCAAGTTTAATCCGCGTAAACACATGCCAGCTGTAAGGTCATGGATTTGATCTCGTGTACTGTAGGCCCCACCCGCATTCTGCAAACCCACGTATCTTTATTACTAATTTAAGTTGATTTTCAACCCCTGTGAAATCAAACTGTTTTCACATATAATCCCAAATTTGACTAATGATATCCAAATAACTAGTTAAAAATTCCATATAGTTAAGTAGCTCTTTATTTTTTTTATTTTTAAGATAAATATGGTTAAGCATAAATGGTGGCAAGATCATTATAATTGTTACTTTAAATCAGACGGGAAGATAAGAAAATTAATAAACATAATTGTTGATTTTTTAAGGTTAAATCTAGCTATATATTTTATTTAAACCAAATATTTTTTATATGGTTTAAATTTTTTTTAAATTTTATATTGTATGAAAAGGACTTTATTATCTTAAATTTAAATATATAATTTTGATATTTTTTTAATAAGATGATATGTAATTATCTAACTGATACGTAATTATGGTTGTGATTTTGAACAGTTATAACAGGGCATGATCATATATACATGATACATAAATAACAAATATATAATGTGTGATTATACCATCTCATATACTACACATATATACTTATACGATGCAGATAACAAAATTAAATATTAAATATGAGAGAAAATTTAGGAGGCTGTCAGATGAGTTATACGTCTCAGATAGGGCTATACGACACGTATAGGGTTATACGCCTCATATAAAATTTTAAAGGGTTGATTTAAAATTGGAGGTGTCTAGATATCGAGTCTCTGCTTTTATCATTTATATAAGAAAAACATTATTATATGTCTAACATGCTTTCTATCTTTTTTATTGTTCTACACGAGTAGCAACTAGAATTGTTATGAATCAAACTACTAAACTATAAAAATATAGTCACATATCATTTACATATTGTTAAAATGATGTATCAGTTTGTAATATTTGTAACTCTCAAGGGTTAATAATTCACTTTCATAATCTTACATAAACCACCCCTATAAACCTGCAACTCCTACTCATTTCTCCATCTCTCTCTCTCTAACATTCATACGCTTTCTTCAGTGCTTCTGAATTTCAAAGTGATAGATTCATCATTCATATGAAAAGACACACACACAGTGCGTGTTACTGTGTGTAACTTTGAACCCACAACACAATCATCATCTTTTGTTGGTGATTTTGTTCAAATTCATTCGAATGTTTGCGTAATTCGATGGCGAAAAGCGGCGTGATTGATGGGGATCCGGCCGTCAAGAGCACGACGGAGTTGAAGAAGGAATTGCAGAGGCTTGTGAAAGCGATTGTTGAAGATTCATCATCGGATGATGAAATTGGATTGATTGATAGAGCTAATCAGATGCTGCAGGTGTTGAAACGATCGTGTGGTGTTAGGAAAGTGAGTGATGAGAATCGGAGTGTTAATGGAAGTTCGACGTCGATTTGGGCTTCGTGTCCTCAGGAGTTTCGTTGCCCTCTTTCGAAAGAACTCATGAGAGACCCTGTTATTCTGTCTACTGGTCAGGTAGGTTTTCTGTTCAATTTTTATTGTTAATTGTTGTTGTTACATGTTTGTTGAAGATTTGACGATTTGAGTGTGTTGATTACTGCTGTTTATTTGCGGAATTGTTGTTGAATTACATTAGATTTGACAGAGTTTCGTGATTGATTATGTTGAAGAATCAACATTTAGGGTTTGTTGATGAGTTTTCAGGTTGGTTAATCTTTTGATAAGTGTTTTTGGTTGGTTGCAGTTTGATTAATATAATACTTTAACCAATTGGGTTCAGAAGTGTGAATTTATTCATACTTCTCTGTTTTCTGTTTACTTGATAATGATCATTTTGCTAAGGAAAATTGGATTTTAGTAATCTAACTGGTTGGAAGATAATAATTATACTGTAAATTTGACTAATGACACAATAAACTTCTAAGGACGATCCCAGTAGCATAATCATTAAATACTTAGACTTGATTTCCGCATATGGCTAACAATAGTGATTATGAGCGAAATGGAATACGTTAGAAGAGAAATTAAGTGCAAATCGAGTGTAAAATTATGATAATTGTGCTACTGGGATTGTCTTGACTCTTGACAATTGAAAGTTTGGAGCGTCATTGGTCAAATGGGATTATTAGCTCCAATGGGTAAAAATTTGGATTATTAAAATCCAATTTGTCTTTATACTAATAATGTTTAGCATTGTGAATTTAGCTTTTCTTATTTGCTGATGATGATCATTTTGCTAATAATTTGCAGACTTATGATAGGCCTTTTATCCAAAAATGGTTAAAAGCTGGTAACAGGATATGTCCAAAGACCCAACAAGTTCTTTCACACACCATTTTAACCCCAAATTACTTGGTTAGAGATATGATAGCACAATGGTGCAAGAATCTTGGAGTCCAATTTCCTGGTCCAATTCAGTATTCAGATGAAGACGGGCTAACCGAAGCTGATCGTGATCTGTTCTTGTCACTTCTCAAGAAGATGTCATCCACACAAGCTGAGCAAAAAGAAGCTGCTAGAACTCTGCGGTCGTTAACAAAAAGAATGCCATCTTTTCGTGCATTATTTGGTGAATCCCTTGAATCCATACCTCAATTGCTAGCCCCATTGTGTCAAACCAGGTCCCAAACAGAAGTCCACCCTGATCTCCAAGAAGATCTAATCACAACCCTTTTGAATCTATCAATTCATGATAATAATAAACAGCTCGTTGCAGAAACGCCAATGGTTATCCCTTTGTTACTAGATGCGTTAAGATTTGGGACGATTGAAACTAGGACAAATGCAGCTGCAACCCTTTTCACTTTATCAGCACTTGATTCCAATAAACTGCTGATTGGGAAATCTGGTGCTTTGCAACCTTTGATTGATCTTTTAGACGAGGGACATCCGTTGGCAATGAAAGATGTTGCTTCAGCTATCTTTAATCTGTGTATTCAACATGAAAATAAAGCTAGAGCTGTGAGGGATGGTGCTGTAAGAGTACTTTTGAATAAAATTAAAAGCAGGGTTCACGTCGACGAGTTATTGGCTATTCTTGCCATGCTTTCTAGCAACCAAAAGGCTGTTGAGGAAATGGGAGATCTTGGGGCTGTTTCTTGTTTACTTTCTTTAATTAAAGAAACAAATTGTGCCCGAAATAAGGAGAATTGCATTGCGATTCTATACACCATTTGTTACTACGATCGAACGAAATGGAAGGAAATGAGGGAAGAAGAGAGCAAGTATGGGACTTTATCACAAGTTGCACAAAATGGTACTTCACGGGCCAAACGAAAAGCCAATGGCATACTCGATAGACTCAATCGAGCCATCAACTTGACCCACACCGCTTGATCTCGAAAGGGCTCCCAAAAGAAAGCTGTAAATTCTACAACTCCTTTATCATTTCAGGTTTGAGTTACAATAATAGCTCTGTTCTGATTCGTTTTTCAGACTCAATTTTGTCAATTCTTGTCCCAGGTTTGAGCTTATAGCTATTGTGAATAATTATTATAAAATTACATATTCTATATCTATCTATCTATGATTATATTCTATCATTTTAGAACTGTTTTCAGTTAGTTTAGCACTTGAAGTTATGTAATGTTCATGGGTTTAAATTATTTAGTAGAAATCTAGTCAACAAAGTTCATATTGGCTGTATTAATACTTTTTTTGTCCATCAAGTCTGCACATGGTGATGTATTGGATAACTTGAACCTCACTTGAGTAATCACATGTTCTGTCTAAATTTAAGAAAATAATTTTCTTGAATTATTAGAAACACCCGTGATAAAGACTTTCACTTCAGTTTCCATACAATTTGGAGAGAAAGATATTTTATATTTTTATTTTATTTCTTTTAACCATCAAAACCCGTCACCAGAAAAACTCATATTACCTCGTTAATACCTGCTAACAAACGGGATTTGAGTAAAACAGAAACCTATGCTGCACATATGGCTTTTAAAAAGACTAGATAAAAAACTAATGAAAGCTGGATTCGAATATGAGAACTCAAATGAAGGGGCTCAAGCGCGTACCACGAGATAGATATTTTAAACTCATGAGATGGATATTGTTACTTTGGATTTTGTTTGGGGATATGGAATAATAACTCAAAATTGTTGGTCAGTACCACATGGAATATGATTCTTGAGATGATTGATGGATAAAAAGTGAAGTGAATGGATGAGAATAAAAATAGGATAAAACTAGGAAGAGAATATGCTATAATAATATATAATATTTAAAAATCAATGGGGACAAAGGGTGTCTTTTGTGTATGATGGAGATATTCATCAATCCAAGATGCTCCCATTTCTTCTGTGAAAGTCTTCATTGAAAGACAGTTGTGAACCCCATGACCCTTACTGTCACTACCACATTACCTTGTTATGGGTATATTATGCATTCATGATTCACACTTTTCTTGCCTTGGTATGGCTTCATTTCAGTGTCAAGGGTTCTTTGGATTTTTATATTTCTTGATATTTTCAAGATAAGTTTAGCTAACATTGTACATGATTGTTGTACAATATATTTATCTCACAAGATTCTTTTTCCTGATAAAAAGTCATTGTTTTTAATATTCATATTCTCATACCTGGTTGTAAACGATATCTCATACAAGTCGGCTGATGAAAAGTTAAAGTTTACGTGTGTAACCATCGGGTTTGTGGGTTTTTATCTAGAGTATTGGAGATCTGATTCGATAATATGAGGTGGTTAAAGTTTACGTGTGTAATTCTTATCACTTGAAACCAGATATCATGCATGTCTCAAAACCAAACTTAAAATAGTAAATACTTTACTTGAGTTCTATCAATTTCAAATGTTTAATCATTTATCATTCAAGGTTTCTCGTTTTAACAAATCCAAATATGATGTATTATACTTTAGGTTAATATATTCAACATCTCTACGCATAAATATGTATGTTATCAGTTTCATGTAACCGATTGGTGATCACATAATATCATATATGTACCTAAACACGCAAAAAGTTTATAATAATAAATGATAAAGAGTGAAAATAGAAGCATAAGGGCTTCTACAAAATTAAAAATATGGTGGTCCAAAATGGCATGAATTATAATTGAAGGGGCAAATTATAAAACAAACATTTTGAACAAAAAGAAAGGGTTGTTGCTTACTTAAAGAGTAACATCCATATTTATTGGTGTTACTTTATACAAATTAATTTTATAGTTGGTAATTTTTATAGATTTTTGTGCTATATTCCTAGTTTGTTATAGTAAGATAAATGATACACCCACCATCTTTTTTGAACGGCAAATGTACGACCCTGCTTCGGAGGATAGGTGTTATCTTAATTGGGCCCACCTATCCGTTTCCCAGCCGGGACCGCACCCCTAACCCCCTCAAGAGGAAACTCATTGCTGAGAAAACCCCCTGGCTCAACTCTGAGCATTTTTGCCCAGAGTGAGACTTGAACCCATGACCTCCTTTTTATTTACATGTCATGGGTACTTCACCTTAACCAGTGTTTGTGAGTGTGTTGTGATCATATTTTTAAACAAGATTTTTTTACCAAACTAGGTTTTAAAAGAAAAAGATTTGTAAAAAAATATTTTATAATTATTTGTATATTGTAAGGGTCAAATGTTCCTTAAAACGCAATCCCAAAGCATCCTTTTAGTTATGTTTGTAGTTACATGAAAACGATGCTAATATATTTTTGAACTAGCGATATTCAAAGTGTATTTAAGATACGTCAGTAACTAATAAGAATGACAACGGATAAGTTTGAACTGGATATTGATAATCCTGGTCTCATACAATTATAAAACTGTATCTCATACCCATAAAACATCTGTTTATGTATTACACGCTATCAAAGTATAATACATAAAAAAGATAGCTACTTCAGTTGTTTCTTATTATTTAAATGGTGAAATTATCATTGTCCACATGGATCCAACTTCCAAGGATAAGGTGTTGGTATTGTGGCTAATATTGGCAATGCAAACAAAACTGTAAGATGACAGTGTAAATGTTTCCTTTTTATTTATATAAGTTAGCAGCATCTCTAGGAATACTCAAAATCCAAAATCATAACACCCAATAAATGACTTCATCCAATAATATATGCATTAACTAGTGTATCTAAAGTACAAATCACTGTACATTGGATATATGCACTAGCTGGGGTATGGTACAAGTCACAATGCATTGGTTAGAATTGCACTGCATGACCCACCAAAACACCAATCACAATTTGTGAATCCCTTAACTCAAAATGGAAATGCTGCATTTTTACAGATTTATAGTAGTTGCTGCTCCAAGCTTAAAAGGTTAAAAATTTACTAAATGTTGGGGCTATTAGTATGGGTCAATGCATGCTACTTTTATACTTCTATAATGATCTATAGTAGTAGTGATAAGCACCTGATTCTTTTTAAGGAGAGGTCTCGTTTTTAAATTTTACTTTCACTAGTTTCATACCATAACCTCTTGAAAAAAAACCAACCGGCGAGAAATTAATGCATCCAAAATTTAATTATAGTACCGACGAGAAGCCGATGAAAATGTTTCATAAAAAAAGGTTTCACTTCTTCTGTACAATCATGAAACCGGATGTTTTGCAATTTAGCATGATAAAGAACCATCTAAAAACAATATCAACAATGTAATGGCTCTATAGAAAATCATTACTCTATCTTTCAGTCCATCTTGTAAGCCCAGCCATGCTTATCCAGAAATGCTTGCACTGCTTCTTTGATTGCTAAGTTCTGGACCAGCTGGGACGGAAAAAGAGGTTGTCGCGTAATTGGATCAAACTGGCCAACCTGTCAAACGCGCAAAACAGTTTTCGTGGACAAAATGTAAGAGAAAAGATTCAAAGAATAACTCCAGTTCCACAAAGATAAATGCTTTTTAAGCAAGATCAGACTTTTAAATATAACAGATGGGCTTTCTTTTATGGATCTGACAGTTTGAAAAGATAAAAACACAACCCAAATCAGCTCACTCATTAATTAACATGTCAAAATTGCCACACCTCAATGCATCATTATCAAAAAGAAAAAAAGAAATGTAAATATCAAGATAAACCTGCTCGAGGTGTTCCAGGATGACTGCCTTCTCATATGTAAAACCACTTGGGGCAGTGACTGGATCACGGAATATATCAAGAGTGATTCTGCAGCATAGGTAATCTGGTACCTGAAATTACACAAATGTAAGTATAAGAAAAATATATTATGTCTTAAATGACCTACAAAAACACGCAATGAAATGCGTAACCTCAGTTGGTGTATCAGATTCAGCAGCTTTGCTGAATACTGAATTCAGAGCATCCAACTGTTCTGAAGCAAAATCGTTAACTTCATCAATAAAGCCTTCCACTTCGGTGGCATCACGAATATGTTTTTCTATAAGAGCTGTCTCACAACTTTCTCTGGGCCAAAAAACGATAAACACCAATGAAAAAAATTTAAGTAAAAACAGTCTCAAATTGTCACATATACATGTGGCAACTTTGACCCAAATACTTATAAACAGGTAGATTTGGGTTCTGTTTTATCTCAAATAGGTGAAATTAGAAAAATATTAGCTAAATAGTGAACTGGTTAAAAGACATACAAAGTCTAGTTATAATGCATAGAACCTCATAAATTGTTTTAAAGGAAGTTTTAGATTATAAGTGTAATAGAGTGACTAGTAATAATATTACAAGTTGTATGTTTATACAAAATAGACATAAACTGTTTGCTAGTAAAAAAACCAAGTTAAACAAAAGTCACATGTTTCTCTTTAAACACTTTCAATCCAACCCCCTTTTGCTTGTTACCCAACCCACAGCCTTACCACCTCTAGTTGCATACTTCTATTTGAAGATTGAATTAGATTGTAGTATTGCTGCATTGTCATGATTATCAGTAAAAAAATAATTAAGAACGAGATGAAAAAAAGTGTACTGATTAAACCAACTGACCCTCTTTGAAAAGGGCATGCTTCAAACAACCTCGTTTTGACCCGTTATCCAGCCCAATCTACCCGACCCAACCCATCCGCACCTAAGAGTACATACTTGAAGTTCTACAAATCCAGGATTGCAATCGCCTAAACCTGTTTAACGCGTTACCCAGCCCCACCCACCCAGCTCGGCCCAAGTGCCCAACCACACTTAAAATTACATACTTGAGGTTTTGCAAATCCCATGATCGCTTGGTGGAACTCTGCTCCCATTCCGAATATTTTGCTTTTGCTAGCTCCTGCCAAATTTCTTCCACCATATAGCTCTGAGGGCTTGCTCCTCTTCCAAGATCCAAAGCCTGCCAGCAATGCAAGATGAAATATACTAATCATAATACAGAAAATATAATGTAGCAGCTGTTGCTTTCAAAACATTTTAACTAAATGGGATTTTAACCGTAATCACAAGTAAACTCGTACCCTTTCCAATTCTTTTATTCCTTGAGCATATCTTTCCCTCTGTATTAGTGCAAGCCCTAGCATATAGTGTCCCTGCACCATCAAAAGCATCTCACCTTGTTAGCCATCCTATTTGCAATCAGATACAAAAGGATGCCTTATAATAGCAACCAGTTATTGTAATAACGTCAATAGACACTACTACATATTCATCGGAAAATTAAAAGAAAATATGCTGGCTTTTACTTTATAAGAAAGTGTACTTTGCCAAGGTTTATGTATACAAATATAAAGATATCATTATGATCATAAGCTTCAACAAAGAAAAAGAACAAAAAAAGGAAAAAGTTATCATCTGATGGCTAAAGAGGAAACTTAGTGATGACTTTTATATGAAAGATCTTGATCCTACAAAAGATATGTTAGAAATGGAGGTTCAGATGTTAAAATTACAAAAATGTCTAACGTCTAACATGATATGTTGCAACTTAAAGAGGTATTTTAGGCATTATGACACGTAGAATGTGGAACCGCCAAGTATGTCATTGACTTTCTAGCATAAATTTTCAAAATTCTTTTATCACTTATGGTTCATTTATAGCTACTTATGGTCCTTTAAAAAGACTTCAAAGAAGCCAAAAGGCAACACTTGTGTATATTAGTTATGCTCCGGAGCAAGTATCATTTATTGATCTTATCTTCATGGTTGATTACTTGTCATACTGGACTGAGTCGACTGACATAGTTTTTCATCTCTTTTGAAACCTTGTAGCATGTTAATTCTCTGATTTTGATCTCTAAACTTTTTATACACTAATTCTCTATTTCAAATCTTATATTCATATTTATTCCCTTTTGTGTGTTGTTTTCCATCCATGTCAACAAGTAACAACCCTGTTGTCAATAGCGGCCATACGCGCTACATAGGGTATAGCTATGTTCCCGCTATTTGCGTTTTGCGACCAAATAGCG
This sequence comes from Flaveria ramosissima, assembly GCA_025215565.1. Classification (NCBI taxonomy): domain Eukaryota; kingdom Viridiplantae; phylum Streptophyta; class Magnoliopsida; order Asterales; family Asteraceae; genus Flaveria; species Flaveria ramosissima. The sequence goes on along the minus strand of CM046029.1, from coordinate 60,798,270 downwards.
ACCTATAGCTGTTTTTTATTTATTTTTGCGTATTTTTTAAATTTTTTATAAATATAAAATCGACCCAAATAGAGTATTGCTGCTATTTTGGTGATGTTTGCTTATACTTTCTACTACTTTATCGCTATACATGTTAGTTTATTGAATGTAAAACATTTCTTAAACTTTCTACTAACTTATCGCTAAACACAAAATAGCAGGTGCTATTTACCACTATTCGCTACGTAGCATATAAGTGGTTTGTCGCTATTTACTACTAGGGTAGGGTTATCTTGAGAACCACCCTTTTTAGTGAGAACTCTAGGAACCAATATCAACCACACATTTTAGTCACATGCAAGTCACATGTCACTTCCACCTTTTTTTTAAAACGTTCATAACTTTTTTTCATGACATTATTTTTTCATAAAAATTTCACCATTAATTTTATTATTTTTTTATCTTTCCAACGCCTACCATATTGATATATTTTTTTAAAAAATTCGTTCACCCGTTATTTACACATGTGTAAATTAGTCATTACATATGTGTAAATTCTGTTTTACACATGTGTAATTCCAAGAATTACATATGTGTAAAATGACGTTCCTAAAAAAACGAGATTTTTTTTTATTTTTTATATATTTTTTTATTTTTTTTAATGGTAGAGGGAAACGAGAGAAACATTTCTGTGTTTTTACCTTTTTTATTTTCTTATTATTTTTTATTTTATGATTTTTTTGATTATGTTGTTGTTAATTACAATTTTGCCATTGAAAACTAGTGGTTCACATTGGTTCCTAGAGTTCTCACAAAAAAAGTGAGTTCTCATTTGATCCCTCCCCTTTACTACTATTTGCTATTGACAACTATGGTAACAACTTTGTCGTTAATTGATGATATGTAAGCAACGAAAAAGTAATCAGCCACGTGATCAAATTGGAAACCCATTTGACGTATGAGTGAAGTTTTTTTAAAGTAGTGACTAGAAGCAAGCGGCAGTAATTAATAAATATGTTCCTCATATTGCAAGAATCAACTTCCGTAGAATGTATGCTACATAACATACATGTATCATTTTTCAAATTTTTGATTTTTCCTCGTCACTTACCTATTATAGGGAAAGAACTCTCTAAGGCGGTATGTAAGATGCTTAAGCAATTACTAACTGCCAACTACGGAAACCCTAGAAACCATATGATATTATAACTGAAAGATTAAAGTTTACCGAATATCAAAAACAAGTTAACGAAAAATATAAGCAAAAAGCTAATAACTTAATATTTGATGATCCAAACCTTGACAGATGTATGATCTAGCTCAACAGCCTTCCGACTGTCCTCTTCAACTCTTGTCCAATCTCTACATAAGAATATCATTGCCAAAAAATTAGCAGCGCTCTCATGCTTATTCAAATCTTTTCTTGTGTCCATGAGAACCCAATACAAGCAAACTCACTCAAGAACCACCAATACGCAACTAACCAATGGGATCAAGTAAAACACAGCTTTCGCTAGTCATATATCCTTCAAGGGAGTTAAAGCATTGGAAACTGTATCCAAAGAGGAACTCAACCTCATACCATTGCATCACCCCTTGAAGGTTACTCATGCTTACTCCACTCCAAGAAAAAGGTGCATTTTGACGTTTGAAGTTAAAATGGTTATACTTTCAAATCTCAAGTCCTAACAACCCAACTCCAAAATTGATAACCTAGAATCTCCAAATTTAAGGTAATTTCACAGAAAAACTTAAATTAAGCCACAAAAAATGCCAACTTTCAATTCAAAACTTTGAACTTTAATTTTGCAGTTCCAAAATACTATGTTTCACAGTTCAAAAATCCAATTTTTTCATCTCTGTAAGCAATTGAGAGTAAACACATAACCAAAATCACACATAAAGACTTATTCAAAAAAGGGTTCGGTTCACAGCACTTGCGCTTGCGATAGCATACAGCCCGATTGGTCCAATAAACCGAAACATTAGGGCTCAACGTGATCGCCTGCAAAAATTGAAAAACAGAAAAGCAAACAATTGAGGCATTTCATCAAACACCTTACGATCATCACCCAAATGACCAATCAAACTTCACAAAAGAGTAAATCTTGATGAAATACCTCTGTGTAAGCATCGATTGCAGCACCCAATCTGTTCTTCTTGAAATAAAGATTCCCATTTTGCTTCAGTTGTTCGGCTTGCAATGTCCCCGATTTCACCCCCTTCATCATCAAAAAGCTCTTGTTTTTACAGAATTTTGATCGTTGTGATGTTGGTAATGAAGCTTTCTCTCTCTAGAGTCTCTTTCTCTCTCTAAAAACTGAACTTTTTTTGTGTAGAGGAGAAGGCAAACAAGGGGTCTTCTTGGTGGTGGAGACTATGAGACTAAAGTAACATGTGAAGGGATGGTTTTATGTGACAGACGAATGTGATTGGTTTGTTATTTTAGATGGAAATACCCCGTTGAATCGTACGGTCAATGATCACGACATGAGGAAACTTTGATCATTTCATTGTAATTTCCATGTGTGAATCCTACGGTCATCGATTACACTTGTAAAAAACAAAACATTTAAACCTCTTTAGCATATATTTAAATTTAAATTAGAATCTAGTTTTCAAAAATATTTGAATCTAGTTTTAACTAATTTAATGTTAAGGTCATATATATGTTTCAAGACTTACTTTAAACAAAAATACGTAAGGTTAAATCAAAAGAATTTCAGTTGTGGATTTTTCTTTTAAGGGATTAAAGGTGCGATCATATATTTGTTGATTAAAAATATATATCTGGTGCATGTTATGTGTAATATTTGAATCTAACTTTAATTGAGTTTTGTGTTTAAGCCAGATGTTTGACGCAAGTAACGTTTTTGTCTTAGTTTCTAGGTAAAATGCTTTCACGATAAAGAAAAAGTTTAAACTAATAAGTTATAGGTTTAATGTTATAATATTATAAATATCTAATCTGATCCGGTCATCAAGATTCTTTAAAGCAAACCAATGTTTATATAAATATTGACAGATTAGGTTAGGTACAAATAAAATAGTATCCACATTCCTTAAATAAATATTAAAAGAAAACTGAAAATATAGTAGGTATATACGGTCAGTTCCAACTTCCAACTATTGTCTAAACGTAACGTCTAGAAACCGAAAAAATAGCAGGTATATACGCATCATTTCACCTATCGGCAACCACTCTACAAACATCATCATGACAGCCAGAAACCGAAAAAATAGTAGGTATATACGCATCATTTCACTTATCGGCAACCACTCTACAAACATCATCATGACAGCCTCAGCAAACGATCAATGAAAGCCCTATTCCCCAACAAATCCGCGGGGGTGGGGGCGGCGTTCACCTGCAGCAAAACTATGTCAGCACTCTCACTGGAATCTCATCGACACCCTTTAGCTTAATAATGCGTATCGTAAAACTTGTTTGCTTTTTCTTATATCCATAATAACATATGTGATATAAACAACTGCCAACATAACTGAAATAACTGACTGCAAAGAAAAAACCTAAATAGGAACCAAGAAAGAACACACTGCAACTCTCTAATTTATGCAATCACCCAACAACTTAACTAAAAATGTTATAAAAACAAAACAAGAAATAAACAAAAGTTTGCATAAAATTACAAACAAGGGATTGAACCCAATGAGAATGGAAGTGGCACCCAACTAGCTTCCAATGAGAGTGGTTCCATGATCTTTGCTATCTTCAAACCCATCCACAAATGACAATTGTTGTCTAATGTTGTTAACAAGATGATTAGCTTCCTCGTCTAGCTTTAAAGGATGCCTCTTTAAGCTCTGTCAAAATTTAAAAGAAAAGTAGTTAAATTTATATAATATAATAATAAAGAGCCTTAAATTTTGTAAAAAAGTTGTCATGTAAGCATTTCGTGTGTTGAACACGAGATGTACAGAGTTTCATGTCTAAGGAAGTGTTTGGATTTTGCGTTTTGGAATTGATTATATCATCGGTTGTTTATGTTTGTATAAACAAATTCTGCTTCAGATTATCCAATTATATACGGCCATCCAGGTTAGATAATCAGTTTCATAAAAGTTTCAGCAAAACTGATTATTAAAGGATAGAATATAATTACTTATTCTCACACCTTTTTTTTACCTAATTTGTGAGACATTTATTTTTGTTCCATATCAACTTTTGGTCGTCGTATCTATTAATTTCTTCGGATTCGCAGAGCATTCGTTATCAAAACCACAAACAGCATATCTGAATATCATTTTCTACCGCTTGTTCTACTATAATTGACTATCAGGTTATGATTATTAAATAGCATACAATCACATACATCCAAATAGACAATTAGAATACTATAGCATACCTCAGAAGCCCATAGGCAGTCTCGTGCCCTACGAGGGATTATATGGATGTGTGTCTAAACAAGGAATAACAACAAGAAAAACATCATCAGTTTCTTTAACATTGTGTAAATTAATAATTTGACATTCTCAACAAGAATTAAGAAAAACCCTAGTATTATTTCTTGGTTACTGAGGCTTACATGAAATACAACTTGGCCCGCATCCACGCCATTGTTGACTAACAAGTTGAATGAATCTGAAATTTCCATTTGCAAGGTTATAAGAACATAAAATATTAAAGTTTCCTACCGCCATTTACAATTAATTGTAGGTCTCCCCAAAAGAAACTCAAAACAACAGATTAGCAGACAACATGCAAGATTAAACAAATCACCGTATACAGATCATTAAAACATTACCAGAATCGGTGGCTTTCATGACCGCCTTGCTAATATACGGGACTTTCGAGCACATGGCAGCTACCACCTGCAAAAATTACCACATTATTGTTAAATTTAACAAAACTTTTCCCTACACAGACAATTTCTTTACGACAGTTTTCCATAGAAGAAAATTAGAAGCATATTATTGTATATATAAACTTACAGATGGAGGAGTTGCTACAAGAGATGGAAAATGGCATTTTGGAACAATAAGGCAGTGCCTAGCAAAATGGTAAGAAAAGTTATTTTGTGTGAAATACAACACAAATCACAAACCCTAAAATGTTTTAACATTAGAAGTTAAAACATTGTATAGATATAAAAAATAGTAATCGAATCAAGCATGATGATGCCGCGAATCACTGGTTACTATCCAATGTCATTTCAAGATTAAATGTCTTTAGAGTTAGATGGTGGCATAGCCTAGATCAATGATTTTATTGGGGATTACACAGATGCAAACCTAAACCCCACAAACAAATCTACATGTAATGAGGGAAACAATCTTAATTGTATCTTATACATATGATACCTTACCCAGGGCTCACAGGATTGTTGTCCAAAAAGCATAAGCATGCATCATCTTCGTATAGCTGTAGGAAGATGAAATGCAATGAAAATAAGAACAATGTATCATGTTGATCATTATTAATTAACAAGAATTGGGGTAGAGTACATGCAAATGGATATAAATTTCTTTTATTAATCTAGATACACAAAACCAATTAACAAACAGCATGTCTTCATGTTTAATCACACAATCACGCTTCATCGCTTCAAAGAAAAACATCTGTGATGAAGGGTGACACTAAAAGAGAGGGAGGGATTTTGTTCCCTATCTGTTTGGGATAATGTGTTTGGTTATAGAAAGATGGAAACTGAAATTAATTCCTTCAAGTATGTAAGAATCAATATTCCTTCCAAATAGTAACGAGATTAGCCAACCGAATTGGAATTCCCCATTCCCTCACCATCGCCACCCCTGCCACCCTCATTGTCACCACCACAGCCGCCAGCACAACTGTTGTTTTCATCAATGCAGCCACAGCTGCCACCAGGCCACGACATTCCATTTTCTTATACAAATTTACGAGCCAAACATGATTACTCGTCGGTCAAATGCATCAAAAAATTCAATTTCCTAATCTTGGATAGATTCCAGACTTCCAGTTCGTTCAAAATCATATGCCTTTGACAAATTTTAATTCCAAATCCAATTCCTTCGAAAGAAACTTGTCAACCAAACGGCCCCCATAAATTCCATTAATTTTTCTTAGCACTTACAAATTTGGAGTGTCATATAATATCCAAAGCAAAAAACTTGAAGAGTGAAAAAAAGAAAAAAGACAACTGATGATGAACCACATACTTGGAATAATCAGATAAAGCAGTTTATGATAATCAGAGAAGTTGTTTAAAACAGCAAACCCTAAACAACTCCTATTAGTGTTATACTACCAAACAAAAGTAAAAAACATGTGTGTGCAAAACATTTATAACATGCTTTACTTACTACCCATTAAATATCATGCAATAAAGACTACTAAATCTAGCAAAAAACATCTATAAATTCAACATATATGCCACCCACATCAGTAAGAATCCCCAAATTCATCACCTCAACATTTAACCTTCTTTTCAAATGACCTATTTACTAATGGCAATTAGGGCTATGATTCTTTGATCCCCCAATACACATTCAATTTCCAGCAGTAAAAACCCTCAATCAACCACACATAACACAAGCAAAATCAAAAACGAAAACCCAATTCATATATACCTTCAACGCAGGTGCATCACCTCGAATAATCTTACAGAAAACACAATCAACCTCCGAATCAGAACAAGAATTACAATGGAAGCGCGATACAATCTTCGAAGAGTTATCTTCCGTAATTGGTGCGATTGTAATGGGGCTAAGATGAGAAGCAATGATGGACAAACGACGTCGTTGTGCGGCTTCCATCATCAATCAATATCAAGGGCGATTGAAGCAGAGTATTGAGGCTGTGATGAAGTAAGTGATCAACGTCACCGTCAACATCGTCTGTAATTCCGATTCAATGCGTCCCCATGTGAGGATTAAAGAAGGGGTTTGAGGATTTTGTGGTGTGGAGAAGAAGGGTGGTTTTGCTGGATATGGGATAATACACACGGTGACCTTTGCAAAGGTTTAAACGACACCATTGCTATCCATTTGATTATCAAAATAGAGGCGAGAATTGAATGTTAATATTTTATTATTAGTTTTAGTAAACTCGTGTGTTACACGTGTTGAGTAAATAAAATATTAATATAATAAAATTTATTAATTATAAAATGATATTCTAAGATATTATATGACTAAAATTACGTATGAGAAATTATTAAAAGTAATAAAACACTGATATCAACTTTTTAAAATTTTATTTTTAAAATTTTTTTTCCAAAAAAATAAACGTTTTAATTTCTAAAACAAACTGTATAAAACTGTCATTTTTAAAAAAAAAAAATTTATTACAACTCCCAAATTTAATTATTTTTGGTTTTAAAAAATTGACTTTTTAAAGATGCCAATTTTAAAATATTCGTATTTTTAAAAAAGTTTTATGCTTTAGAAAAATTTATTATTTTATAAAAAATTTATTTATTTAGAAATAATATTAATAACTAGATATCTTTCTTAATTTATTAAATCTAAAAAGTGTTAAATAATTTTATTAGTAGTTAAGATAATTATTTAATATGAAAGAGAGACGGAAAAATTTTGATGAGGATGATTGTGGTGTTGCCACGTGTCATTTTAAGATACTCTTTTATTAGAGTAGGAAGATTGTTGTGATAATCATGTTAGTTTTTCAAGATCGATTAGAGTTATTTTTTAGAATAATATTACTATACATATATGTAACGTTATGTTTTTTATATATATGTGTAAATTTATAAATGTAAAAAAGTTATGATAAATGAAATTTACTTACACCTGACACATACTTTATAGATGCAAGTGTAACTTACAACTATATAATTTTTTTTATCTTTACGAATTTACACACATATATATAAAAGAACATATTTTTGTATTTAAAAAATGTTTATTTTGATTGATTTTCAAAAGTTAACGCGGCTATCGTAATAATAAAAGATTGACATTTGATCATCACCCTATCAAAATATAATAAGTTTTGTTTAGGATTTGATTTTTTAACGACGGTTAGAACTACACAAAATACATGAGCGAGTCTTTCTGAAACATAATGTTAACTCTTTATATTTAAAATTTTAGATTTAACTCAGTCAAAACAACCAAAAAAAAAGACTTAAAATTATAAGAATGTCCTCTTAGTTAGGTTTAACCTAATACTTTAAAATCATAAACTTAAACTGATGCGGGCCCAAGTGTGGATGAGCAAGCTTTAGCCTTTTTGGAGGCCCAAGATCGCTTATCCAAGGGGGCTTCACTAAAATGGCCATAAGTTGGGCTAGAAGTCTCCGTTTTGGGCCCACGACCAGTCAAAACGACCGTTGGACCGAGGAGCACGTTTTCACAAACAGCCGTAGGCGGTTTGGGTCATCGTTTCGGCCCAAAAACGGCTTATTTTAGGAGTTATTTCAATTTTTGTCTTATTTTTACATTTTGTTGGACTTTGTTTTTGGCCCAGTTTTCGGCCCGTTTATGTTTTGTGGCCCATTCGAATTTGGTTTTGTTTATTTATATGATTGTAAGAGATGGGAGAAAGATTATTCAAGTTATATAAAAATCTGTTTTTTTTTCTCTTTATCACTGTGTGTGTTAGTGATCAACCCTGATTATCGGTATTCTTTGTGAATCAACGATAGTTAGAAGAATTGTTCCTGGTATTCTCGTTGAATCAACAGGTCAATTATCTATCTCTCTGTTTCCGACTGCATCATAAACCGTCACTAAATGTCACTAAATCAGAAGTACAATTGCGGATTTAATTGCTATGTATTTAAACCATTTAATATATGCACATGTCACACATGAATCATAGTTTATTACATCTCATAACGATGAATATTATTTAATAGATATTATATTTGTAGTTATAGTTTTCAAAAGGGCAAACCTAAAATTAAACATATTTATATTTTAGATACCGACCTTAATAAAATATTTAGGATGTCATCTCGGTTTAACTCCATAAAGAATGCCAAGATTCGTAAGTCACGCCCCCCACACACTATTCATCGCAAGAAATAATATTTACAATGATTTATAGTTTTTACATTTGATGTAGGATTGTAAATGATGAATTTAAACATATGAAATTTTGTACTATATGTTACGAATTGTAATGAGAAGAATAAGAAGAAAGAATATGAAGACATATCATTAACTTTATATGAATATTGATTTAGCGATTTAGAATTTCGGATATCCTTCAACAAACTTGTCGTATAATAATATCTATCACTTCTTTTTCAAGTTGAACGATGTATTTATTCTCTCTATACGATAATGTCAGTAGCTTTTCTCGAAAAATTATCAAAATATCCTTAAACATGATGTCTTATCTACTTGTATCATCTGATGAAGTGATTGTAGTTTTTTAGCATTATAGATACAATGATATTCAGTATTATAGGCATCTCACATGTATCACGTATTCATAAAGCTGCTAAATTTGTATTATATGAGTTATTAAAATATAAACCCGTATATTTTATACCTTAAAGGTATCAAGATATTTTCTTTATTCCATTAAAATGCCAACTTATTAGACTTGAATTGCATCCCACCTATAATTTCAAAGAAAATGATATATCAAGTCACTTATGTACTACGAGAAAATCAATGCCCTAATGACACTAGAGTATTATATTTTTTGGACAAAGAATATTGATGTCATCCTTCAAGGTTGAACAACTCATTTTAACATCAAGTGACCTCAAAATCATTGAAGGACATGATGAATAAAGTAAATATTTCTAATAATGTTTTTATGTAGGATTCTTGTTGAAACTAAATCTTTAAGGTGTTTTAACATTTAAGATAAAACAAAACATTTTCTATCTAATATCTTTTAGTTCAATCCATTTATTAAGTATTTGTTGTATTAGAGCATTCATAGTGGGTTCCCCAACCTCATCCCCATATTTACACTAAAAACACTACTTTTTTATTATCTTTTTCAATTAAATAATACTTTTTAATATATTTATCATTATATTTTCCCTCTCCTCCACTTACAACCACTTTTAAAATATTAAAAAATTATGGGGGTTGTACCTGATTCCTCATATTTTCCCAAATATGAGAAATCATGGTAAAACCCCCATAAATATTCTCTCTCATTCACTCACAACCACTAACAATCATCCCCCATAATATAGGGCACACACACACATCAAAAATGGGGAACCCACTGTGTTGCTCTTAGTAAACAGCTCACAAATTCAACGGTTGCACTATTTTTGCAACCAACTAATGGTTTTCAAACCAAAACTTCAAGTTGGACCACATCCTAGTCCCTGTGGCTTCTAATAGCTCAATAATGTAAAGGGTATTCAAGTTACTAATCGGTTCTGCTCTCATTTACTATTGATACAAGTTACTAATTGGGTTTTGCTCTCATTACTATTGATACAAGTTATGAAGAAGAATTCTGGTGCGATTGATGCCCATGAATTTGTGAAGTCCTACTAGGTTGACCTTGGATGTTCAGTTGGAAAGTTGTTCATGATGGGTATCAAAACACCTACTCCTTTAACAAGGATGGTAGAAAGATCACCCTATTATCGTTCAAGACCACCTCTAATAGTTATGCTTGTCAAACCCTAGTAGTTCATTATTGTTTCACGTCATGAATGCAGATGATTAAAGATTTTGTAGGTATTGAAGGACAAAAGCAACCAGGAACATGTTCAACTAATTAGCGTGAAGATAACAATTCAATGCAACCAGCGCCCGGGATTAAGCAAGCACGTAAGCCAAAGCTTAAGGTTGTTTCAGGTTTGAGGACAAACTCTTTAGAAAATAGGAGGATGTGTTAGTTTTGGGTGTTTTTTCCTGGATTTCTGAATCACGTGAAATTCGTTTTCAGATTAAATTATTTCATGAGTACTCAATAATCAATCGGATAAAGATGTAACACCCCGAATTTTCAAAGAAAACCAAAGTTCCCGCGTGGAAGATAGTTCTCGCGCGACAGAAGGTTCTCTTGCGAGAACAGATGCGAGCAGCAGGGAAAAACACTATAAATAGGCCCAAGCACCCAATATTCTCCACTTCATGCGAAAACTCCTGCTGTGGTGCTTGAGAAGAGAAGAATTGGTGCTAAGTGGTGTCTAAGGTATGTATTCGACGATATTCGATGTGGCTATGCATTTATGAGTAGTATGTAATGATATTGCGCATGATTATGTAGCTCCTGATCGAAAGACTCTCGTTTCAGTGTTGTTCTTGTGCAAAATATCAAAAAGGTGAGTTTTAGACCCATCTCTTTACATATTTTCCATGATTTGGAGCTAATATGCATACCTTAATAAATGTTATGATAAAGTATAACAATATAGATTGTTATAGTACATCTTTGGGCGTTAAAATAGTTACAGAATCGATAACTTGGGGTTGAAGTTTCGAACAGCTGCATAGTTCTCGCGCGAATGGTCTAGTTCTCGCAACAAACTGTTATCTTCCTTAGTTCTCGCGCGATGGGGATAACTTGCACGACAAGTTGTCGCGCCATGGAAAGTTCACGCGTGGAGAGTAAGTTCTCGCACGAGTTATAGTGTTCTAGTCTTGTCATTCTCGCATGAAAACCATAGATATAGGCATGTATAAATACGTTCGTATAGTGTGCGGTTAAGGTAGTTATACGAGAGAACTTTTAGTTAAAGAAATAAAGCATATGTAATATTACAGTTAAAGATTAAATAAAGATATTAAAGTCACATGTGAAACGTTAAAGAACTTGAATAATAAATAAAGAATGGTTACCTGCTAAAGCACATCTGTGAAAAACATTAAAATATGCTAAAGCAGCCTTGCAAGCGCTGATAAAGGAGACCTACATTCGTTGCACTCTCACCTGATAAAGGAGCGATACCTCGTGTATGCTCACCTGATAAAGGAGTCATACCCCGTGTATGCTCACCTGATAAAGGAGTTATACCCCGTGTAAAGGAGTTTTACCCCGTGTATACTCACTTGATAAAGGAGTTATACCCCGTGCATGCTCACTTGATAAAGGAGATATGCCTTGTGCATTCTCACCTGATAAAGGAGCTAAGCATTTGTGCTAAGCTCAAAGATAAAGCAAAAGAATAAAGCTAAACTACAGATAAAGTAAAGATAAAGTACCTGATAAAGAAACAATATAGTAAAAGCTATAGTATAGTTAACTAACGGGTATTATAGTAGTTAAAGAAGTTTTACCCTAAAGTAAGCATAAAGTTAAAGTATATGTATTGTTTGATGTTTCACTGTGACTTCTTCTTTTGTTATAAAGTAAATCCAATTTCACTAAAATATCTAGAAGACACTAAAATCACCTACATTCCCCCGATTTTAGTGTTATCCTTGATTCATTTAAACATAATGTAACAAGAGCAAACTCATGCATAAATTGAATTGTCTTGAAGACTGAATTTCTATCTTAAACATTGCACAACCAAATATTCAAATATCACTAGGTCACTAAGGATCGAACCATTGGTATCTATTATAATACATGAAGATAATATACACACAAGTTAAAAGTTTTATTTTGTTCTTACTTGATATTATGTTTTACTAGCCTTGTGTTCTATTCTTTTAGGAGTGTATAGAAGCGCACAGCTCTCTTGAAGCGCCTTATATTCATGTAGTTCCTTTTTCTTGCACCTACATTGCAAATTTAAAAGAATTATCATGAGGTCAAAGCTTAAACCTAATTCAAGACAATTTGTAACACCCCGAAAAGTCAAAACAAGTCATCAATGATAATGGGCTTAATTATTGGGTATTTAATAAAGGAAGAAAATGGGTTATGGGCTAAATTAGGCTTATGGGCAAGAGCCTAAGTGATTAAGGGCCCAACATCAGCCTTTTAACCCACCACATCAGCCTTCATCTTCCTCATTTATAACCCTAGCCACCCAAACTCGTAGAGAGAGAAAGTAGAGAGAGAAAATGAAGAAACCTCAAGATTTGGAGCTTCAAAGGTTAAGAGATTGAAGATATGAGTGTTGGAGCATCAAACCATAAGAAAGGAGCAACAAATCTAGGTAAGAATCGACCTCTAAACCATTCTGTAGATCAAACCCGGATTCTAGGGTTTTGGGTTTTGAAAAGTTGCAAAGAATCGCATAAAGGTCACATTTTTACGTATGAAAACATGTATAAAGCTTAGATATAGCCTCATGGTTGATAAACTAAGAGATTGGACGTAAAAAGTTGTGATTTTAGGTTAAAAACGGGCTGGTTCGTAATTTTTATGCGATTCTACGAAACTGTATGTGCATCCAGCGAAATTGCATATTCAACTGTGGGTTTTTCAGCGAAACTATAGTTTCGCAGGTAATTTCGCAGCCATGGAATTCCAACGAAAGTTGGGCGAAACTGCCATGCGAAACTGGCAGCGAAACTGCTTTTCTGGCAGCGAAATTAGCAGCGAATTTAGGCAGAAATTAACCCCTTTAAGTGTTAACTTATCTGCAGGCTGTGTAGTGTGATCCTAGCCTAGAAAGCTTAGTTTAGAAGTTACTCATAGTATCCAGGTGAGTTCTAGATCCCCTGTTTATAAGTTTTTCCATGTTTTGGGGTTATTATGCATACTAAATATACGTTTTTAAATGACCTAAATTTTATGAGGTTTTAACAGAAAGATCGATTTTTCTATAAGGAAATATGCTATATAAATGTTTAAAAATAAAAAATTTTCACGCTGACCTGGCAGCCCGGCCCCAGCCAGGGGCGTTGCCCCTTGGACCCCACTAGGGGCTGCTGCCCCTAGGACCCTGCTGTCAGGGGCTGCCGCCCCCGAACCCCTGCTGTCTCGCGGCGGGTCGGTGATGTTTTTATGATGGCATGTACTTGATATGTTGTGTTGTTTATCTGTAAAGTATTATATATTAAAGTGGAAGATGATATTAATGAAAAGTGAAACTTAATGAATGTTACCCCCGGGCCCATTTGATGATGAAAAGTCTTGCAAGCACTATGATCGATTTCATTTACATGTGTTTGATGTATGACGATTGATCCATATTCATGAGCGGGCTATGTGCCTTGTAGTGTGGATCTACTGTCGGGGGTTAGCTACCATGATGATGTGTACCGACAGGGATTGGCATTCGTTGTCGATCAACATGGAGCTCTTGCTTTGTGCAAACTCGTTTATGATGAAAATGAAAGATAATGAAAGAATGAAAGATAATGAATGCTTACTATGATGCAAGAAATGTTATGTATTATGATGTATGCGTGGTCATTATATGAAGGATAAAGTTTATATTTTCTTATTTATCTAAAACTAGAACTCACTCAACAAAGCTGACTTTTATGCATAATAGTTGACAGATAAATGATGCTGTTGAGGATGGCACAAGGTGTGGAGCTACTTGGATGGCAGTGGATGGTATTTCTGTTTATAAAATCTATTATTGTAATTTAAAAACAAGTACTATGTTTTATTTACAATTGAAGGACAAATGTATGGGTACAATATGGGTTCCAAGTTTTAAATGAATGTCTATTTAATTCTGCTGTAATGTTTTGGTTATTAAAAGAAATTTATGCTATGATTAACCAACTGTGAGGTTTCCCGGGAACGAGGCCTTACACAATCTGAACACATAACTTGGGATGACATAATACATGTATTCCAATCTCTAGATGTTAAGCTTTTCTTATTAGATTCAACACCTAATGTTATATTAGGTGGGAATTATGCATCTTAACACAAGAAATTTATGTGGACTTACTCTAATCCTCATAGTTGACTTTGCATAACATCTCTTTATAACCCTTTGGCTAGATGATTAGCTAGATCATGTTAAGTTCTTGTAAACTCCGTTGATATCACTCTATGTATGATGAGCTCATGAATCGTGCAATATTGTTAGTAACTAGCACCTAGATTTGTTTATTTATTCTAAATAGTTGATCCTCTTCTTTGACCAACTGGTTAGGCATTCCTTTCATCCCTTTTTTAATATTTCTAGAGCTATTTTTTGAGCATCTTTCAACCGACTAAGTAAGTTAACCTAAAGATCAAGCCTCAAAGCCCGAACTCTTTTTGGCCTTTAATTTTCTTTTTTGATCAAGGCATCAACCACAATATTAGCTTTATCTTCATAATAACATATTTCACGATCATAATCACTAAGGATTTACATCTAGCTTCTCTTTCTCATGTTTAACTCTTTTAGACAAAATATATTTCAAACTCTTCTAATTAGTATAGAAATTATGAGTCATATAAATTTTCTTGTTACTTTTTTTAGCTAATGAAAAAATGTGCAATAACTTAGTTTCTTTGCATCAACATACATCCAGGACCAGTGAGTGTAGCATCACAATATATGAAAAAAAATCATCACTACCATCTAGTAAGGCCAGGGTGTGTGTTTGTCAATTTAAGAAACTTGAAAGCTTTTACTTATTTCAATCCTCATTCATATTTTATGGATTTTTAAGTTAAGGATGTAAGAAGGCCAATAATTCGAGAAAAGTTTTGGATGAATTGGTCGTAGAATCAAGCCATTATAAGGAAACTACAAATTTGAGGATTTTTCCATTTAGAAATAGCCTCAACTTTAGAAGCATCTACTTGATTATCATTAACATTGATAACATGACCAAAAAAGTATACTTCAATACGTCAAAATTTACATTTCGAGAATTTAACGTAGAATTTCTCATTCCTTAGTTTTTCAAGTAGAGTTTTAAGATGATTTGCAGATTCAGTTTGAGTTTTAAAATAGATGAAAGTATCATTTATGAACAATATCATGAATTTATCTTGGTAAGATTTACATATTCGATTCATCATATCTATAAAAGTTGTAGGAACATTTGTAAGTCCAAATGGTATTACCGTGAACTAATTATGTTTGTATTAATTTTTCATTCCTTGTTAATTCAAGTAGAGTTTTAAGATGATTTATGCATTTATTTTGAGTTTTAAAATAGACAAAAGTATAATCTAAGAACACTATCATGAATTGATCAACTTAAGGTTTATAGATTTTATTCATCGTATCCATAAAAGTTGCAGAAGTATTTGTAAGTCCAAATAGTATTACTGTGAACTCATAATGTTTGTATCTAGTTTGGAAAGCATTTTTAGGGATATCTTTGTTTTTAACCTTAAGCTGATGATGACCTGATCTAAGATAAATTTAAAAAAGTAATGCACTCCTTGAAGTTGATCAAATAAATTATCAATTCATGGAAGCGGATATTGTTTTAATGATTACCTTATTCAACTCACGTTAATCAATGCACACACTCATTGATCCGTCTTTCTTCTTTACAATGAGAATTAGAGCTCCCAAGGCGAGGAACTCAGACAAATGAATCCTTCTTCCAATAGTTTGTCAAGTTTTTTTTAATCCCTTCATCTCTATCGGTTCTAATATGTACCAGGCTTTGATTATTGGTGTCGTACCGGTCCCAGATTAATCTTAAACTCGACTTTGCGATCATGTAGGATTCCCGACAATTTGTCTAGAAAGACGTCCGTAAATTTAGCTATAACCGGTACGTCTTCAATCTTCTTCTTCATTTTGTCATCTAATATAATGATCATATATACTACACATCCTTTATTAAAAAATTTCATTTCTTTTAACATTAAGACTATTTCGACATGGTTTGATGGTTTATCGCCTTTGATAATGATATCTTCTCTAGGAGGTGCATCTAATCATCTTATGATCACACATGATATGGGCTTGGTTTGAAGCTAACCACTCCGTAAATATCAACAAAGCAATTAGACAATTATGACAAAGTGTACAAATAAATATCAACAAACCGAATCTATACCGAAATCGTCGCAGACAAGCTACTTTTAACTAGGATCAACTTTTAGGATCTCCCTTGTCTCTCATTCTCAGTTGCAGGCCTGTATTTGGAGTTTCCTTGGCATTGGTAAGGCGAAATGGGCCACCCTGACTACATATGTGCCACACTAGTCTTAATATATATAACAATGAGATGGTAGAAGGCACACTGGCCAACCAAATATCTCGTCTTCAAACTGCTCAACCCTATCAATAATCTTCATTGTGGCCTCAACCTAGCCCTAATCCTATTGATAGATCTCCGCTATGACCACATCATGTCCTGATCCTATTTTAGCATACTTGAAAGCGTGACCAGTAGATACACATGGTTTCATTTCATTTGTTTGTCTCATAAGATGAATTTATGCATCGCATGTATCTAACAATTCTTTTCCAAAACACAAAACAACTCTTGTTGGTTGTTAAACTTTCATGTATTGTAAGGGATTTATAAACTTTTATAATCTACATGAATAAATTTTAAAAAAATGTTTTAACAAATTTATCTATCAACCGACTGATATACAAAAATGATAACTTAAACCATTAGGTAGATTTTGTATTTAGAGAGTTAAAATCCTTTCAGCACCTAACCAATAGCCAAGTTCTATCTCAATCATGATTACCTAAAAATTTTTATAAAATAATACGATAGCGAAAAACCAATGAATACATTTAGTGGACACGAAAATAGTTAGTCATGAATATATTTGAGTAGTTTAATTATAATATCTATGACATTTGTACATTTAGCAATCTCTTTTAATCATAGTTATATATATTAGTTTCATTGCTTATATAGATAAATGATGTGACTATCTGAATCACCGTTACCCATAACCGAGACCGTCCGTGGCTCAATATGGTATTTTCACCAATTCCTAAGATATAATTTGATCAGATCATATATATACATTTGGTCTAACGGTTAAATCTGGTAGAATTCCTATACGCATCAAAGCATTTGACAATTAATGTTGTTTTTGAAATCAATCGTCTGTGGTTTTAAAAACATTAAACATATTCGCCTTAAATAAATCTTACTTAGCATAAACTTAGAACTTGTAGGCTCACGTGTTCCTAACTAGACATCACCTTCATTTGTATTTCTAACTCTGAATCTTTCAATGAAGTCCGTTTTGATATCCTTGCAGTACCTTATACATCCACTCAGCTACTTGTGATTGTTTTAGGCATTTAACAAATAGCCAAAAACTTTATCAAGTCAACGAGCATGTAATTGGTTGTTATGGATTCATAAAGTACAACGTTTGCCTTTTAAATATTTAAATAATGATTATTATTTATTATTTATATATTTGCTTCACAATCAGCTGTTAAATTTTTTTTTTATCCTTTTATATTGCATACATGCTTATCTTTTATGTATTTATATTTTGTTTAGATAGTTGTTAATCATAGAGATAAACTAAGACTCTCTTCAAATTGTATCTATATCATGCTTTAGTTCAATGAAAACTTCACAGCTAATGGTATAATAATTTTTACAAAGACATAATTAGAAGGAAATGAAGAGCCAAAACCGACACGATAAGGTATCCGGAAATTATAAAAGCCAAAAAGGGAAAATAGTCGAGTAATCGACCGACTTGTAAGAGTGCATTTTACACCAGGAAAGAAATAGCTTATTGATCTCCCGCAATTCAGATTTCAACCATTAATCTCTCTTTTATATATGATCTTGCGATAGTTCTCTTCGACCTTCAAATCTTCATTTCTAACCGAGTTTCTCTTTTAATACATTTTTATTAATTAATTTATTTTTTTTAAAGAAAATTAAGGCCTAACTGTTTCGCCACAAGCCTTTGCTTCACCATCACATAGGTAAGCCCCTTATGGGACATGGAGTGGTAGTCGAGGATTTGGTTTCCCTCGATCTGGACTTTTTTTCCTAAAATCAAGGGTTGATGTTTAGGGTTTTCGGGTCCAAGTCAAAGGCTCGAAGGCTCGCTATCTCTTCTCTTCTTTGTTATTCTTCAAACCCGTTTTCATATGGTTTCGTAGATCCACAGTCACACTTCATCACCTTCACCATCAATCACCACCCTTCAGGCCTTCACCTCATCTCCCAATTCTCTCAAAATCCGGTACAACTCCCACCCCCTTATTGTATAAGAGATAAATCTATCTAATCAAACCTAGCCACTCACTCAAAGATAAATTCCATTGTTGTTGAGACCGGATCGGGCTGGCCGGTCCAACAGGGAATCAATAGGTGGCCAGTCCGGTTCGCATCGACTCGTTTTGGAGCGGTTCGACCGGCCGGTTCGTCCCGAATCGGTGGTCCGACCGGGAAACCAGATCGGTTCGAACCGAAATTTGTAATTATTTCTTTTTGGATTTTAATGGGTAAAAACGGGTGTTCAACCATAAACTAATGTGTTGGATATACAAATATAGTTAAGTTTTATAAAATACAACTATATATGTAACTATAAAATATATATATAAATTACTTATATTTATTTATATATAACTATATATATAATATACTATATATATGAATATGACGTTATCCAGTTCTTAAATCCGGTCCGACCACCAAACTAGTAAGGCATCTGGTTTGACGTTCGATCCGGTTCTAAAAACATTAATAAATTCAATCAAAAGTTAAAACTTATTATATATATTACTAATTATCAACTAATTTGTGTTTTATGGTTTGTACTTAAGATTTAATATGTTGTATCCACTTTTTTTTTAAACTTTTAAACTTTTTTACTTCAATACTTTTACATATTTTTTACAACTTAACCCCTTTAATTTTCACTTTCAAACAATCCTTATATTTTTCATCTTTTATAAATTTTTCGTTTTATCTTTCGATATCAATTTTATGAGTTAACACACCACCACGTACATGTGTAATTTAACGTTTACGCTTATATTTTCTCCGTTTAACAGCTCTGTCACAATATGCGGGTCTTAGATCGACTTAGTTTGTCTTTAATGTTTTACATCTCACATGCGGGGTTCAATGCTTATACGTCTACTTTCCGTTCTATTTATTTTTTCCGTTTTTATTTTTTTTAAATATGAGTTTTTACAGTATTAATAATCAATGATGATGGTGTGAAATTATACTACTTAACATGATTTTACACGTTCCGTCACAATACGAGATGCTTAATACTAGTTGTATCTGATTGTTAGAGCATATTTACTCTCATGAGTTTAATCAACAATTTTCTGTATTTAAAGAAAAAACCCTCAAGAAAATTAAAATATTTAGAAAAAGCTAGTTTATATTGTTCACACGTCGACTTATGTCAGTTGTCATAGCTAAGCAATATTCGCTTTCCAACTCCTCTCTCTCACACCAACAATGTGTGATGTTGATGCTTCATCAACAAGAAAGACCAATTCCCCTTACTCACGTACCCCAACTACTTCATAAACACAACCACTGAACTGAATCATGCAAATCTCAACTAACAACACTCACTAACCACACCTGCAACCACCATGGCCGACGATCATCCACCGGCGTTAGACCTCCGGCAGCTGAAAGTCTTATCGGCGTTAGGAAGAGGAGCCAGAGGCGTCGTGTTTCTCGTTCAAAACGAATCGTCTAACGGACAATTGTTCGCTTTGAAGACGATTCTAAAAGCTTCGATTACGAAGAAAGTTAAGAAAATTGATGAGTATGATTCGATTTCGTTTGAGCAGGAGGTTTTACGATTGTTGCAGCATCCGTTGCTTCCGAAACTCGGTGGCGTTTTATCCACTGATAAAATCGTTGCTTACGCCATTGATTATTGTCCTGGACGTGATCTGAATCATCTCCGATCGAAACAGACGGATCGAATGTTTTCAGATGATGTAATCAGGTATTAGGGATTCGAATCTTCAATCTGTTAAATCTGCTACTGTTGCAATTCAAAATCGTGTTATAATATGTTCAATTCGTCGATTTAGGTTTTATGCAGCGGAACTAGTGATTGCATTGGAGTATCTTCATGGATTGGGGATCGTTTACCGAGATTTGAAGCCCGAAAACGTGATGATTCAAGCAAACGGTCACATAATGCTCGTCGATTTCGATCTATCAACAAAATTATCGCCAAAATCACCATCGGAATCCAGATCTACACGATCTACACATCACACTTCATTACTAAAACCTAATCCGAACAACACAAATCGATTCTCATTCTTCAAATGTTTCCACCCTACGATTCCATCGGAAGACTCAGTACATCCCGCCGAGTCAACCACCAACTCGTTCTCAAAATCGAACTCGTTCGTCGGAACGGAGGAATACATCGCACCGGAGATGCTACACGGCAACGGCCACAGTTTCTCGGTGGACTGGTGGTGTTTAGGCGTCGTTCTACACGAAATGCTGTACGGCAAAACTCCATTCAAAGGCTCAAACAGGAAGGAGACGTTTCACCGGATTCTGTCAACGTCGCCGGAGCTCGCCGGAGAGCCGTCGCCGTTGAGAGATTTGATTCGAAAACTGCTGGTGAAGGATCCGAAACGGAGGATATCTCCGGCGGAGATCAAGGGCCACGATTTCTTCAGGGGAGTTGAGTGGGAGAATGTGGTGGAAATCGCTAGACCACCGTATGTACCTCCACCGTCGGATGAGGATGGCATGGGTGTAAATAAGATGGATATTGAGGCGTTTGTTGAAGGGGTGTTTCGACTTGAAGGTGATGGTGACGTACAGCGGAAGGAGGAGGCTCTTGATTTCTTGACTTTTTGACAGATTTTGATGGTGATTAAACATTGGAACATGCTGAGAAGCCAAATCGACATGAGATGTAATGTTGGTTTGTCTCTTGATTATTTTCACATATACGTTATCTATATTATATAATAAAAAATAGATAAGCGGAACATAGGGTATTCTGGTTAAATTTAAATTTATTTTTTCTGTCTTTTTTTTCTTCTTATTAATGATAATAATTTGAAATATGTAAACTTAATCTATAATACTATATAATATATATTAAAAGGATAAAATATTAATTTTATTTAAAGTGTAAGATATATATACAACAGTTTAAACATAAAGTGCAAGTGTTTTATGCAATAACTTTACTTTTGCCCCACTTAATTAACTTCTTTTAATTATTGAATTATTTAATATGCGTTATTAATACATTATTAATAATGTAGTATTATTTAATTCACTTAATTAAATTTTATTTTATTTATAATAATAAAATTAACATTTAAATTTATATTTTTATAACTAAATATTATTTAAATTAAGTATTATTTTATTTAAAAATTTAAGTATATAACTTATATATATTTTTATATTTATAATAACTATAGTACTGATATTTTTCTAGATGCATATTGTGAGTTTAATAATTTTTATAGTTATATATATCTTTTGTAATAAAAGTGAAAGGAGGATAAAATGATAATTTCACATATGGATTAAATCACCCATATGAAGAGTTATGCTTAAATTTCAAACAATTTACCATTTTATTCATTTATGCCCTTATAATAAAATATAACATATGATGCTTATAATACAAATGTTAAAACATATACACGTGACCAAACATAACCACCATTTATTTTTAGTGTCGTTCATTCATTGCAATTGAGCATTAATCCCTCTTCCCCTTTTTATTGCCGGTTGTTAACAACTCAATAACAATTAAGATTGTAATTTGGGTTGACAAGTTCTCCATTAATTTTATCCGGTCTATGCAAATCATCACCGAAAGTTGCATCTGATGATCAAAAAATTCTAAACTATATTTGAGGAGTAACATAAGTTGATAATATAAAAAAATAATTTCAAAACAAAATGAATTATTACTATTAATTTACTTTCTTAATATAAAAAACTTAACTAAAATAATATATTAGTTTAGACGGGAAAATATTTTTGAGGAGTAACATAAGAGTGACATATGACATTTTAGTTAATTTTTTATTACAGACTATAGATGATTTAAAATTAAAATTATAAGTAACATGTTCTTATTTTCATGGCAACTTATTGGCCAAATAAAATACATAAAGACGTTGCCAATTTTAATGCATCATCAATGTTATATTTAAATGATGAAGAGACTTGCAAACCAAAAGCTATGCAAACGCACATGTTTCATTAAAACTCAAACACATATCATTTATATATTATAACAATCAGCAACATGATATACAGTAAAGTACAACTATTTATGCAAGGTTTACAAATGATTGACGCATGTACATCATTTGAAGCTATGCATACAACCATTTGGTGCCTGTTGCTCAAACGACGTGTAGTTGACTTACCAAAATGCATTTGATGCCTCTTTACAAGATAAAGTTGTTAAAATATATAATTAGTTTGAAATAAGATTTTCTTTAAGTTCATTTTATTGTCGATACTCGATATACAATGGTTTTAATTTGACACACGAAACAATAAATTTAAGCTTATCCTTACGGGTGTTTAAAAATATCCGAATCCGAAACCAAATCCAATATATCCGAAAATTCGAAATTCGGATATATAAAATTTTGGATTCGGATAATGATTTTGAAAATTTTTGGATATTTCGGATATCCAAAATATCCAAAATATTTTTATAAAAATTTAAAAATATTAAATATTTTGGATATTTCAATAAAAACTTCGGATATATAAAAAAAATCAATAAAAATTATTATATTTTTATAAAATTTATTAAATAATACAAAACTTCAGAATTTTTGGATATCCGAAATTTGGATATCCGAATTTGAACACCCCTACTTATCCTTAATAATTTAATATTAAACTTTATTTTATTTTGTTTTATTTTTGTTTAAGTTATAACAAACTTACATGTAAAAGTTTTAATATGCGACAAATTTAAAACAAGCAAAATAATGCAAAAGATTGAAGTTATATAAATATAAATAAAAGTAATCTTAAAGTGTGTTGCCTTGGGGGTTATTACAATTTTGTCTAGTGCAAGTCGCGAGTTCGAGCCTCATAACCCCCTGATTTCATGTTTTCATCATTTGAACAGGTTCATGCTCATACATCTATTATAACTTTTATAATAAACTGTTTTTGTATATATTATATATATCGTTACGATGCGCATATTATTATCTATAATTCGATATAAATTTTATTTAAAACCAATAGATGACAAATATAATTTCATGCATCGTGCTTATTCTAATTAAAGTTTATAAAAAATGGATACAAGTTATGATAGGTATTTTGTTTAATGCCAAAACATATTTTGTTATCATCTTCCTTTGATTTATTTTTATATAACTTTTAACTATTTCTTGTTTTTCTTTTTGACCTTTAAAATATATTGTTTTATATTGTTTAATGTACTTATTTTAATTTGTGTTTTCATACAATTTATATTCAAAACCAACTGGACTTATAAATCTCGCCGCAACGCGCGATTTTTTTTACTAGTTGTTTAGAAAAGCTAAGCTATAAATACATTAATATCATTGTTGAGAAATATTACGCATCCACGTTCTTGGTTTTATGCACACAAAATGCATGATTTTTTATATCAATGTAATGTTTGCATAAATAAGTAGTAACATTATTCGTAATAAAATACATATGAGGTATCGAGTTAATACTATAATAACCGGACTGATTTGAAGAAAAACAATATCAGTAGTTTACATTGATCGGCCACACAACGGAGAAGATATACATCAGTGTGTTTTCATAAGCTATTGTTTGAGTTTTCACTGGTTTTCTAGTTCACTCAAAAGTGATCATACACCAACAAATATAGATTAATAGTTTTTATATTATTATAAATATCTTCTATGGTAATTATTACTGATATTTAAAATAGAGGAGCATAATATGGTGTGTCAAAATTGAATGAAGAGCGTGCACATGATGCGGATGTTGCAAATTTAATACAACTTTTTGGCCCAACATCATCAATGTGCATTCAACATTAAAGGTTGAAGAGTTATTGTGAACGGTCTAATGAATTGGCAAATTTCATCCACAATTTCCACCTTTATTTATGTAGATAGAAAAATAATATTCACAATAATATTTATTACAATATTCATGTGAGCCAAAAGCATCTTATGAATTGTCAATTTGTCATTGTGTTTATAATAAAAAAACAGTTGGAAGAACAATAGGGAAGTTAAGCCGGTGGATGATTTAAACTAGACATCGATATCTTGTCGATTTTCTACCATTATGCATGTGGGACAAATGAGTTTTATTGGTTCACTTACGAGTTAATGGACCAAACCAATTGAATCAACTTGCTTTGGACAAGCTAGATAAACTCAGTGAAAATCCGGTAAGACCACGAATGCATGTATCCTTTTGCTGACTAACAGATTTTTGAGATTAGACCGATTGGTTTAATTAGTTAATGCCAAAATTGTGGTTTGATAGTCATTCCCTATTTCAAAGCATTGCTTAATAGTAACTAAAGGAAATTAAAATTTAAATTACATTTCTTTATGTGTTCGGTTGAGAAATAAATTGAAACCACAATTAATGCCATTGTGTTACTTCAAGCAAAAGATTTCGGCATTCCTTTAAAATTGTGAAGGAACTCAACAAAAAAAATTTGAATTTAATCGACTCAATTTATATGTGTTTCAAAGCTTTCAAATTATGATTAATTGCATTATTTATTGTGGATGAACTACTTTTGATTATAATTGTATGTATGAAGTACAAGGTCAAACTAAAGCTGAATACAGCAAAAGTTGGTAGAAAATGTATGAGAAACGAGATGAAAAAATTGTAGGACACGGGACAACGCCATACGATCAAAAAGTCAAATTAGATGTTGGTCAATGCTCGGATTGAGGATTGTTGGTTTTGAGGTGGATAAAGGAAAAAACACTGGGTTTAGGGGATCTTGATTTCGGGTCTTTTAGCTTCAGCCTTAGTGCTTTACAAAGGCTCTCACTGTGACACCCTATATTTATCCCACATCGACCGTAGACAGGAGTGATTCCTTGTTAATAAGGAATGTCTGGTCTCTAATATCAACAACGTGTTTTGGGTGTATTGGTTGTGGATGAGAGGAGAACTTCATAGTTAAGCGTGCTCAGATGAGAGCAATCCAGGGATGGGTGACTTCCCTAGGAAGTTTTCACCTGAGCAACCAAAAGTAAATCCGTGAGCTTCTTGTGAGCAAAGCGGACAATATTGGTGATATCAGGGGCTAGGTGTTACAAATTGATATCAGAGCCACTATTTATAGAAAACTAGGATTGCATTTGCATCTAGACTATTTGTTTTCTATTTTTTTTTCAATCATACATATCATTTCACGCACGCGTAACGATATTGCATGTCCACATCATCATCTACCCTACCCATGTCACTAGCATCACCCCTAACTAGAGGTGTACAAACTGGGTTTTTTAAAAAACCGGTTTGGGGTCCAAACCGAAACCGGTTTGGTCAAAGCCGGTCAAAACCGGTTTGGCCCCAAACCGGTTCGGGTTAGAAACCGGTTCTAAATCCCAAAATCCAACCCTACTAAACCGGTTTGGGTCGATTTGGAAACCGGTTCGGGCCCAAGCCGGTCCCTTTTTTTAATTCATATAATATTTTTATGGTATTAAAGATGTATATATAAAGAAATTTTGAATTTTTTTGTTAAAATATATAATCACATTATTATTTATATTAATTTATATAATTTTTTTTGAAATATATAATTATATTATTATTTATATAAAAGATGTATATTTAAACATTTATACAATTAATCAAAGTGAGATATATAATAAAAAGTGAAATACATAAAACATTTATACAATTTAAACAAAATAGAAGTTTAAATAATAGTTTATTAAAGATGTATATTTAAACATTTATACAATTCTTCAAAGTGAGATATATAATAAAAGTGAAATATATAAAACATTTATACAATTTAAACAACATAGAAGTTTAAATAATAGTTTATTCAACCTAGTCGTTTCTTCTTTCGTTCGTTGCATACTTATACGTTTATTCTTCGCCACCAGAATCGAAACTGTTACGAAGGTACTTATCATATGCCGCTTCATGAACGGTCATTCCGGGTGTCAATCCGCTCTCTACCTCGTCCTCGTATAATTCTGCTTCGTAATCCAATTCTCCTTCAAGTGAGCATTTGTCTTGTACTCTTTCCGCAACATCCAAATAATCTTTCAAGCAAATTGACATTTCAACGAATTAGGGAGTGAGTCGAGTTTGTCTTATTGATATAACCCTGCCACTAACAGAAAAAACAGATTCTGAAGCTACCGTGGAAGCTTGGACGATTGGTAAATCTCGGGTCATGGTAGATAGGACGGAAAATTGATCTTCTTACCTTTCCACCAAGCCAACAAGTACAAAATTTTAAAATCTTGTGGAGTCATGGTGGATAAAAAGTTTGTAAGACTATACCTCCCGAGTTCACTACTCGGAGTGTTACCACGTTGACATTTATTATATTCATCCCTTAAAGTATTATATAAATAAAAAATTGGATCATTCGAACTTTCGGCATTTGCCGCATGTCTTAAAGCCTCATGGATTTGTGATGTTTCCTCATATTTTAATAAACAAACATCATATATTTTTTTCTAATTGTTTGTTAAAAGTAGCTTTTAAAGTTTTACTATAAAATGGGTTATTAACTTCTAAATCCAAATTAAAAGTAATTTTATCAAGTAAAGATTTAAACAAGGGTTTAAAGCTGCGACACATGTAATAACCAGATGCATTTCTTTAAAGTACTTTATAAGTTTATCTTTCATTAGGGGTATCATATCCCAATAAGGTCTACCCCTACACGACATCTCATTTAATTTTGAAGTCATTAAATAAATTTGGTGAAGTACTAACGGACTCGTTCGATAATAAACTCCGGAAAGACAAGTAGTTGCGTTTTTAAAAATTTGAAGCATTTTGCTTATTTCTTCAATAATGGCCTAACCCGATTGATGGTAAGAATTTGCCTTTCCACGACTTACCAACTGATTATGAAAGGCTATTAAACTTTCTTTTTGTTCAATAGCCTTTTCAAACATGTTACAAGTGGAATTCTATCGTATTGGTACGTCCCAATTACATCCCAATTCGGACCTAAACATTTGGTATTTGCGTCTTTACAAAACTTGAGATATCTACTATATCTTTGGTTATTGCTAAAAATGTCATGTAACATTCTTTTAAAACCATCTTTCACTATTTCAATCATTTTTAAACCGCCTTGACCGGCTAAGTTTATGATATGCGCAACACATTGCTATGAAAAAAACACACTCTCACATATTGGTTTAAATTTTAATTTCAAATGATCTATCTCAAGCGTGTTATTTGATGCATTATCAAAAGATATAGAAAATATTTTGTTTTATAATTTATACGTTTTAATAATTTTATCAATAAGGTAAAAAATGTTTTGGCTGGTGTGAGGATACTCAAACAATTCAAACGCAATCGTACATTTCATCATTTGCCACGAATCGGGTTCAACCCAACGGGTGGTGACACAAATGTACGAGTCTGGTGAACCATGAGGTGTCGACCAAATATCACTAGTTAAGTTAACACCGGTTTGTAAATTTTCAAAATAAGATACTAATTCATTTTTAGCTTTTCTCCATATTTTTAAACAATCTCTTCGAAGAGTAGCACGACTTACATTGGTGTAACGTGGTTGGCGAGTTCGTTGATGAGTCGAGTCAATCATTTGTTGTCAAAATGTTTGAATGACAAGCTTTCTAGAATTACAAAATGCGTCGTTTGCTCCCAAACCGCATCAACGTTATAAGCCCAAATATTTCATTTGTTTGTCATCAAAGCTTGACCTTGTGACGGTTCACCTTTCAACGCCTTTCAAAATTTATTTGAAATGTGGTTTTTCAACGTTGTGTTTGCATCTTTTTTGAAAAACTTATAACAAAACTTGCAACGAGCCTTGTTTGGACCGTTAGCCATTTGACATAAATCGTAATTGCACCATATTTTGGGGTTCCTATTCGTAGGAAGGATTGCTACCACCACGTTGCTTGAAGACGCTTCACAACCAACGGATGATTGAGCACTTGATGAAGCCATTTGAGAGATTTTCGAGAGAGTTTTTTGTAAAACAAAAGTATTGGTGAGCGTTTTTGCGATTTTTGAGAGTATAGAGCGTTTTAAGTTGTGATTCAACCAAAATATCCAATACATATATATACTAACCTAATGAGGGTATAATGGTAAAAAACCACCAAAAAAGGGTCAAAAAGCATCCAAACGGTCTAAGACGGCTATATAACCGTTATGCAAAGGCTAACTTTTAAAAACCAGTTTAAAAACTGGTTTGGGGACCGGTTTGGAATCCGGTTTTAAACCGGTTTGAAACCGGACCGGTTTAGGAACCGGTTTCATTTGTGAAAGGTCCAAATCGAAGGGTAACCGGCGGTTAGGGTTGGGGTGAACCCTGTTTGGGTCTCAAACTGGTTTTGGGTTTTTTGGTCGAACCGGTTATTATACCCACCTCTACCCCCAACCAACGAGGAGACTGAGGTTCTTGCTCTCATACCTTCTTTATAGACACTAATAGCCTCACTATCGAAGCCGAATAAGAATCGGATGGAGTGTTGTTCAATATTCAAGTCAAGTTAGATACACAACACTGAAATTGTTTACCGATATGATTGCCAGTTGAATCCAGGAGGAGCGCGTTGATGTAAGGGGTTTGGAATGATGTTTATCATGGTTAAGTGGTTAACTTTAATGTATTTAATGTGTTAAGTAGAATAAGTTATATGAAATAAGATAACTACGATGATTTGATGTTTTATAGGTAAAACGCAATGATTTGATGTGGCTTGGAGAATGTACATGTATGATAAATAAAGATCATGATAGATGAGGTGATAGAGAATTCAATTACGACGAGAATGTGGCCGCAAACGGGGACGAAAACGAAGTTCGAATGAAGAAATTATGGAAAATAAGAATTAGATAAAAGCTGTCCACCTTGACTTACGGTGGAATGATGACCTACGGTTCAGCAAAGTTAAAAATTTCAGTATGCTCCTAGTGTAACTTACGGTGGAATGATGACCTACGGTGCAAGGCACACTGAAATTTTATAAAAAGACGGGAAATTTAGGTCTTGGGAAACCAAGTCATTCCCAACCGTCCCCAAGTCCTAAGAACGATCAAGAACGATCTTGAAGGCTTCAGGAGGCGATTTCAAGGCTCAAGATCTCATATTTATCATTCGGTTTGATTCTTTCATGTTTAGAACAATATTTTCCTTTGTTTTCGTATTGATTTTTGTTGCCTATGTCCGGCTAAACCATCCGTGATCTTCTCCGGTGGTAGGGTTTGTTTATGTTTGACTTGTTCTTTTGTTTTCAATTAGGTTATTGTTGAACTAGACATCTTAAGCTAAATAACTTTATTTGTTAATTAGAACTTCTAAAATATTTATGCTGATTGGAACCTAAGTTCTGGTTTTTGTGAATGTATTAGATTTCCTTACATCGGGAAACTTCACGAGGGTTAGGATTGGGTTGGTTAACGTACGTTGGGTATGATCTAAGTAGTTCATTTACAGCGGTCTCGTTCAATCTCATTAGGTCTAATTAAACCAATAATGATTATGTATATGTGATTATTCGCAAACATCTAGGATAAGCCATTCATTGCAAACCTGAACCCGAAGAGGATTACCTTTTCAATTATTACTTTACAATCAATCTAATTTCGAATACGTTTTACTTTTAAAATCAGTTTTCTTTTTAAGTCATTCTTAATTAGTTTTCAAACTGTAAATCAAGCTTTTCACTTTCCACATATTCCTTGTGGAGACAACATTACTTTCCTATCTACTTAGGTGAGCTAAGATCATAAAATTAAATTGTTTTTTATTAGGCCTGACAAGCTGCATCAAAATGGCGTCGTTACTTCCCTATCTACTTAGGTGAGCTAAGATCACAAAATTAAATTATTTTTTATTAAGCCTAAGAAACCGCATCAAAATGGCGTCGTTTCCGGGGAATTAGTGCGCAAAGTGATTTTTTTATTTTGATTTCTACTTTTATTTAGTTTCTTGTTCTTCTTTACGCTTGGTGTGTTTGTGTGTAGGTGACAGCTTCGTGCATGAATACCAGACACGCAAGGAATAAGTCCCCGTTGATCTTGATCCAGAAATTAAAAGATCGCTTGGCAAAATCGAGTAACCGCATGATTTAAAGTGCAATCTGATTCCATCAAAGGAGAACCAATGGAGAATTCGAATCTACCACCAAATCAACCACAACAACCACCTGTTCCACTACTGAATCAACTATTGCCTAATGACCCTTTAGCCCACCCGAATGTTCAACCACAACCACAGAACAACCCACCTACACCTGCTGAAAACCATCCACCAAAAAGGCAAAACCCATATCCTCAAAGATAAATACAAAACCCTAGGCCATAAGCTCCTAACCGGTTTGAGAAAGAAGAAGAAACATATGAGCATGTTAGCGTCCACACCTGGAATAAAAGGGGAGGATGGATTTGATGAAGTAGAATATAATGAAGAATTCGAAGATGAGTAGCAAGGTCAACTGAGAAACAGGCATATCAACTATCAGAGACAACAATTCAGTTAGCATCAGAACTGTAATCCAAACTAAGATCAAGGTTATTGGCGAAGACAAACACCTTTTAAAGTTAACCAAAACCCTGGTTTTCAACCTTATCAAGAAGTAGTTCAAGGAGTAGATAGCCACTTCAGGCCCACAACTACAGGTGCATATTCTCCTATTGTGCGACCACAGGTGCGGGGATGATCGTTTGAAATTAGGTATAATAGCTTGGAAATTCTACCAGAGTTTCATGGATTTTTCCAAAGAGGAACCATAACTTTACTTAAATGATTTCAGTGCCATTTGTGAAACCATTAGGGCACAAGGGTTCACACCTGAAGAGGTTATGCTAGTATTATTTCAATTCACACTGAAGGGCAAATCTAAGAAATGGTTTCATTCCTTACCACCGGCTAGCATCTTCACTTGGGAGCAGTTACAACAAGCCTTTCTTGAAGAATATTACACACCACAGAAGCTAGAACTGTCATCTGAACTTTTCAACAAAATCTAGATGAACCCTTTCATGAGACTTGGACACGATTTAAGGAGCTGTTACGAACATGTCCCCATCATGATACCCTCAATGGGAGTTGATTTCATCCTTCTACGATGGCTTATCGGTAGAAGATGATAGGGATATCAACTTCACTAGTACAAGTACGTTCATGACAAACACAAAAGAGGAAGACTGATTGTTATTGGTAAAGTTAAACATAAATTCAAAGAGGCAAGCTCAATCCCGTAGGAAGTCCAGGAACATACTCACCACAGATTCCACCACCGCTGCAAGAGTCGATGCATTGGAGCAAAGTTTTCAAATTTGGGTCAATTAGGAGGTAAGGTATCCGTCAAAGCTACTAGTTCATTCAATGTAAGCCAAGGATGTGGCGAACCAGGGCATGTTGCTATAGATTGTCTAGATTTAGATGTGGGGTCAGATGAGGTAAATAATGTGCAGGGTGATAAGAGACCTTATAATAATATGAATTCCAACACTTATCAACCGAGTTTGAATAATCACCCAAACCTTAAATATGGTAACCCAAACAAACAAATGAACCCGAGTTTTCAAGGTAATTCTCATCAACAATATCAGAATAGGTCAATGGGTCAAAGTGGTCAGTACAATCAGGGGAACTACAATAGGGGTGGTCAAAATGAACTATCAAAGCAATCAAAACCAAGGCACATCAGGAACAAACGCAAAACCAACAAACAGATAGCTCCTGGATTTTTTTAAAGGAGATGAAGAGATCTAATGAGGTTCGAGACAAGAGTCATGAGGCTTTGAGCAAGCAAGTTTGATAACTAGCAGAAGAAATGGCAGTTCTTAGGAAAGATGCGGGGAAGCTACCAAGTGATAGATCATGAATCCATAACATCAAGGGACAACCATAAAGAATATGAAAAATGTTCACATTAATTCGGTTAGTATCCAGCCTAATTCTAGATTTTTCACTGACAACTTTACTTCTTTTTCAAAACAAGTTGCAGGTAAGGAAGATGAAGTCGATACAGTAGAAGAGAGTGACCCAGGAACACCCGTCATTCCAATCAAAGTAGGGAAGTTCAAGATAAAAAAAGGCACCTTGATTTATGAGGCAGGTGTTAGTATCTTGCATGGTGCGTTATATGGAACAATATGAGTTCGGCCTCTCCAAATGGTTGACACCACCATGGTGTTAGCTGACTTGACCTGTAAACGTCCTCGTGGGATGGTAAAAGATGTGATAATCAAGTTGGGAGATTTCTACTACTCGGTGGATTTTATGGTGCTTGACTATGCACAAGTGAGAACAAACGAACAACCAAAGGTTATTTTAGGTAGACCATTTTTGGCAACCGCCAATGCTCAAATCAACTGTCGGGATGGAACAATTGATATTGCATTTGAATCCCGTAAATTATGTTTTGATGTGTTTTCCAAGTCGATCACTTATTTTGTTAATAACACATTTTTTGAGGCAGATATGACTAACATGT
The DNA here is from genome assembly GCA_025215565.1 of Flaveria ramosissima. Lineage (NCBI taxonomy): Eukaryota > Viridiplantae > Streptophyta > Magnoliopsida > Asterales > Asteraceae > Flaveria > Flaveria ramosissima. Next base: position 60,764,962 of record CM046029.1, on the reverse strand, counting down.
GTGTTCATCCCTACATTTCACATGTAAGCGAGCAAATAACTTTCGAGAATTGTTTTAAGTATGATAGGGCTAAGCAGGTGGACTTGAAAGCGTTTGTAGATTCAAAAGAAAATAATGAGCTCTTGATGAATATGGAAATAAAGCATGAGAAGCCAAAACGGAAGAAAAAAGTTAGTGATCCACCTGACCCGAAAAATGCTCGAGTTAAGACAACGATGTTCGGTCCATGTTTGGATGACATTGGGAACCCACTAGATCAACAAAAGCAAATAATTATAGAACTCTCAGAAGGCAAGCACCAATTTCGACCACATGAGTGGTGACAGGTACGGTTTGGCTGAAGACCTAAAACTTAGCGCTACTTGAGAGACAACCTGAAATATAGGTGATTTTTAGTTTTTTTATATTTTTAGTTGTTTTGAACTTTGTGGATGTGTACTCGTCCACACGGGCCTATAAAAGAGGCTTAAAAGGCTTGTTGCATATGATAAATGCAACCGTGATTCCTATGAAAGTGAGTTTTATTATTTTTTAGTTTTTGTTTTGTTTTTTAATTTTAGTTAGCCGATTAAAACATGCAAGTGCGGGGAAGCACATGGAATTTTAGAAGCATATTTGATGAGGTGCTTAGCAGGTTTACCATAGTCTCCATATAACAATATTGAAGCACTATCAGATCATCTGCCATCAGGTCCATGTGAACTTTCTTTGACTTTATTTGCTATTTTTGTTTTGTACTTGGGGAGTGTTTGGGGTTCGTAAAGATCACAGTAAGTCATGTTTAATTTGAAAGAACCATACATTGGGGACAATGTATCCCAAGTGTGAGGATGGGGAACCCAGGTAGACACATTTTTGAGAAATGGAAATTTAGACAAAAGTTGAAATTTTTTTAAATTTTCTCTAAAGTGCTAACCGTTGAAAGAGGTTCTTGGTCATGTCTAATTCCTTTAATGTGTAAAACACGGGATGGTTGTGAAGGTTGGAAAGGGAATGTCTAACTAGGATAAGCAAACCTTAGATGTAGTATGTCGGGAACCCGAATCCACTGTTTCCATTATGAGAAGCATGTTTCTTTGTTGCATATCTTAATTGCTTAATTGAGTGTGCAATGATGCTTGTTAATGGCAGAACTTGTGGAGCGTGTGTATTTCAAGACTCGAAATCGAGAATTTACATTAAAATGATTGAGGCGATAAGATTAACCATAGATCAACCCCTAGGACCTACCTACCCGACATTTATCCATTATTCACCAAATTTGAGCCCGTTTCCTCGTTTTGTTTGTTTAAACCCAATATTATAATAGATAAGCCTTTTGTTAGCCTTTTTGTTTGTTTGCCCTTGTGATGAAACTTGAGTTAGTAATTTGTGTTTGAGTGGTAATTAAGTTTGATATGTTTTAGGTTTTAAGTTGTAGTTGGAAGACAACTAACTTTAAGTTGAAATCCCTTGTGCGTTAGTAGTAAAAAAAATAAAAAAAGAAGAAAAAATGTGAAAAAGCAAAGAAAAATTGTCGAAGTAAGTTAGATTGAATGACCGAGTTATGAGACAAGAAAAAGATTGTGTTTAGCAAGTAAGTTATGTTAAGAAGTGTCATAGTTTGTTTTTGACATTGAATAAGTAGCTAGCTCAAGTTTTCCATCACTTTAGTCACTATCTCCCAAATATTTCCTACCCAAACCTAAGCCTGACACTACAACCCTGTGAACGCCCTCATGATTGATGTGAATTATCGTGTTAGTGGGTGGAGAATTGATTGCTTTACAAGCCTATGTCACTAATTTGTATCATTGCGTGAGTGTTCAGAAATACCCTAAGGCACATCTTTTGCCGAGTCTAGAAATTACACCGAGTGGAGAGAACAATTGTGAGGGGTGTGATATGTATAAGGGAGCAACCTAGAGTTTGGGAGTTTTAGTTAGGAAATCCAACGGGTTATAGTTTTGTGTTTGTTAATGGGTCACAATTGCTAAATTGGGAATTCGCTATGCTCGTTAACCTTAATCCAACTTAGTATTGTGTGCTTGTGAGTTGAAAATTTTAACTCGAACTATGGAGTTTTAAAAGCAACCTCCCTTGAGGGCAAGAGAGAAACAAGTGTGGGGATGTGATGTAAGGGGTTTGCAATGATGTTTATTATGGTTAAGTGGTTAACTTTAATGTATTTAATGTGTTTAAGTAGAACAAATTATATGAAATAAGTTAACTACAATGATTTGGTGTTTTACAGGTAAAACGCAATGATTTGATTTGGCTTGAAGAATGCACATGGATGGTAAACAAAGATCATGATAGATGAGGTGATAGAGAATTCAATTACGATAATTTGGCCGCGAACGGGGACGAAAACGAAGTCCGAATGAAGAAATTATGAAGAAAATAAGAATCGGATAAAAGTTGTCCACCATGACTTATGGTGGAATGATGACATACGGTTCAACAAAGTTCAAAATTTCAGAATGCTCCTAGCGTAACTTATGGTGGAATGATGACCTACGTGCAAGGCACGCTGAAATTTTATAAAAAGATGGGAAATTTAGGTCTTGGGGAACCAAGTCATTCCCAGCGTCCCCAAGTCCAAAGAACGATCAAGAACGATCCCGAAGGCTTCAAGAGGCGATTTCAAGGCTCAAGATCTCATTGTTATCATTCGGTTTGATTCTTTCATGTTTAGAACAATGTTTTCCTTTGTTTTCGTGTTGATTTTCGTTGCCATGTCCAGCTAAACCATTCGTGATCTTCTCCGGTGGTAGGGTTTGTTTATGTTTGACTTGTTCTTTTTTTTTTAATTAGGTTAGTGTTGAACTAGGCATCTTAATCCAAATAACTCTATTTTTTAATTAGAACTTCTAAATATTTATGTTGACTGAAACCTATGTTCCGGTTTTTGTGAATATTTTAGATTTCTTTACATCGGGATACTTCACGAGGGTTAGGATTGGGTTGGTTACCGTAAGTTGGGTATGATCTGAGTAGTTTATTTACAACGGTCTCGTTCAATATCATTAGGTCTAATTAAACCAATAATGATTATGTCTATGTGATTATTCGCAAACGTCTAGGATAAGCCATTCGTTGCAAACCTGAACCCGAAGAGGATTACCTTTTCAATTATTTTTTTACAATCAATCCAATTTCGAATACGTTTTACTTTTAAAATCAGTTTTCTTTTAAGCAATTCTTAATTACTTTTCAAACCATAAATCAAGCTTTTCACTTTCCACATATTCCTTATGGAGACGACCTTACTTCCTCATCCACTTAGGTGAGCTAAGATCACAAAATAAAATTTTTTTTATTAGGCCTGACAAGCCGCATCATGCATACCCCTTACCCTTACTGTTGACAAAACTGATTGTACTCTTGCATCATCACTGATACCATATCCCACTCAGCAGTTGTTTGCCGCCTTTGTGGAAAGGTTATATGAAAAGATTCGCAATGTACGTGAAGCACCGGTTGAAATCACCGAGATACTAGAGCATCAGACCACAGTTAGTGAATATGTGTGAAGACTCAAGGAAGGCATAGCGGAGACTGGCCAGAAACACAATACTTTTATTGATGTATTCGAGGAAAACATGAACAAGCACAATTCACTAGATGGCATAGTCGAAGGAGCACTGGATAAGATGAAAAAAACCCTCGTGGCTACACTTCAGGTTATGCATCACATATTAGTATTATTCGAATTGAGAGTAGTTGGGCTAGAAGCCTAAGCTGTAGTTGTTACTACATCTAAGGAAGATCTAGAGGAGGATGAGTATTGTCCTAGAAATGAAAACTAGAAGCTAAAAAGAAAGAAATTCTCAAACATTAAGATGGTAGGGTCAGCTAGTGAGGATTGTACAACCTGTTTCCATGAGTTGGTTGCTTTATGTAATGGTAACTCCAACCTACAAGCTTACTGAGAAGTCAATTGACAGGATGGCACCGCAAATTAAGCAAGGGTCATTAACGTTGATCCTATAACCATTCAACATGCTATGAGGTTATCTCACAAGCTCACTGACTTGGTTGTGGCATGGAGCACTCTAACTAAGCATGACATTATTGATGGTTCATCTAATAGCAAGCAGGAATAGGATGGCACATAGAGTAATTCATTCACCATCATGGCCAGTGTGACGATTATTTTTGCTTAAAATATGGAAGGACGGACCATGTAGCCAAAGACTTTAAGGGAGAGTCAATGATCAAGCAACAACAAATCGTAGTAACAACGACAAGCTGAAGCATCTTGAGTTGCTTTGAATGGAAAAAAGATAGGTAAATCAAGAGATATTTCCAACAACTAAGAAATGGTAATAAGGACGGTAACAATGGAAAAGAACAATAGATAGAGTGCTAAGGGTCGAGCCTTCGTGATTGGGTCTGGCGAGGCAAGGAATGACCAAAATGTGGTTACCGGTACATTTCCTCTGAATGACTGTTTTGCTTCTATAGTATTTGATACGGTGCTGATAGGAGCTTTATCTCTACCAATTTTAGCAAACCTCTAGATTTAACTTTAACTGAAATGGAACCTAGTTACACTGTAGACTAGCTGATGGTAAACTGATTGAGGCAACTCACATTCTTAAAGGATGTAAATTGGGACTATCAGGACACAAGTTAGATATAGACCTTATGCCTATCACACTTGGTAGTTTTGATGTGGTAGTCGGCATGGACTGGTTATCTAAGAACCAAGCTGAGATTATTTGTCGTGAAAAGGTCGTTCGTGTACCACTTCCTCATGGTGACATCTTATCTGTTCAGGGTGAGAAAAGTTATACAGTCTCAGGCATCATTTTGTACATGAACGCCCAGAAGTGCTTACGCAAAGGCCATATCGCCATCTTAGCTATGATCAGAGAGAAGACAATCGAAGAAAAGAAGATCAAAGATATCCCTATCATTCGTGACTTTCCCGAGGTTTTCCCTGAAGACTTACATGGTCTTCCACTATATCGTCAAATCGAGTTCCAGATTGATTGACTCGCGGAGCCGCACCTATTGCCAGAGCACCATACAGATTAGCTCTGAAAACTGCAAGAACTATCTACTTAATTACAAGAACTCCTGGATAAAGGGTTTATCAGACCTAGCTCATCACCGTGGGGACCCCTAGTCCTATTTGTTAAGAAAAAGGATGGGAATTTCCACATGTGTATTGATTACCATGAGCTAAACAAAGTGACATTTAAGAACCGTTAACCTCTTTCCCATATTGAGGATCTGTTTAACCAACTTCAAGGGTCGAGTTTCTATTCCAAGATAGATCTGAGGTCAGGATATCATCAACTGAGAGTTTGAGAGGAGGACATATCAAAGATGGCATTCAGTACTTGATACGGTCACTATGAGTTTCTGGTTATGCAATTTGGATTGACCAATGCACCAGCGGTTTTCATGGTCTCATGAACCGAGTGTGCAAACCCTACCTGTACAAGTCTGTTATTGTTTTTATCGATGACATTCTAATCTATTCAAAAAACAAGGAGGAGCATGAGAACAACTTCGACTAATTTTGGAATACTTAAACAAAATAAACTGTATGCCAAATTTTTGAAGTGTGACTTCTAGATTCGAGAAGTCCAACAAAGGTAAAACAGTTTCTTGGGTTGGCTGGGTACTACCGACGATTCATCGAAGGGTTTTCGAAGATCGTTCAACCACTTACAACATTAACTCATAAAGGCATCGCGTATAGTTGGGGTGACAATCAGGAGTCCGCATTTCAAATTCTGAAACAAAAACTTTGTACGGAACCGATCCTATCCCTACCTGAGGTAACAGATGTTTTTGTAGTATATTGCGATGCTTCCATCGAAGGTCTTTGTTGTGTGCTTATGCAACACGAGAAGGTCATCGCATTTGCCTCCTGTCAGCTAAAAGTTCAAGGGAAAAACTACACGACACATGACTTAGAGTTGGGAGCCGTTGTGTTTGCACTCAAGATATGGAGACATTACTTGTACGGTACCAAGTGCACCATTTATACCGATAGTAAGAGTGTTCAGCATATTTTTGAGAAGAAGGAGTTGAATATGAGACAACGTCACTGGGTCGAGTTGTTGAATGACTATTACTATGCGATCAAGTATCATCTGGATAAGGCTAATGTAGTAGCTGACGCCTTAAGTCGAAAGGAAACACCTAAGCCAAAGCGAGTTCGAGCGTTACAACTCACCATCCACATCGGATTACCTGATCAGATACGTAATGCTCAGCTTGAGGCCTTGAAGGACGAGAACCTGAAAGCAGAGTCCATGTGGGGCATGGAAAAGCAATTAGAGACCAAATCCGATGGAATTCGTTATTTTTAGGGAATGAATATGGGTTCCTTTATATGGCGATTTACGAGAGCTGGTAATGGATGAAGCTCATAAGTCTTGATATTCGATTCATCCGGGTTCAGACAAGATGTATCACGATCTAAAACTTCTTTACTGGTGGCTAAACATGAAAGCTAATATTGCCACCTATGTAAGCAGATGTTTAACATGTTCTAAGGTTAAGGTGGAGTATCAAAGGCCATCTGGTCTACTTCAACAACCAAAATTCCTATATGGAAGTGGGAGCAGATCTCAATGGATTTTATCACAAAGCTACCTCGAACTCCTAACAGATGTGATACCATTTGGGTAATAGTAGATCGCTTGACGAAATCCACGCACTTCCTGGCAATTAGAGAGACTGATAGAATGGAGAAGTTAACTCGCATCTACCTAAGGGAAATAGTCTCTCGGCACGGTACGCCAATATCCATCATCTTCGATCGTGACGCTCGATTTACTTCTCACTTCTAGCGATCCTTGCAACGATTATTGGGAATGGGGTTAGATATGAGCACTGCATATCATCCTCAAACTGATGGTCAGAGTAAGTGTACGATCCAGACTCTGGAAGACATGTTGCGTACTTGCGTGATTGATTTTGGTAGTAGTTGAGAAACTCGTAAACCGTGGTTGAGTTTTCTTACAATAACAGCTATCACACATCGATTAAAGCTGCGCCGTTTGAAGCGTTGTGTGGTCATAAGTGCCGACCACCTATTTGTTGGGCAAAAGTTCGAGAAAGTCAACTTACTGGTCCCGAGCTTGTGCATGAGACGACTGAAAAGATTGTGCAAATTCGTAACCGCATAGTAGCAGCACATGATCGACGAACGAGTTACGCAGACAAACGTCGTAAACCCTTAGAATTTCATATCGGTAACAATGTACTTTTGAAAGAGTCACCTTGGAAAGGTGTGATTCCTTTCATGAAACGTGGAAAGCTAAGCCACGCTACATTGGACCTTTTGAGATTGTCAAAAGAGTTGCCCTAGTAGCCTATCAGTTGAACCTACCTTAAGAGCTTAGTGGAATACATGACGTGTTCCATGTTTCGAAAATGAAGAAATGCCTTACGTATGAGACTCTCGTCGTTCCATTAGATGAGATACATGTGGATGAACAACTACAGTTTATTGAGGAACCGGTGGAAGTTATGGATCGAGAGATCAAAACCCTCAAGCATAGCCGTATTTCAATCGTCAAAGTAAGATGGAACTCTAAGCGTGGACCAGAGTTTACCTGGGAACGCGAGGATCAAATGAAGATCAAGTACCCAAAATTATTCAAGGATGCATCCTCAAGCAACAAGGATTCAAGTTATGAATTTTAAGGCGAAATTCTTTCAACGAGGGATGATGTGACAATCGTGAAACTTTCATCCATTTTAAGGCGAAATTCTTTCGGGACGAAATTTCTTTCAACAAGGGGATGACATGACACCCAGCCTTTTCCGGTCACTTTTCGATCAACACGAATATTTTTTTTCAATCATACATTCATATATTTAATATCGTTTACTTAAATGTGCCAGTTATGGCACAAACATTCACGAACCTTTCACATAACGGTAATTTGGAAAATTGTCGGATTGCATATGTGTATGTCCCCGAACATTGGTGATTTGTCAAAATGGTTTTAAAGTAATTATAATTGGTGTGAAATTATGTGTTATATGATTATTTGATTAATTATGTAGCCTAGTTGTGAAAATTGAAGTTTTTGTAACATTTACGTGTTTCACGCATTTTTGGCTTTCAAAGCCTAACTGTTATAAAAAGGGCTTGAGATTAATAAAGTAAATTTTATTTGGTGTTTTTAAGATTCATTAGCTATTAAGTTATCATTATTTAAGTTTTAAGGTAGAAAAGTGCAGGACCGTTTAAGGGCTTTAACACAATTACAACACAACAACACAATGAGGAGATTAACTAAACTTTAATCAAACAGTGAACTGGATTAACCAAAGTGATACAAAGAACACAAGTAAAGTAAAGAGACAGAACAAGAGAGTTTGGGTTTCAAGGAGGCAGTATATTGCTTTCTCAAGTTCTTTTACAAGTGTTACAAAGCATAAAGAAAGATACAAGAACTTGAAATACTTATACTACAACCTACAGCTGGCTATACTTTGAAAGCCAGCTGGATACAATTGACTAGACACTAACAAAATCAATTGTAGGATCAAAAGGCATATCTGCCTTTTGACCTTGTGACTATGACATGCCATAGCTCACATCCTTATATATTACAAAAAGGATAAAGTACATAAAGTGGAAAGTTACAGACTCAAAATCTCATTGTACAGTTACTAAAAGCATGGACCTTTTCACCAACTCATGTAAGTTGGTGACTTTACAGAGATGCAGCGGAAAAGGTGCTTTATGGAACAGTACATCAGATAAAGCATGTGTACTAAAAGTCTTCGGAAGAAATCTGTCTTCATAGGTTGAAGCTTCGGAAGACTTTGTCTCTGAGGCTTCGGAAGACTTCATGTTTGGCTTCGGAAGATATTGGTCTTGGCTTCGGAAGATTTTACACTTAGAGTATTTTCTAATGCATTGTGTAAAACTTCCGAAGCATTCTTCACTTCAGTACTTAGTGCATGTTGCAGAGACACTTTGGATGTTTTGGGTTGCATCAGACTTAAGGAATCCTTACAAACTCCCCCTAGGCTGATGCTACCAAACACTTAGAAGATATTCAGATGTTGGTAGTCTTCAGTACAATCATAACCATTCCTTTCTTCATTAGATGGTCAGGATCATCAAGACTCTCATAGTATCTTCTCATCTCAAAGAGATCATGCAGAGGTAAGTTGATTATGTCTTGCCAGGAGTAGACATTCTCAACACCTTGATCTCTAATAACATGCCATCTTTCTGGATTAGTAGAGTAAGTCCAGGACAAGATGGGTGTCTCAGTTGTTAGAGGAGCCACTTGCATAGGAGTTGATTGGGCTGCCTCATCATGCACTTCCTCAGGTTGATCTGATTCAGCCTGAGGTGTAGAGGTAGATGACTTAGGCTTCTTCTTCTTTGTCTTTGGTTTAGAAGCCATTCTCTTCTTCCTCTTAGATGACTTTAACTGAGAAGACTGGTCTGCAGCACTATGTTGATCATCAGTGTCTTTCTCAGTTGGGTGTTCCTCCCTCACAGGTTCAGAAGGAGAGGGAGTTTGACCCTGCCTTGGATCAGAAGATGAAGCTTGCTGAGGCTCAGCTGGAGGTTCTGGTTGAGGTGTCTCAGGTTGTTCAAACTTGACCTCCACTTCAGGTGGGACTTGACTTGGAAGAGAGTGCAAGTCAATCAGTTCACCACTCTTTATCTTCTGCTTGATCACCCTTATATGCTCATCCATTGTAGATAGAGACATGGGGCCAAGTCTCCTTCCGGAGAATCCATATAGCTTCAAAAAACTCATCATTCTTTGTCTGTCAGCAAACTTCTTTGCATTCTTTTGAATGATGGCTCTTGACTTTGCAGCTTCTTCCCTTAGCTTCCTTTTGGTTGTCTTTCTTTCTTTGACTAGCTCAAGCTCAAGTTTCTTTAGGTACTCAAACTCAATGAAGTCATAGGACAAGGGAAGAAGTGCATCTGCCTGATAGAAGCCTGTGGCACTCAGGTAGTTGATCATCTTGATCCTATCTTCTTCTTTATCTACCTGAGGTTCTTGTGGAGCCACATCTTCCTGTGCAGGACTTTCTTGAACTGGAGAGAGAGTGGGAGCATGCTTGTAGAGTTTTTTCTGTCTCTTCTCCTCTTTGAATTGGAGAAGTAACCTTGCATCCTCTTTCTCCTTCATCTCTCTTGACACTTCCATGTCAGCCAGTTCATTTAACTCTTCTAAGGGGAGGGAGATGATTTCATCAATGTCATAGTTCCTGGTCTGTAAATAGGTAATCCTGACTGCCCTTAACTCATCATCTTGAGTATTTGGTCTGGGGGCAGCCCTGATTGCAGCTTGCATGAAACTAGATGACCCAGTAGAACTTTCTCCCCTTAGCCTCCTTTTCCTCTCTCTCTCTCTTCCTCCTCAATTTCCTCAGGAGTCATTATCCTTTTCCTTTTGTCACCAACAGACCTTTGTGACTCAGGGTGGATTGAGGCTTGGCCTTCATTGCTTGGTGTAGCTTCCATGCTCTGGCCAGAGAGAGGCTGAGAAACACCTTCACCAGCAGGTGTCTCAGAGGGAGTTTGGACCTCTGCAGCAGTTGTTGATGATGAGACAGGGGTCTCAGGTTCTGCCACTGGGCCTTCAGTCAAGGTTTCCCCTATGAAACTAATCTTAGGGTCCACCTCAACATCCAGTTGACCGATGACATTGCCTGATTGCCTAAGTCTCCTTCTTAGAGAGAACTCTGCAAGGATCCTATCTTGGATTCTTTGAGCCAGCCTGTCAGCTTGTCTTGAATTGCTTGGATTGACAAGTGGCATGTTGACTAAATCCAGTCTTTCATAGAAGTTCAGGCTTTGGAATGAAAAACTTCTTGTTGACCTTGAACTCTGTGAAGGATAAGGGCTCTTCTGTCATCATCATACCTCCACCTTATGATGTAATTGCCAGTTCCTTGTGGTGGAGATGAGACAGCCCTTGGTATACTTCCTCAAAGAGACTCCTGATGATTGAGTCTATAGAGTCCACATTAATGTGAACTTGAGGAAGTTGCTGAGAATGCACAACAGCAAGTGAGGATGGTGAGTCCTCTATGTCCATTCTCTGTGAAGAACTCCCAGGTTCTGTGGTTGTAATAACTTTCTCCCCCTTTTGGTAGCATCACCCACTTGCATAGGTGAGCTGGAGGATAAGTCAATCACTTCCACAGGTTCTTGTGTTCCTGGTTGAGCTCTCCTTAAAGGTCTCCCAGCTAGTTTTTCCTTTAATATGAAATCTGAAGTTGCTGATCATTGACCCTGTTATGTAAGGTAGTCACCTGAGATTTCAAGTGACTAACCTTAGAGACTAAATAGGAGCATGTTTTTGACAATTTCTGCACCTTTAGTCTCAAATTCCCCTCATCTTCATCAGAAGAATCATTGGGGGATGAGATGATTGGACCAAAGTCCTCTCTCTCACCACCAGCTTGAGGTTCTTGGCTGCTGGTTTTCCTCTGCTCACTGGCAGCCTCAGTTGAGATGCCAGTGGGCTGAGTTGCCATGGTTGAGGTCTTAATGATGTAATCACTTTCAAAAGTGAGAGCCTCTTCCATATGGACATCCTGAACAGGTTCAGAAGTGTCCACCTCAGTAGTAGGTGACTGATGTGGGATAGACTGAGGAGAGTCAGAGGTACTCATCTCTCTTTGAGTAGGGGAGGAGAAGAGAGACTCATGGTACTCACTGAATCCTAAGTCTTCATCAGTATAGAAGGATAGGTTGGGAATTGGTTGGTTGAGATCTAAAGGCTGGGGATGGTAGCTGTCCCCTGAAGGTTGTTCACTTGAGTGTTGAGACTCAGAGTGAAGGCTGTTGGGCTAGTGAGCTCATCAGGGTGAGCATGAGGAACCTCAGCCCTGATAGGTGAAGAAATGGGAGTGGTTTGCTCCTCAGGAGAAGTGGGAGCTCTAGTGTCCACTTCCTCCTGTAAGGTTGAGTATATGGGGGCCTGCACAGACTCAATAGCCTGAGCAGGGGTTCGTTTGGATTTTCTTTGGTAGGTGAGGGTGATTTCTGGTCTTTTTAGAGGTAAGGATAAAAGAGGTGTGGGTTCAACACTAGCTTGTGTTGCTAGGTTGTCACCTTGAGCAATGAGCTCTAACATTTTTGGGACTAGGGCTGTTTCTACCCCTGAGAAGCCTACAGTTGGCTTCTTCATTATTTTAAAGATGTCGGGCTTCATCTGTCCCAATTTAAGAATATTACTTGTTTCCCTCAACTGTGAGCCCAGTTCACAGTTGAGAATGTGTTGAACATATCTAGGAAACATGTAATACTCTAAGGAGTCTAAGTTTGCAAGTAAATTAGTATAAACAAATTGTGAATACCTGAACTTGACCCCCTGAACCATTCCATGAACTATAAAGGAGAGATCCTCAGGAATCTGGTCCCATCCACCATGCTTGTTTGATAAGCTGTGGATAACCACATGGAGCAGGTATTTCCACTGGGATGAGACCTTCCCTTTCCTGAAGGTCTTTACAGAGAAATCTCCTCATAGCCCATCTGCTCAAAGGAATGATTAAAGCTTCCTTTGGGAAGGACACCTCACCTTCTTCATCATCCAGCTGCAAATGTTGGTTAATGATGGCCGGAGTGATGAAGATTGTCCTCCCTTGCACTGTGGCAGACAGTGCCTTCTCCCCATCCATAATGACCTCTTGGCAGGTCTTCCAGAATTCAAGCAAGTGATCCTCATATAGAGTAGGATCAATGGTCAGGGAGGTGAAATAGTTGGATAGAGTCAAGAATTGGCAAATCTCTGAGAAACTTGCATCTTTCTCAGAGCTTAACAGAGCAACTTGATTATGTTGCCTGTGAAGTTGCATGGAGAAATCTGGGTTGTTTCTGCGGTTAGGTTGGCCATTTCAGAAGCTTAAGGGTGAAGAAAGGTAGAAAGCAAAGGCGGTTTAGAGAATTAGGTTAGAGGAATAGTAGAATTGAGGAAGATAGTGGGAAAGAGGGGGAACCGTTGGGTATTTATGTGAAAAGGGATTTGAACCAAAGTTAATGAAAGAGGATAAACTTTGAAATCCGGAAGTCGGTCCCACCTCTGAAAAGGTAGTTTACTTTTGCTCAAAAAGTAGTTTTCTTGGAATTCGAAAAGCTTCCGAAGGTAATTTGTCTTCGGAAGTTTTGATTGAAAAAGCTTCCGAAGCTAAAATGGCTTCGGAAGATTTTCCTGAGAGTCTTGAAAATTTATGCTTCGGAAGAGAAATAAACCCTTGGATGCTTTGTATAGGAATAAACAAAGCTTCCGAAGGTTAATTTTGCTTCGGAAGGAAAAAGTCCTTAAAAATGAATAAGTGTCTGAGATAAGAATTTTAAGCTTCGGAAGATGAATTTTGACTTCTTCCGAAGGTAAAATCTCTTAGACAGTTATTTATTTTGAAGACATGTTTTTCTTCCGAAGATAAAATTTATCTTCCGAAGTATCAGAAAATTTTCAAGAATCTAAGGAAAGTCTTCAAAAAGAATTTTACATCCAAAAAAAATGAGCTTATGAAAGTGATGAACTAGACAACTTAGGACACACATATTTTAAGAAGAAATAATTAGAATTAGTTTTAAGAAAAAGTCTACTCAAAGTTAATCATCCCAATAGCTGATATCAGATACTTAAATCTCTGTTCATCAAAAGCTTTTGTGAACAGATCAGCATATTGTTCATCTGTATGAACTTTGACTAGTTTAATTAATCCCTTTTCATAGTTATCTCTTATTAAATGATACCTGATGTGTTTGGTCCTTGAGTGCTGCACAGGGTTCTCAGTGATAGAGATAGCACTATTGTTGTCTATGTGGATAGGAGTCTCTTTGAAGTTAAATCCATAGTCCAGCATCTGATTTTGAATCCAAAGCACTTGAGCACAGCAGCTTGCAGCAGCAATGTATTCAGCCTCAGCAGTTGATGCAGACACACAGGATTGTTTCTTGCATTGCCATGAGACAACCCTTCCACCAAGGAATTGACATCCCCCAGATGTAGACTTTGCAGTCATGTTGCAACCACCATAATCACTATCTGTATAGGCATACAGATTGAAATTAGGATTCTTTGGATACCATAGACCAAGTGTTGAAGCACCTTTGAGGTATCTTAAAATCCTTTTCACAGTGATTAAGTGAGACATCTTAGGGTTGGCTTGATATCTTGCACAAATACATGTAGCAAACATGATATCAGGCCTGCTAGCTGTAAGATACATAAGAGACCCAATCATAGCCCTGTATAAGTGTTCATCTACACACTCCCCCTCAAGATCAGGTCCAAGGGAGTGGTTTCTGGCTATGGGTGTCTTAGCAATCTTACAATCAGTCATATTGAACCTCTTGAGTATGTCTTGAACATACTTTGACTGACTTATGAAGATGCCATCTTCAACCTGCTTCACTTGAATTCCCAGAAAGAAATTGAGTTCTCCCATTGAACTCATTTCAAATCTGTCTTTCATCAGCTTCTCAAAGTCTTTGCAGAGCTTTGGATTAGTTGAACCAAAGATGATGTCATCTACATATACTTGAACCAGCAATAAGTCATTTCCCTGTCCTTTGATGAAGAGAGTTCCATCTATAGTACCTCTCTGTATCCATGTTTACAAAGATACTCAGATAGTGTCTCATACCACTTCCTGGGTGCCTGATGCAGCCCATAAAGAGCTTTGTCAAGCTTGCAGACATAATCAGGATGATCAGGGTCTACAAAACCAGGTGGCTGTTTGACATAAACCTCTTCATCAATCACTCCATATAAGAAAGCACACTTTACATCAAGTTGATAGACCTTGAAGTTCTTGGATGCAGCAAATGCCAGGAATATCCTAACAGCTTCTAGTCTTGCTACAGGAGCAAAGACATCAGTGTAGTCAATCCCTTCTTCTTGTGTGTATCCTTGAACAACTAGTCTTGCCTTGTTCTTGATGATGATTCCTCTATCATCCTTCTTATTCCTAAAAACCCATTTGGTTCCAATGGTAGTCTTCCCATGAGGAAGAGGACAAAGGTTCCAAACTTTCTGCCTTTTGAATTGAAGCAGCTCTTGTTGCATAGCTTCAACCCAACTTCCATCCTTTAGAGCTTCATCAACTTTCTTTGGCTCTATCTGAGATAAGAAACAAGAGTGAAGACAAACATTTGCTTCATGGGTTTGTCCTCTTGTTCTTACCCCTGTGACAACATCTCCAATGATGTTTGTGGTGGGGTGAGACTTGTGGATCCTTAGCTGAGGGATCACAGCAAGTTGCTGAGAAAGATCCAAATTTGAGAAATTTAGATCTGGCCTGGAAGATTCACCCTCCACATTATCACACTTATCAAGATTAACTTGATCCAATGAGTGTGTGACATCATTGATGTTGTCATCTATGGTATGGTTATTAGCATCAAGAAATTCCTGATCACTATCACCATCACCATTGTTGTCTTCTACAATTGAGGTGTCTTTATCTGGTTGAGAAGCCTCTGAGCTGGAATTTGAAGGCATACCAGATGTATCAGCTGAATTTGTCATTGTTGTGCTGATAGAAACCTCATTTGCTGAAGTAGTTCCAACTGGAGCTGAAGATGTATGAGTTGAAGGTCTTCCTAGCTCAAATCTTGGATCAGGATCACCTGTATTTAAATTTTCTGCAGATCCTGAAACATGCTCACAAGATTTGTTAAAACAGTTGGTAACTAAATCAAGATCAAACAGCCAATCCGGACCAGAACCAGCCACACAGGGTGTGTGCTCATTGAAAGTCACATTGGCTGACTCCTCAACAATTCTAGTTCTGAGATTGTATACTCTATAAGCTTTAGCTTGGAAGAGTATCCAATGAAGTGTCCATCATCTGATTTCTCAGCAAACTTGGCAATTTGATCTTTGGTATTCAAGATGGTGCAGGGACATCCAAATGACCTGAGAAAACCAATGAAAGGTTTCCTCTTGTGCCAAAGTTCATAAGGAGTCTTACCATGTGTCTTAACTACTAAAACTCTGTTTTGCACATAGCAAGCAGTATTAACTGCCTCTGCCCAGAAGGTGATAGGCAGTTTAGAGTCAGACAACATAGTTCTTGCAGCTTCAATAAGTGTCCTGTTTCTCCTCTCAGCAACTCCGTTTTGCTGAGGAGTCCTGGGAGCACTATATTGTCTTGTAATACCTTTTTCATCACAAAATGTATCAAGGATTTGGTTCTTGAATTCAGTTCCTTGATCACATCTTATGGTTTTGACCTTGTGATCACATTGATTCTCAACTTTTAAGATGAAATTCTTCAGAATCTCAGGGGTTTCATCCTTAGTTCTAAGGAAGAAGACCCAAGTGAATCTTGTAAAATCATCTGTGATCACCAAACAGTAAGAGGTCCTTCCTAGACTCATTACACTGGTGGGGCCAAAGAGATCCATATGTAACAAGTGTAGGGGAGTAGTGATGGAGTTCTTTTCCTTAGGCTTGTGAGATACCTTGTGTTGCTTCCCTTTCAGGCATGCAACACAATGATCATCACTTGTAAACTCTTTCTTTGGCATTCCAGTTACCAGATCATGTTTAATTAATTTATTCATGTTCTTAAAGTTTACATGGCACATTCTTTTATGCCATAGGAAAGACTCATCACTATTTGCTTTAGATAGAAAGCATGAAACTTCTCCAGAGGGAGATGTTTCTTGCAAATCCATCTTGTACATGTTCCCTTTCCTGGGGGCTCTGAGCAGGATATGCTCATGAGGAATGACCACTCCAGGCTTGAGAACAATGCACTCATGCTCAGTAAAGAGCATGTTATGACTCTGATCACAAAATTGGGATACACTCAGAAGATTGTACCCAAGCTCCTTAACAAAGTTTACCTTCTCAATGCTGAGCTTACCATTTGTGACCTTGCCCCTTCCAGAAATGTAACCACCTTCATCTCCTCCAAAAGCAACTGGTCCTCCATCAATTCTCTCAAAATTATGGAGTAGAGACCTATTGCCTGTCATGTGCCTGGAACAGCCACTGTCAATTATCCAGACATTCCTGTTTGTCTTGAGCTGTTCCTGCACAAAGAAAATGATTAGTTACATTTGGAAACCCAAGCCTTACTTGTCTTGGGCTCACTAAGTGTAATAGAAGGTAATGCAACAGTAATAGATCCTATGGTTGTACTATGGGGATCTTCAGCTGTTGTTGATGGAGAAACTTCAGTCATTTGGTCTTTCTTAGACTTCCACACCACCTTTGGAGTCTTGGACTTGACCTTCAAACCTTAGAAGCTTTTGAGAATTCACAAGTTTTGATGACTGAACCTTCGGAAGATTCTACAGTCACTGCAGCAGACTTCAGTGCTTCGGAAGAACTCCTTTCTTCCGAGACCAATTTTGCTTCCGAAGGTAATTTTCCATTTACCTTCTTCTTTGATTTGGAGCTTCCGAAGGAAACAGACTTTCCTTCCGAAGCTTGAGACTTCTTGAGACTCTTTGAAGTCTTTGTCTTGGTCATGTGGATAGTACTTTTAGGATTGTATGGGCAATCCTTAGCAATGTGAGAAGTACTTTCACACATAACACATAACATTTTCTTCTTCAAACAAGTCTCCTTTTGAGAGCAAGACTGGCTTTGGTCACATCCCTTCTCCACCTTCATCTTGGTAGATGCTGAGACAGTTCTTTTGGGCTGTGAACTGTTCTTGGAGTTTGATGGTCCAGGCTGTGCAGCAGTGGTACACAGCAGCTCAGTCTTCTTCTTTGCACTGAGATGATTTGAACAAGAACCAGGACTCTTAGCTGAGGAGTCTTGGTTGATGTCTTCAGTCCTTACTACTTTGAAACCTGCAGAGATAAAAACTTGTTTCTGCTTAGCATCAAAAGTAGCCTTGATTTCTTGAGCCTTCTTTGCTTTCCTTTTGCTCTTCCTGATCAAGTTCTTTCTCTTGGACTTGGTCATCACAGTAGATTTCTTCTCCTCAGAAGGATAGTGGCCCTTGGAAGAATCCTCTTCTTCACTCTTCTCAGAGGAATTCTTCACTATCACTTCTTCATCATCCTCACTTATAGGATCTATGAGAGGAAGCTCATCTTCACAAGTTCCACACCTAGGAGATCTTACAGACAAGATTGTGTGTGGAGGAGCTATCTCATTTGATCCCAGTCCCTGTCTATTTTGATAACAGACTTTGTTGTGCAGGGATGAGGATATCATGTTCTTGAAGGTCTCTTCTTCAAGAACACTCTTCTCTGCCTTGGCTTTGCTGATCACAAGCTCAGCCTGGCACTCAGTCAACTTAGTTATGAGATCTTGGATCTGAGTTCTAAAATCTGTATGTTCATGTTTTAGTACTGAAATGGTTTTCTCAAGTCCTCTATCTTTAACTTGTAATCATTTTCAGACTTTCTAAAATCAGATTTTAATATGTTTAATGACTCAAGATCAGATCTCATCTCTAAGTTGTAGGACCTGTATCTATTTACTTTAGCAATGCATTCAGGAGTACAGAGATGTTCCAATACCTTGGCTTCATCATGGTCAGCCATCAGTGCTTGGTTTGGAGAAGCATCTTCCACCTGAAAGCTCCAGTCAAAGCCTCCCTCTTCAACAGCAACAGCAGCATGTTGCTTAGGCTTCTCAGTCTGTGGGGCTTTGTCAGTGTAGTTTGGTCTGGGTTGTGTTTGGCCCCCATTTGCTTTAGGTGCCTTACACTCCCTAGCAAAGTGACCCATAAGGTTACAGTTGTAACACTTAACTTTGTTTTTATCCAGCCCAAACTTTCCACTGGTAGCATTGCTTGGAAATCTTCTTCCTGTTCTCTTGTAGAACTTCTTGGCTCTGTGAGTGAGGAGGGCCATCTGCTGAACTATCTCCATGTATTCCAGGTCATCTGGATGGATACAGTCCAGGTCTTCAAGAGTGAAGAGATAATTCCCACAGCTTTCATCAGTAGACACAAAGGCTTGAGAAGAACTTGTCTCTTGGAATGGGCTTCCTTGAGTAAAGTTCTCCCTTGGTGTCTCCGGGAAGGTGATGAAAGGACCCTTTTGTGAGTTGTCAGGGTAGCATATGAGATGATGTTGGGGTTCTATGCTGTCCCTTTCAACCACATGAAAGGCTGAACCCATTTGATTGTTGGAGTTGCCAGATGAACCTTGCATGTTCATCTCCATCTGGTATCCACTGAGAATCCCATACAACTCTGTCAGAGTAAGAGTTTTAAGGTTCTCAGTCCTCTTGATCACCACACAATAGTGTGTCCATTGCCTAGGAAGTGAGGACATGAACTTCCTTACAATGTCCCTGTTCTCAAGAGGAACTCCTCCATCCACTAGGGTATCCACAATCTCAACATACCTGAAGTATTGTTGGGTCATGGTTTCACCTGCTTTGAAGGTGAAGTTTTCAAACTGCTGCTTCAGAAGATCTTTCTTGTTCTCCTTGGCTTCAGAGGAGCCTTCATACATCAGCTTCAGTGCATCCCACAGCTGTTTAGCTGTTTTGCACTTCTTAAAACCTCTGTATACAGAGTTTGGGAGAGCAGTCTGAAGAGAAGTCATGGCCTTCCTATCAATCTCTACTCTTTTTCTATCTTCATCTGAGTAGTTGGCCACATATTTTGGAATCATACCAGCACCAGTAGCAGAGGGGGTGCTGGGTATAAAGGTCCATTCTCAACAGATTCCCACATTCTTGAATCAAGAGACCTGATGAAGCCTTCCATCCTCATGCACCAGGTGTCAAAATCATCAAGAGTGATCAGTGGGGATTTGTTCATGGTTCCAGTCTCCATATCAGTCTTTGAGATGGAAGCCATTTGAAAGGTTTAGTTTTTTTGTGTGTGTGAGGGATCTTAAGATGGTTATATCTTATATCAAGAGCCTGGAATGCTCTGTACCAATTGCAGGACCGTTTAAGGGCTTTAACACAATTACAACACAACAACACAATGAGGAGATTAACTAAACTTTAATCAAACAGTGAACTGGATTAACCAAAGTGATACAAAGAACACAAGTAAAGTAAAGAGACAGAACAAGAGAGTTTGGGTTTCAAGGAGACAGTATATTACTTTCTCAAGTTCTTTTACAAGTGTTACAAAGCATAAAGAAAGATACAAGAACTTGAAATACTTCTACTACAACCTACAGCCGGCTATACTTTGAAAGCCAGCTGGATACAATTGACTAGACACTAACAAAATCAATTGTAGGATCAAAAGGCATATCTGCCTTTTGACCTTGTGACTATGACATGCCATAGCTCACATCCTTATATATTACAAAAAGGATAAAGTACATAAAGTGGAAAGTTACAGACTCAAGACCTCAATGTACATTTACCAAAAGCATGGACCTTTTCACCAACTCATGTAAGTTGGTGACTTTACAGAGATGCAGCGGAAAAGGTGCTTTATGGAACAGTACATCAGATAAAGCATGTGTACTAAAAGTGTTCGGAAGAAATCTGTCTTCATAGGTTGAAGCTTCGGAAGACTTTGTCTCTGAGGCTTCGGAAGACTTCATGTTTGGCTTCGGAAGATATTGGTCTTGGCTTCGGAAGATTTTACACTTAGAGTATTTTCTAATGCATTGTGTAACACTTCCGAAGCATTCTTCACTTCAGTACTTAGTGCATGTTGCAGAGACACTTTGGATGTTTTGGGTTGCATCAGACTTAAGGAATCCTTACAAAAAGGTCAATCGCATAAATTTTAAACCAATTTAATAAAATTA
Source organism: Flaveria ramosissima (assembly GCA_025215565.1). Classification (NCBI taxonomy): domain Eukaryota; kingdom Viridiplantae; phylum Streptophyta; class Magnoliopsida; order Asterales; family Asteraceae; genus Flaveria; species Flaveria ramosissima. The sequence goes on along the minus strand of CM046029.1, from coordinate 60,744,297 downwards.
AGGGGTAGTTTTTGTAAAAAATAAAATAAATAAAACCCTAATCCCCACCCCATACCCCATTCACAAATTCAGCCCCTTCCCAACCCCTCATACCTTTCAAAAACACCCCACACACATACACACATCAATCAAGACTCTTTCAAGCAATTGAGAACGATTTTGGACGTTTCTTGCATCATACGGGTGTTTGTGATCATTCATTGCACACAAGTAAGTTTATTGATAAAACTTATGCTTTTTGTTCTTGAAGTTCTTGAAACCCTAGATGATCCAAACACACACCAAGATCCAAAATTTATTAAAATTTAACCATTGATTTTGTGTTAGTTTACATTGATGTAATGATTTCTTGGATTTAACTTAAAAAAATCATTGATTTTTATTTAAAACCCTAGACTTACCAATAACGGAAAATTTTTTCTAGGTTTTGTAATTCTAGCATGAATTACATGAAATTAAAGAGATTTTAAGGTTTTTGATCATTAGTTGATGTTAAAGAATGAAACTTTTGGGTTGAAAGTTTTAAATTGGGTTGTTTTTGGGAAACCTTCTAATTAAGGTAACTTATTTTTTAGCATCTTTAGTTCTAGATGATGAATTTGACATGCTTGATGGGATTTGATGATTCACATGAAATGAATAGAACATAGGAAAAGATTAGAATTGCTAAATCGCGAAAAACCGACACGCGTGATGAAAGTATACTATATATAGAAACTCACTAACTATAGAAACTTTTGAACATGTTAATATGTGAAGTAGGTGAATTACATGTAAAAGTTGAATGCTGGCTTCATTATGTGATCTAGTTTGAAAGTTAAATTACACATGTGTAATAAAGTTAAACTTTCTAAATATGGAAACTTTCTAAACATGGAAATTACATATAAACCGCATGTGTAACTTTATCTCAACTAATTGAATATATTAAACATATTTTACTTAATTGAGCCACTAAGGGTTGTCAGGTAAGTCCGATCAACTTTAGTCAAACAAACCAAACTAGGTTAACCAAAGTCAAACTTGTCAAACGTGATTTGAATTTCACAAACGTATCGACATTTAAGGTTGTTTGGATACAATTGGGTTCATACAGACCATTATGTACACACACTTACAGACCTATATTTGTTAGGTCATCGTTAGCTTCTCCACTTGCTTTAGCTTTCAACTATGTACTCTAAGGTGAGTCTTCACGGATCCTATTTTACATTCTTTCCTTTTGGTGGTGAAAACATGCAACCCTTTACTTATCTGTGGTTTTTAGTATTATTGTTTATCGCCTGTTACGTTAGTGCAAACACATATGAAAACCCCAACATTCTCGAACCGTTAGTAATGAGTTAGCGAGGTAATTTTGAGCAGTACTACTAGGTTTGACAAACCCCACCCGCGTTAGTTGCGCTAACTCGACTGGAGGTCGAACGGGTGTTTAATTGACCTAACATTTTCCACTGTCTGTGTTAGACGTGGTGGAAAGGCAAACAACTTATAAACAATCAACTTTGGTTTGAAACACTAAGTAACTTGATTATAAGCTAGCTACCTATCGATATGCTTATATTTCTTTACCAGGTGAACATTTTCAAACATATTATCTGTTGTTAAACTTGTGAACTCACCAACCTTGTGTTGACACACTTTAGCATGTTTCTCAGGTTGTAGGAACGCTTAAGGTTAGATTTCACGGCTAAGGGTTTACTCAGGGCATGCATTACAAACTTATTTCTTTGCATTGAACACTTTTATTTGGGCATCGTGTTTTGTGCAACTTTTAGTATTGGTTTTAGATTTTACTTATATGCTTCCGCACTGATTATTATTCAAACTATGTTTCACTCTGATTAAAGTTCAAACATTTATTCAAACTCATATAGTGTCGTTTGATATGACTGTGTCTGAGATCCTTGTTTGTCACGCGCCTCACGATAAAACCCTGCAGGTGGAATTTGAGGATGTGACAGATGGTGACTTCTCGGGCTCATTGAGGACGATGAGTCCAAAGGGGGGTGTGATTGTGACACCTTACTTTTCTCTCACATCAACTGTGGACAGAAGAGATTGTTGGTTCATAAGGAATGTCCTGTCTATAGTATCAAACAACGCGTTTTGGGTGTATTGGCTGTGGATAAGAGTTAATCCAGGGATGTCCTGTCTATAATATCCACAGTTAAGCATGCTCAGGTGGGAGTAATCCAGGGATGGGTGACCTCCCTGGAAAGTTTTCACCTAAGCAACCAAAAGCAAATCCGTGAGCTTCTCGTGAGCGAAACGAACAATATTGGTGATATGAGGGGCCGAGTGTTACACTCACACACCTAGAAAGTCATTTCTCAATCCTAGATTTTATATAGAAACACCAAGATGCAAGTTGGGTAGCAAATAAAGGCAACAAGTTAAAATTGGACAGTACTCGTTCTTATTGTTGTGATTCGTATTCAAAATCATTAAAGGATACCACCATACTTGCATCCTATCAACACTCCATGTTCGGATAACACACAAGTGATAACAATTGAGATTACAGTTTGCTTAATTATGTTATTTTAGCTTTTTGTTTGATGGTTGCATTCTACACTTGGATTGATATCTTGATTTAGGTTTGTCTATGTAACAAATTGGATGTTTCAATTGTTATCGAGTTAACAAATAGTAGCATTACTTAATAAATTGATATTATGTTTAAACATACAGATAGTTGTAAGTATTAACATGTAAATGTGAGTAACTATTTATGTGAATTGTGTTTGGTCCATGTTAAGTCAACAAATACTTTATTATATGCCAATTGTCACACCTAGTACACCAATAGTTTGATTGGTTAAGGAATAAACATTTGATGTGTAAGTATATGGATTATGCTCTAAGTTGGTGGTGAAATTGAACTAAAGAGATAATTTGTTTCTCGTATTTGCGATTACGTAGTGTTCTTGTGTTTCTCATTTATTTCTAGCTTCTTAGTATTAAATATATAACCAATCTCTAAGTTAAACTTTTTCAATTTTCTTATAAATCAATCTCTAAGTTAAACTTTTCCATTTGTTAGCCAAACAAAACGGGTAATACTAACCACACGCTCCTCGTAGATATAATATCTTACTTAACTTAGCTATCTAAGCCATTTAGGTTTTTACGTAACTTGACAATGGTTATCAAAATGGCGTCATTGTTGGAAAGTTAGTGCACTTAATTAGTATCATATTGTTTGTTTGATTTTATTTGTTAATGTTTTGCTTTAAACTTTAACAGCCAAATTGTTTAGTTACTTGTATTTCTTCATCTTTACCGCGGGTATTCTGTTGCATTTGTATAGAATCTTTCTTTACAAGCGTAGTAGAATCTCGAGTATTTGGTATGACTATGGATGGAGTTGACCATTGATGTACATGTGATAGGAGCCTAGCGTACTCAAACTCACTTCCACCCATTCATGTGAATATTATGGGACTTCATTTTATGTGTTTTTGATCATTGCCTAGATTAGTAGTATATTTAACATTTGAAAAGTATGAGGATGGGGTAGGTGCTAGACAAAATATACGATTGTCATTTACAAAAAGATATCATCATCTTATTCATACTACGAACCACCTTCACCTTACTATCAAGAATTAATACGTTATTGTATTTTACCCGGATAGGTTTCATATAAAACTTATATAAAAATGTCGAGAAAAGTAGTATGTCATAATCGTGTATTTGAAATTTTGTAACAACAACTTAAGTTGTAGCTTATGATCAAGGCTTATCATTTGACCAAGTTAGTATTGCAGGCTAGTAATGCAATATACCTCAAGTCTATTGAATATTAATATTTCTAGGGCTGTTCAAATAGCTCGACGCTAGAAACTCGCTCGAACTCGTTCGAAAAAAGCTCGGATTTTTGCTCGTTCTAATTTTGGTTCAATTGTAAACGAACCGAGCGGCTCGGTTCGGTTTGAAAACAAACCGAGCACGAGCAAAGGCACGCTCGCTCTCGCTCGCTCGGTTTCGCTCGAATTATTTTTTAATTTAGTTTTTATATATTATATATTGTTAATCTATTTAGTTATTTACCAATTACCAGTTTTAATTATTTAGTCAAAAAATCAACACTCGTAAAAAATGTATAATCAAATCATCATTTCATATTTCAAAATCCTTTCATCATTCACCCATCACCACTTTCCACCCGTCCCCTGTATCACCCACCTCCCTACTGAACCGTCGAGGCGCTGACCTTCGGCACTCGGACATGTAACCCCCAACCTCCGACACTCTGACATGCGACCCCGACCTTCAGCAATCCAACCTGTAGTATTTGATCGCGCATCCCACCTCTGAAGTCCGAAGTCCGACCTTGTAAACCCCGACGTTGTTCAGTTGTTCCTTATCGTGATATCTTGATGCTAGATTTTTTTATGATTTGGTTCTTAAATAACATTTGCACAAGCATTGGTGAAAATATTACGGTTGGAACTTGAAAATTAAAACTTTTGAATAAATTATTAGTTTTGTTTTAAATTATAACACGAAACCAAACAAAACCGAGTAAAACCGAGCAAAACCGAGCGCTCGGTTTAAAACCGAACCGAGATCGAGCATGAAGTTTGCGCTCGAATTTGTAAATTTGAACCGAACTGAGCCGCTCTGTTTGAAACTGAACCGAGTTCGAGCGGAGCTGCGTTCGGTTCGGTTCGGTTCGTGAACAGCCCTAAATATTTCTTCTGGTTTGGATAATTGAGGGCCCATTAGATAAAAGTGTTGATTTGGGCTTACGGCATCACCATTTTTAAGGGCCCAACTGAAAATGTACAAGAAGGTCTTCAGTTTGTGCAGTTAGTTATATTGTGTTGTGTAGTCCATAGCCCAAACATACGAAGCTAAGGTTCCAGTATAAAACTGAAAGATATCAAAATATTGTTTAAATTAGTAAAATAAATGAATAAATTAATAAGTATTTAAATATAAATTTTGAATAACTAGAAAATAAATAATTTATTTATAACTGTTTTTCTATATTACTATATAAATTATTTGAGAATTACACAATTGTAAATTTGCTCAAACTTAAAATGCTCAAAACAACTTTTTAAGCATATGTACAAGTGTTTTATATAATAATTTTTAATTTGTATATGTCAAATAAAATACTTTTAATTAATATAATATTATTAATACATATAAAATTATTTAATTCACTAAATTAAGATTATCTTATTAAATGTTTAAGTATATAACTATTAAATATTTACGTAACAACAACAAAAACTATAACAACCACCAAATATAATTAGTGTTTAAGGCAGATCGTAAAAGAACATAGTAACACCCATGCATCGTGGGGCAGTCCACTATATATAATAAATATAAAAGATGAAGAATAGTGAAGTTATAAGTTTTTTAATATTACCATAATAATTTGTTTTTCTCTAAGGTAATAAAATAATCTACTTTGTTTTTTATATATTTTTACACTTAAACCTTTTGGGATTTTTTAAAACTCACCATAATGGTGTTCCTATTTCTATATTGACTACCTACTCGTTTTGTCATTTTTTTTAATTTTACACTTAAACTCTCGAGTTATGATAAATTTATATTTAATCCTCTAAACTTTAGTAAAGTTTTTTTTCTTTTAACCAATTTATAATTCAAATCCTTAACTTTAATAAAGTTAACATTCACGTATTTGCTATTTTTCTCATTTGCTTCGAAGTTACGTTATTATAGTAAATTTTTTTCTATTATACTTATTTTTAATCAGCGTTTCGCCCATAAACATTTATTAGATGGTTAATACTAATGAATAAGCCGTCAGAATTAAGCCTTTCAAATTTTACAGATCCGTCGCATAGCATGGGTCACACTCACTAGTCATAGTTATATCTTTTCCGTCATTAAGGCTATGTGGTGTCACATAGAACCCATGTCAAGTTATCCTATAAAATTATGACATGTTGCACTGACCAGATGCTGACTAAACACTGGATAGAGCCCTGATCAACTAGCCTAACCTTATTTATGGATCAAGTGATTACAGGCTCTAACGAATTTATTAATTAATTATTTTTTAAATATAAAATAATAATATAAAATTAAACATCATAATCAGATAAAATTCATTAAAAACATAAAGAAATACATAATATAAAACATAATAAATAAATAAAATAATCTAACTAATCTTCCTCTTCCAATTCTCTAAGAATATGATTTTTCTCTTTTTACATTAAAGCTTTTTCTGATTCGGGAGAGAGTAGATATGAATGTTGTGATTTTTTTATAAGAAACGAGATAGTATTTATAGGGTGAAATGTAATTTGAGTTTTTTTAATAAGCCAACGACTCTATCTCTTTTCCCAAGGTCCCCAACGACTAGTTTTCTCCTCGAACCCCCTCACGCCCAAGCCATCACGTCTTGGTGTTGCGGTGTTTGCCACCAATGTCAAGCCACGTGGGTAGCGCACCCATCACTTGCTCCACAACACCCAGCCTAAATGTTAAAAAGTGATTTCTGATTATCTAAACGTGTGTGCATTTTTAATTCTAATTACTTCAAATGCATGCACGCATGCACATAGACATGCATGTTGTATGCAATGTTTTCACCATCAAACTGGACCGGCCGGTTGGACTTCTCCAACCGGCGATCCGATTATGCTTATTCAAGCCATTTTCAAAATAACTGCTTAGTTCTAAGCGGTTAGTGGCTAGACAGTGGTGCGGGTCCAAGTGTGGAGGAGCAAACTATTTTGTATTTGGAGGCACAAGATCGCTTGTCCAAAGGGACTTCACTAAAATGTCTATAACTTGGCTTGCAAGGCTCCGTTTTGGGCGTATGACCGGTCAAAATGATCTTTGGATCGAGACACACATTTCTACAAACACCGTAGGCGGTTTGGGTCATTGTTCCGGCCTAAAAACGCCTTATTCTATGAGTATTTATAAATTTTTGTGTTATTCTTAGTTTTTGTTGGACTTCGTTTATAGCCCAGTTTTTGCCCCGTTTATGTTTTGAGGCCATTCGAACTTTGGCTTGCATTTTATATTCAAGTAAACATTAGGAGATGATTAGTTTTGAAGTTTATAAAAATTATTTTTCTTCTTGTCACAAGTGTGTGTTAGTGTGTGAATTTTCTGATTATCAGTATTCCTTGTGAATCAACGATAGTTAGAAGAATTGTTTCTTGTATTATCCATGATCAATGGATTCAGTTAGTTATCTTGTTTTTTGGTCTACATCAGACAAGGACCCGTACTTGCGGTCAAACTGGATTAAACATCAATAGCAAAAGATTTACTCCAGTAGCTTTCAAAAACTGCTCTGCAACTCCGACGACATCCAACATCTTCGCCGGCAGCCTTTAATAACTACAAGCTACACCATTACAAAGGTTGATAGTAACCCAGTTTGACAGCAATTACGAACAACAACAACTCCGGTTGACTATGGACGAATCGATACAACATCGACTATGAATAAAACTGAGAGTGTCGGCTAAATAAAACAAGAGATGTTTGACTAGGGTTTAGATGTAGAGATAAATAAATCAAAAAGTTGTAAACGTTGTTTAGATGATAGGGCTGCACAAATGTTTTAATCTCACCATTTAAGAAATTTTATTTTACTATAAGTCCTTTAACAAATTAAACTGTACTTATATAGTTTTTGAAGTTATATTTTTCATAGGTTAAGTCCTTTATAAACATTTGAAACATCCCTGTATAATTGTTTATAAATATTATATAATTTATGACGTTAACCGGTTTTTGAATTCGATCCATCTGATCTACTGATCTGACCAGTGAATCTTTGGGGTCATCCACTTCACTCTCCGTTCTGATTTCAAAATGTTAGATGTATGATAAAATGACATGTAAAGAAATCTCTTGTTTAGATGTAGCCACCATGATCCATTATTCAAGAAATTAAATGGGTTGATTTGAATTAAAAAGATACATATAAGGTTAGTTAAATCAACTCAAGTTTACAAAGAGTCCGTCCATATAGTTATACTCAAATTACTCAATTGGTTAAATGAAGACATTTCTACATAGCTTGTCATGTCAGCTATATACATTCGGGATCCTTCAACTAAAGCTGTTATTGATGAGAATATTCTTGTGGAGTTGCGTAACGAGTATATGCATTATAGTCTTTGGGCTGATCTAACCGATCACATTGACAATCTAGAGCATTTGAGTCACCAAGATGTCGAGGAGACATCCACCGAAGTGACTAAGTTCAAAATTCAAAACAATCCCCTATCATCCTAACAAACATATGATAACCTAATTATAAAAAGAACATCACAAATAAACAAATTAATTATAAAAAAATCTCGTCTTCTCTTACTACTATAATAAAAATGTATCTAAAAGGAACACATGACAACACCATATTACTCCTGACTAATTTTTTCCGCTTCTCTATCCTATTTAATAAGTACATTAATTATTAATAATATTACTTATTTTTTAATTAAAATAGTTGTTTAATAAATTAAAAAAAAGATCTTTCTACTAATGTTATTTTTAAGGAAATAATTTTTCATAAAATTAGAATTTTTTAGAACATCTAACTTTTTTAAAAATACAAAATATTTTATAATTGATGTTTTTAAAAAGTAAAATTTTTATAAGCAAAATTAATTAAAACTGAGAGTTATAATAAGAAAGTTTATAAGTATGATATTTTTTTTAAATGTGTTTGTTTTGAAATAAATTTTTTTGTTTATTTATTATAAAATAGATTTCAATCATATCTTATTTAAGAATATCGATTTATAATTAATAAACATTTATAATATTTAATATTTTTTATTCAAACCGTTTAATACACTGGTTTGCTAATGTTAGTTATATTATAAAAAGTTAAATTATAAAACAACAAATATTGATAAAACATTGACTAGATTACAACAATTTTTATATATAATAAAAGAAAGGATTTCAGCCACGTGTCGAGATTTTAGCTTATATGTTGCCACATGTCATCTTCATAATACATGATTGCCACGTGGCAATTTATTAGCAATATGATTTATTTATAAAAGGAATCTCACAATTATGTTTAAATATTAATGTCTAATTAAATAACATTCTAAAATTAGATTTTAAAATTTAATGAATGAATTGAAAATTTAAAAACTTGAAATTTTAATTTTTTTCTTCAATTAATACAAGATTTTATCTAAAAATAACTAATTATTAGTCAAATTTTAAAACTTATAACTAACAATTTGAATATTCAAATTGAACATATATAGTTCATAAATTTTACATTCCAATAATAATAATAATCAATCTGAGTAATTTGGGTTAATAAAATTTAAATTTTGAAAATCTTTTATATTTTAACAATATCATATAATAACAATATAAGAGGATATTATCAGTATAAAAATTAACTTTCTTAGGTTAATACATGATTACTATATTGATAAACCATCAAATTACATTGCTCAACAAGATATTATTGGTATAATAATTAACTTTCTTAAAAGATCCCAAAATATCATGATGTGATTTTTTTTACGGATGCAGACGATGTATAATAATACGGTAGAAATTTACGCTATTGAGTTTATTGTGGTTGAGGAGGAGGAAGTATTGTCAACTAATAAAATTGTTATCTTATTCTTTTTATATTTATCTTATAAAACATAGATGCTATATATAAATTTTCACATATTTAATTATAAGACACTATAATGCAATGGAATATTTTAAAAAGATAATTTTTTAAGTTTGAAAAGTTGTTGACCGAATCCGGCTAAAAATTTGTATAAAAAGATGTTTTTAGATATTTTTAAACATTAATATTATTTTTTATTTGTTTAATCCTTTCATTTTATTTACATGATTGCACATTTATTTAATCCATCTTCACATGCGTGTATATTACAAACTTATTAATAGTCAATGATAATTTATATTTATATTTGTTTCAAATTTATTCATTTCAACCCGTGTAACACACGGGTGGTTATGCTAGTATTATATATATACTAATTACTAATTACTAATTTTGGTATGTATTATGAGTTGTATCTTATTCATTTGTGAGTTGTATCTACTTTTTGTTATTTTTTTAATCTTAATTTTCTCATTATTTTAAATAATACTTTTACATTTGTTACAAATTACACAAATAGTTTTTTTTACTTTCAACTTTGATCTCTATACTTTTCATATCTTACAAATTCTTTGTTTACTTTTCGATCTAAATTTTGCGAGTTGTGGTTCAACGTTTTTTACGCTTATATTCCCCCTCGTTTAACGGCCCAGTCGCAACACGCTGGTCCTAAATTGATTTACTTATTGTTTTATATGAACTATGTTTCGTCTGCGTGGTTTGTGGTTAAATATTTTGACGTCTACATTTCATTCGATTTTTTTCGTTTTATATTATTTTTAAAACGTGATTTTTCAATGTTGGTATTCATTAGCTGTGGTGCTACTGGACACGTTTTTACCGTAACACACGGGCGTTAATACTAGTTTTTTACATATTATTAGAGGAACAATTATGACAATATGCGTGTTTTGCACAACCCTACTACTCGACAAAATGTGCCCCATGATTCGGGTGTTGGACACATGTCATATAACTTCTTTTCCTGTTATAATACACAACCTCTAAATCATGCCACGTGGCCTTGTGAGAATTTTATGTGAATCACACAGATTTGGACTGCAATATTTATTTTACTTATTCAATTCTTGTTGACGCTTATCTGATTCTGTTAAAAAGAATTTTAATAACAACACATGAACAGTCGAGTGCACCATGGAACCGGACAGCCTACCCGTAGAAGTGCAAATGTTAGAGAAGTTAGTTGTGCCTCCTTTCAAGGACACTAAAAAATAATTATTTAAAAGTGTAATTTGTTATTATTGTTATTATTATTGTTTTTATTCTTATCGTCGTCGTCGTTATTGTTATTGTTGTTGTTATTATTATTATTATTATTATTATTATTATATTATTATTATTATTATTATTATTATTATTATTATTATTATTATTATTATTATTATTATTATTATTATTATTATTATTTATTATTAAGTATGGTTATATTAAAAAATGTTTAATTAAAAACGCTAAGAAGGATTGTGAGCTTGACACGTTTCATTTTATTGTTTAAAGAGGATGATATTTTGGTAATTGTGTTAAATACATCAGCTCATTGTGTCTTATACGTTTATTATGTCATATATTTTACATCATTTGTTATATGTGTTAATCATTTGTGTTTTACATTTTACATCATTTTGTGTTATTTCTGTCATTGATTTTTTATAGATTATAAACTTGTTATCTACCATTATGTTTTGCAATTAGAAATACGCAATGACATACTTTTACCAATGTATTTTTCAAAACTCATAGAGTTGAAGATAACCCAATGTGTTATTTTTATTATTTATTTATTAATAGATTATATAAATTTGTTATCAATCATTGTATTTTACCATTAGAAGTACATAATGATGTTATTATACCCATTTATTTTTCAATACTCATAGTGTTCAAGATAACACAATGATGATCAAAAGACACAATTGTAAATTGTGTTATTTGGTCATTGTTTTTTAATGTAAGTTGTTAATTTATTATTGTGTTTTACATATTAGAGATACATAACAATGTTATTTCATCATTATATATTTTAAAATTCATCATTTTAGAAAAACATAATAGCATTCAGAAAAACATAACAACTAACAAAAGACACAATGAACTGCACTAAAGAAATAATGACGAGATATAAGCTTAATAACGTAAATTTTTTAAATCTATTTATATAACAGTACTGTACTCTTTTTAAAGATTAAAGAAACTCTCATTTTTGGTGTAATTAAAAAAATAATATCGTATATAAAAGTTATGAATATTTTTAAAAAATGGAAGAATTTGCAAAAAGTCAATAAAAGTGGTTGTTACTAAAATAACACTCTAACAAACTTTTTCCTACATATCATCTCTCATCCTTTTAAAAAATAATCACTCAAACGATCAATATCATCTCTATTTTCAATGATGATTTTAATGTTGTATTTTGCATTTTTTGATATACTTTTTTGTACATCGGTAGAGATTTTGATTGGAAGATAATACGTAACCTGCAAATTTCATTTTTATGGGACTGAATCTTGATTTTTTTGTTAAAGTTCTTGATTTTGCTTGTTAAATTATGTAATTGTTGTTATAAGTGCATAATTCTTGTCATTTATTTCACTAACTTTTTCTTGTAATGGTGTTTTTGCCATTTAAAATTTATACACTCTTAATTAGATTCACAAGTTGAATGTAACTTCATTAAAGGTCTTAGACCTACCAAATCTATATTAGGGTACAACTTTCACTGCTAAATATACAAGAAACTACACAAGTAGTTCTCTTGATTTGATCATAATATCTACGTGGAAAGTGGTTTTTTTGGGGTTTAGGGGGTGTTGTAGTTGTATGAGTACATTTATATGTGTTTAATCTGTTTGAAGCAAATAAATCTGCAAAACAAGAATAAGTTTTCATCCTTTGAATGAACATAGCAGAGATCCTAATACTGATTTTATATTAGATTATATTACACTATTTTACATCACGTTGTAGTATTTTACATTGAATAACAGTAAGATAATAAAATAAAAGAAGGAAGAATGAAAATGGGTGGCAGAGACAATTGGAGGCAGACAGGGTAGCAAGGGTGGAAAATGGCGAAGCAACAGTGGGGAGATCGGTTGTGAATGTAGTGACAAAAAGGCAACATGCATATTTAACATGGGTACACGACTTCATGCAACTCGATATGGGCTACACCACGATCCGCGATATTCTTCGTACTTTCCATGTAGTTTTAAGTTTAGTTTGTGATTTGCTAGTGTCATGAAGCGTTTGTGGTCATATTTCGATCTTGTACACATCCAGGATATAATTTTGTATCAGAGGAAATTTGAAATAGTTACTAAGATCTATGTTTTGGGAGTTTCTATACTATGTACCGACTGAACACAATGATAATCAAGAATTGAATAATCAAGTTCATTTCACTGGAAATTGATGAACATTATATGATGCATACTACATTATAGTATTTTATATTACATTACAGTATTTCATATCACATTACAATTACATTACATGTGTGGTGGATTTATAAATTACATTACTCGTCACTTACATTACATTATTTCTAGTTTTGAATGGCATAGGACTAGCTTGAAATGGCTTCACTAGCTTTGAATGGTTTGCATAATACATTTAGAACCTTACGTAATAAATGTATAAATTACATGATTTGCAAACTAACCCTTGAATGGCTTGGGACTAGTTTTGAAAGACCTATAACTAGATAAGTGCGTATTTCAGCACATTCGGTCTTGTGCTGTTGTTTTGACTTACTTTTAGGCCTTTTCATGAAAAAAATTTTCTAAATAAAACTTATCCTGGAGACTCTGAGTAAGTTGACTATGACTTTTCATAATTTTTAGAAACAGTTTGATATTTGAAAACCTGTTCAAATGTGTATCAAACTACCAACCATTATGTCCGGAATCTAAAATTGGCGTAGTAATCCTTTTTCAATTTAACTTTCGTCTTTTGGCATTCACTAAACATCCTAACTTCTTGTAATGACCAAACTTTCTTAGGAATCCTACAACTATCATTATACAAGGTGAGTATATATAGCTCATTTTCATTTGGGTATATTTTGGGGAAATCATGTGATACTTATTCAATCATTGGTATTTATTGCTATTCTATTTTCAAATTCAATTCAAAACATGCTATGTTGTTACGTGTAATTATATGTTCATTATTGAATAAACTAGATGATAACGTAATCAATAATTCAAGCAACCATGGTAACAATGATTGACCGTTTGAAGGGTATGCACTTACAACACAACAACACAATGAGGAGACTTACTTAGAACACTTAACAGATCAAATAGGGAACTGGTTAACTTTAAGTGAAAGATGCTAAGAACACAAGTAAGAATGAGACAAAACAAGATGACAAACAACACAAGTATTTGGTTTTCAAGAATGCTGTATATTGCTTCTCAAGTTCTATTACAAATGTTACAAAGCATACTTAGAAAGTTACAAGTACTTGAGATACATATATTACATCCTACAGCCGGCCATACTTTGAAGGCCAACTGGATACATAAGACTAGATAACAACAAAATCAAATGTAGAGTCAAAAGGCAGATTGCCTTTTGACTAGTGATTATGACATGCCATAGCTCACATCCTAATATATTACAAAAAGGATAAAAGTACATAAAGTAGAAAGCACAGACTCCAGACCTCAATGTACAGTTACCAAAAACATGGACCTTTTTACCAAATCATGTAAGTTGGTGACTAAATAGAGTTGCAGCGGAAAGGTGGTCTAGCTTTATGGTAAAGTACATCAGATAAAAGCATGTCTCTAAAAGTCTTCGGAAGAAATCTGTCTTCACTCTTTGGCTTCAGAAGACTTTGTCTTTGAAGCTTCAGAAGACTTCACTTTTGGCTTCAGAAGATGTTGGTCTTGGCTTCAGAAGATTTTACACTTAGAATATTTCTAGTGCAAGGTGTAACACTTTTGAAACATTTCTACTTATGTTCTTCAGTGCATGCATGCAGAGAGACTTTGGATGTTTTGGCTACATCATACTTATAAGAATCTTTACAATGATAGGTCTATTGGTTTGACAAACCCACCCCATATGATTATTCGAGTGGGGATTGGAACCAGATTCACACATTCTATCACAACGCTTCGTTTGCGGACCGAGTTAGTTCACTCATCAAGTTTGATTGTGTTTGGTTTGTTTTATATACTACACTATTATATTTATAAGTCTTAATATTTCCATGTGAATTGAATGTTTCAATCTTTTAATCACTATATATATGCATACAAAACCTGTGTTTACTCATTGGCAAATTCTTTAACTCACTCGATACTTATTCACATTTAGTTGGATTATATGCAAACATCTAGGATGCTAGATCAAGATAATTAATAAGATTTTTATTTTATGTGGTTTGATAAATTTTTAGATATAATTAATTGTTTGATTAGTATTTATCAAAAATAATAATAATATTTAATATTATTTTAACTCATTTATTACCATGTGCTATGAGCAATTGATTTAGATTCTCCCACCCAATGATTCCGTCATCGCTTGGGATGTGACAGGTTGGTATTAGAGCCATGGTGATAGAGAATTAAGTTATTAGAAATAGAACTACCTATACTATAACTAAGAACCTCATACATGATTCTTCTCATGTATCTTATATGCTTAGGTAGGACTTTATGTGATATGCCTAACATGATTATCGTTATACTTTGATTACAATTATTGCACACACAATTCTCAAATCATATTCTAAGATAATGCGTATAAATCAAAAGCATTTCAACTTTCAAATTTTGAATTGTTATTTATGGTTTTTAAATCCTGTCAAAGCATGTGTCCCATACTAAAAACATGCAATGTTGGAAGAGTGGATGCCTGTATCTTGGGGTGTATCTTGGGGTGATCTGTCAAGACAAGGTACTCATATAGATCTAAATCTACTGATGGATATGTTTACCTTAATTGTCCTCTTATGTGACACCCTACACATATCCCACATCGGCCGTGGACAGGAGAGATTCCTGGTTCATAAGGAATGTCTGGCCTCAAATATCAACAACACGTTTTGGGCGTATGGCTGTAGATGAGAGGAGAACTCCACTGTTAAGCGTGCTCAGGTGGGAGAAATCCAGGGATGGGTGACCTTTCTGGGAAGTTTTCACCCGGGCAACCAAAAGCAAATCCGTGAGCTCCTCATGGGCAAAGCGGACAATATCGTTGGTGTGAGGGGCCGGGTGTTACAGAATGGTGTCATAGCCACTCTTGTGCCGTTTGGGATGTGGGACATACCTCACCAAGGATGGTGATTTCTCGGGCTCATCGAGGACGATGAGTCCAAAGGGGGGTGATTATGACACCCTACACATATCCCACATCGGCCGTGGACAGGAGAGATTCCTGGTTCATAAGGAATGTCTGGCCTCTAATATCAACAACACGTTGGGGCACATTGGTTGTAGATGAGAGGAGAACCTGTTAGGACCTGGTATTTGAACGAAATACCTAGTGATTGCGTGTTAAACCAACTCAAATAGTGCGGAATCCTATTTGATTGGCGATCCAATCAGTGAGAACACACGATGAATCAATCAAGAATTGATTTCAACGTCAGAAATCGATTAGGAACCGATCTGATGTGTTCTATGAACTTGGAGAACGATTTGGGAGGCTTCTGGACGGCTAGGGTACGTCTGGAGTCGTAATGGGATGAATGCTTACGTTTTTCCACGAATTGGGTCTATTTATAGGTTAGTATTGTTCAATCGTGCGACTGGGCCATAAGTATGGTTCAGTCGTGCGATTGAACCATGCGGTTGATCCATCCGCACGACTGAGTGTTCAGTCGTGCGATTGAGTCAATCTTATGTGTCAATCATACGACTGATCCAGTCTCCTGGTTCAGTCGTGCGATTGAGTCAATCGTATGAAGTTATTCATGCGTGTGGTCCATTCGCATGGGCCATTCGCATGAGAACTTCATTAAGTTAAGTTTGAATGTTCTATTTAATATAACTTAATGTTCACTCATTCAAACATTCATAAACCCTATTAATTCAATCACAACTCATTAATGAAATATTAAACATTACAAGTAACAATCAATTCATATCATTTCATTAATCAATTACAATTACATCAAAAACAGACAGACAAGTTCATTACATTACAAATCCTGATCTAGGGACATACATGTATCAACAAACTCCCCCTTGGACCTAGATCTCTCTATTCGCTTGTCTTCTGCATAACCTCCTTATATCTCTTGTACTTCTCCTCTTTAGTGACTCCTGCGTGTATCTCAAAAGCAAAGCAGAGTCTTATGACGTTTTGGAATTGGAGGGCTTGTACAATATCTTGCGTGTCATAGAACAGTGGCCACTTATATAATGTGTAGACATCATTAGCAGATAAGTTGGTTAGCACATTGGGTCGAATACCCTGATAGTATCCATTTGGCCCTCTCTGTTCAGAACTATGACCGCTTCAGCTGTTCTCCAATCGTAGTACCACCATTTGAAGTGGGGAGTAAAGTCCTGTGGCATTTCCCTCAGAGGGATTCTTGACATGGTTCGCGGAGGACTCCACTTCAGCACTATCTTTGGCTTTCCAGTCCTGGGATCAACTTCAGACCGTCTGATATACCTCGTAGGTTGTTGAGGTTTGAAGTTGACCCACCTGGTGTGGTACTCTTTCCTCAGGGCAGCCTCAAACCAGCCTGACATCTTCCTCGGGTCAGCATACAGCAGCTTAAGTTTAGCCAGCTGGTTGAGCTCAAAACCAGGTAGAGTCTTCAGATCATGTGGGAACCTGAAGTACTCTATTCCCTGCTCCCTCTTAACAGCATACGCGTTAAGGTCTTCAAAATATGCCCAAGAGATAATCCTGCCTGACACCTTATGGTGTTTCTTGACTTTGTAGAGCTTTGTGTAGGCATCTCTCTTTGGTGCAGCCCGCTGGGCTCTAACTTCCTCAAAACAGGCAGCCCATTCAGCCTTACGAATATCAACATCTGCATTGGAGGCTTGGGCTGTTTCTGCAGTCTTTTCTGCTTCTTGCTCCATCTTGTTGAGTACCTCAAAAGTATCACTGACTAGGGATTCACCCAAATTGGGGACCACATTTCCCTCGGCGTCAGCGTACTGAGGATACTCTTCAGCAGTGATGTCTTCAATCTCAACCTCATCTATGTCGTTCAGTTCCTCATCACTGGTTGAGTCCACTGTTGGAGCATCCTTCACGATTTCATCGGGATTGAGTTTGAACATTTCAGCTATTTGCTCATCGGACAGGTCGTGAATTATCTCCCCTTCTTCAGGGGTATAACTCACAGACCGTCTTACTATCCCTTGTAGGTCAAGAATCATAGTTAACTGAGTCTTGACCATTTGAAGGGGAGTAAAGTCAAACTCATCCCTCTGAAAGTTTGGATCTGTTTGATATAAACATTCAACACATAAATCATTAGTAATTAATCAACCAGACATACATTAACTTAACTTAATATATATAAACATTTAATACATTTGTTTTTCATTACAAGATTCAAGTACAAAGTAAATTAACAAATAAAACATCTAATCAGTACTTTGATCCTGAATCTGTGGTGTATCGCTCGGAGGAGCAGAAGTAGTGGATGACTGGTCTTGTCGTCGTTTGGATCTGCGCTCCTGACCTGAGGCAGAGGCCGATGCAGCCGCATCCCCTCCGTCTGCCTCGTCATCATCATCGTGTCCTTCTGTCCTCTCCTCTTCTGTCTCCTCATCATCATCATCTCCCTCATCTTCATCCTCATCTTCATCATCATCATCTCCGTCGTCTCCGTCACCCTCCTTTAGCTTCAGGGGCTCATCCTTCGACCCCTTCAGCCTCAGCATGATAGTCTTGTTGGTTGACTCCAACTCCTCAATACGTTTGGCTGACTGAGCCTGAGTATCTTGGAGTTGGGACACCTCAACTCTCTGCTGGTCAATGACACGAGCTTGCTCTGCCAATTGCTGAGATTGGGCAGCAGCCAAGTCGGTCAGTCTGCGGATCTGGCCGCCTTCTCCTTGTCAGCAGCCAACAGACGCATAACCATTCGGTTAAGCGCTGAGAGCTGCTCCTCTACCCCAATGTGAGGTAGAGTGAATCCATGTACCTGTGAGGGCTGGGCTGATGTCCAGCCTGATATGTGGTGGTGGTGGCAGTGGCTGTGGTGAATATGGGTCGGTGGGCTGATGGTGGTGAAGTGGGGGTGAATGGTCTAGTGATGGATGGGATAGATATAGTGGTGGTGGGTAAGGTGGTGGATGTGGTAGTAGGAGTGGTGGCTGTGGTGGCTGTGGTGACGGGTGGAATCTCAGTAGTGGTGGTGGTGGTGGCTGTGGTGAATATGGGTCGGTCGGCTGATGGTGGTGAAGTGGGGGTGAATGGTCTGGTGATGGATGGGATAGATATAGTGGTGGTGGGTAAGGTTGTGGATGTGGTAGTAGGGTTAGTGGCTGTGGTGTCTGTGGTGATGGGTGGAATCTCAGTAGTGGTGGTGGTGGTGGCTGTGGTGGTAGAAGTGGTAGTCACGAAGGTCAACCGACGTTCTTCCTCTTCATCCCATGTGGTTGAGCCATCCGCTTCCTCCTGGTCCCGGAAGAAGTGGATGCTCCCCTGCAACTCTGCTCCCTGACCCCGGACATAGTTGGGGTCAGTATCTCTCGCCGAGGCGTCCCTTGGGTGCTCACGACCACCTTTAGCCCGTGGTCTGTGGGAACGACTTTGCTTCCCACAGTCCTGGTGAGGGGCTCCTCGTCTGACTCCTCCTCGTCAATGTCACCAGTGACAAACTCCTGATGGAAGCCGGCCATCTCTGCGACCTCTCCGGCAGTGGCTGACCCCGGGGGAATAGTCTCTGTATCTGTGCCTCTAGATGGGGCAGGCATGTCATCCCCGGCATCGCCACTATCAATCATCATCAGAGTCTGACTCTGGTATAGCAATGTCCTCCACGTCTGAGTCACTGTCCTCGTGGCGCCACTTCCTCTTCGCTGGCGCCACGTAATCAGCCCGGGCCAGATGCCCAAATAACCTCCTGACAGGGGGCTTCACCTGCTTCCCCCTGTAACCTTCATCCGTCCAAGGATAGTGTCATCCATTGACCTCGAGGATAACAGCATCCTCCTTCTCCTTCGGTAGGGAAGGAAGCTTCTGATCAATGATCATCTGTAAGAATCTAGGGTACATACAGAAGCCTTCCTTCCCCTTACCCTCGAGGTTCTCCACTAAGTAGCTGAATATCATCCTGGAGAAGCTGAACGGATGGTTCAGCACCAACGCTGCGTAAGCGTTCTGGATCTGATCCGAGAGCTCATCAAATCCACCCTTCCGTGATGCTATACACTTCAGCAGCACGTGGGCCAAGTACTTGAACTGGGGACAGAGGTTACTCTTGTTGAGTACCCCGGCGTTGATGTCCCCAGAGTACTTGGCTCTCATAAAGCATCCACGGACAGTAAGGGGGGGGTGTAAACGTGTGGGACACTCAGCATCGTCCCCGAACTGAAGTACTATCCTCAGATCCTCTCAGAAAATGGTGATAGCCTCACCGAAGATAGAGCTCCTTATGCAGTGTGGCTCGGTGGATCGGTCGACTGATGCCCCAGCCCAAAAGGCCTGCTGCACTGATCTGTAAGGTGTGCAGGGAGTAGATAGATAGCATACGCGATCCTCGATCTCTGAAGGAAAGTAATAATGCCAGCAAAGTCGGCTGCATTCCTGGAAGTCAAGTCCAGGTGAGCACAAATGTTGTGCTTAGTGCTCATATTCCAATTACCCGCCATCTGTAACACATAATAACATAAACGTTAGTTTCATTGGCTAAGAGTATAAAGCAACACTTAAACTTTAAATAAACATTTTCTGTCATGCGATTGGGGATGTACGACTGAAGCCAGTCGTGCGACTGAATCATGCGATTGAGGTTCAGACGTGCGATTGACCTCATACGCACGACTGAGTGTGCGACTGGACTCATGCGCATGAACTCTTGTGCGTTACACTAGTCGTGCGACTGAGTCTCTTCGCATGGTTCAGTCGTGCGATTGAGTGATTCGCACCCTTCAGTCGTGCGACTGAAGTTCATCATCCGACGACAGTCGTCTGTCTCATTCGTTTCAGTCGTCCCAAGATCAAATCACGCAGAACAAGTTTTAACATTTAATTAACCGGTTCTTTAGTGTCGCCTATACTTCCCTAATAACCTATTTTAACCAATTTTAACATATTACTTAGTTTTAATAGGTTATTAGGGTTTGATGGTCTCGGTTCGCTTGTTACAGTCGCAATCATCAATTAGGGTTTCATTCTAAAGATCGATGGAATATTACTTCAATATACCTGTAAATGATGAGCGAAAGTTAGGACACAGAATCAGCTAAAAAAATCAAATGAGAGAAAATTGGGCAGAGTAACGGTACTATATGCGATTTAGGGCGATTTTTGCGAATGAAGAGTCTCTGCGACCGACTCCCCTCTATTTTATTCCACTCAAGTTCCAATCGTGCGACTGAGTTCATTCGCACCTTTCGTCGTGCGATGGGACTCAGTCGTGCGATTGGGTCAGTCGCCATTCTTCAGTCGTCCGACTGAAGTTCAGTCGTGCGACTGACTCACTCGTTCGCATTAAGCATCGATTGGACTAATCGTATGTCATTGTGCGAATGGACTTCATTCGTATGGTTAGACCATACGTATGGTTCATTCGTGCGAATGCGGTGTTCATACTTAGTTAATTTTTCTGCTATGTTCCCAACTTCATTATTATCTCGACATTTTTTAATTATGTTTTTCTGACGTTATGATTCACTTTAGAGTCTTGCTGCAGATTCATCGATCGTTGTTATTCGTTGAATAAAGTTCCATTCATCATGGTAAACTACTCTAGTGGATTCGGTGGAGATCAGCTTTAGTGATCCTTTCGTTTCCTCGTTGTGTGTTATTTTTTAAAGTTATTTTTTCCCAATTTTCTTTAACTCTTTTATAGTTTAATTAACGTTATGAACTTTGATCATCTCAGACATGATCCTTTTATCTAGAAAACACACTTGATCACCTCAGACGTGATCCTTTTAACCACTTTGGTCACCTCAGACGTGACCCTTTTAAAAAACTTTGTCACCTCAGACGTGACTGATATAACTTTCAAAGAACATATGGTCATCTCAGACATGACCCTTTAGTGAGTTTATTCCTTCTGATTTCCTGATGTAGTCCGACACTGACTCAAGTTAAAACTTAAAACAAACTAACTAATTTAAGACTTTAAACTAATTACATAATCAGACATATTTTTGGCTTTTGTGAGAGATAAATCCAGAGATTGATATCTACGGGATTTGGATCGGGAGTAGATAGCTTCAACTTAGGTTGATCACATCTGGACCAATTCAATTTTTGGAATCATACAGGTAATTCAAATCATTTGAGACTTGTTATAAAACCTTTGATGCTCAAGTTCTCGGTGTTCATCCAGAGTCGTTAGCAACATAAGGAAATCATACTGAAACTCTTAGGTTTTCACATTGATTTGAACCTTTGAGAATGTAGCCACAATGATTGTCAGTATGTTTGTCCACTTAAATCCATACACAGACTTTTGACACAGACTGGTGACTTATTTAGGTGTAATTATTTCAACTAACATTTGTGGATCCCACACTTATATGGTAATCAACATCCCTCAGGAGCTTTTGAGCGGTCTACGGGTATTATTACAAGAAGAGACTATTCTTAGAGCTTTCAAAGAGAAGCCTGTCCTCAGGTCAGTGCCATCGCACAGCAGAGAGGCGGCAAACAACAATGAATTCTAGAATATCTAGGTTATGCTTATCCTCAGGTCAGTGCCATCGCACAGCAGAGAGGCACACAACCTATCTCCTTGTTAGAGCAGCTTATTTATTTTGCACAAAATGCACCAACAACATAAGTCATTAGCTTTATTGCATTTGTCTTTCATTTTTTCTTTGCTTTGCTCTAGTTATGGTCATCCGCACACATTTGTGGCGTTTAATTGCTCATTACCCCTTATTGGAATATTGTTGATTGTGTTAACCAGTGATAAGATGGACGCCCACAGTCAGTTGAACACTTAGTTTTATCTTGAAATCACCAATCAGGTCTAGTTGTCTATTGTGTTGAATCTACCAACATATCATATATGGTCTAGCAGCCTCTAAGTCTACTTTCTTTGTGTCACCTTAGGAGTTGCCAGTTTTCTATCATCTTTCTTTTAGTATTGCTTAGACTACACAGATTTATTACTTTGAACTTTTGCATATTACTAAAAACTTAAATTTTAAAGTCCCTCTTGATTTGTTCCTGTGTACTATCATTTTCCAAAGGTATTGAATCGGTATCACAGATACAATCTACCTTATTTCAGCTGCTACTCCTTCTCCCTCATTCATTTTTTTTTTTTTTTTTTTTTTTTTTTTTTTTTTTAATGTTAACTTGCTGACATATTCTCCCCCTAAAATACTAAAATCATTTCTGGTTTTTTAATTTTAGGATTTTAATAAACAGCAAGAGAACATGAGTTTAAATAAATTAAATCAAATAGACAAATCAAAATAAATAAAAATAAATTTAAGTACACGACATCGGACTACACATTTTCATCATCAGGAATTACCTCACTTTTCTTTTAACACCGTTGACCTCTAATAAATATTGAAAACGTGGTTTATCAAAAGCTTTAGTATAGAGGTCAGCGCGTTGAAAATCAGTATTAATTTTAACCACATCAATTAAGTTCTTTTCAAAACAATCCCTTATGAAATGGTATTTAATACCGATGTGTTTGGTCTTAGGATGTTGGACCGGATTTTTAGTTACTGCAATTGCAGCAGAGTTATCAACAAAAATAGGAGTAGATGAGAATTTTAAACCGTAATCCCGCATTTGCTGTTGAATCCAGATGATTTGAGAACAGCAACTTGCAGCAGCAACATATTCGGCTTCACAGGTTGACAAGGCAACCGATGTCTGCTTCTTACACTGCCAGGTAACTAATCTTCTCCCAAAGAATTGACACCCTGCTGATGTAGACTTGTAGTTCATCTTGCAGCCCCCGTAATCCGAGTCACTATACGCGGTAAGCTCAAAGTCATCATCATGAGGGTACCACAGTCCAAGTGTAGGTGTACCCTTCAGATAACGAAAGATCCTCTTGACCCCAATCAGATGGTTGACCTTTGGTTTAGCCTGATATCTTGAGCATAGACATGTAGCATACATAATATCAGGTCTTGAGGCAGTGAGATACATGAGGGATCCGATCATTCCTCGGTACATAGTGGCATCTACTAGATCTCCATTATCATCCGGTGCTATATCATGATTAGTAGCAAGTGGAGTCCCAGCAGCAGAAGCATTCTCCATGTCAAAGCGACTGAGAATGTCTCCTACATACTTGGTCTGATGTAGAAAGATCCCATTAGGTGTTTGATCCACCTGTAACCCGAGAAAGAACTTCATCTCCCCCATGGCACTCATCTCAAATTCTTTCTTCATTACTGCTTCAAACTCTTTACATAACTCTTCGTTCTTTGACCCGAAGATTATGTCATCAACGTATATCTGTACAAGCAGTAGGTCGCCATCCTTTTCCTTAATAAACAGTGTACAGTCAATTACTCCCCTGCGAAAGCCGTGTTTCACAAGATGAGTTGAGAGTTTCTCATACCAAGCTCGAGGAGCTTGATGAAGTCCATATAAAGCTTTGTCAAGCTTGTAGACTCTATCCCGATGATAGGGATCTTCAAACCCTCTGGTTGACTCACGTAGACTGTTTCTCTGATTTCCCCATGAAGGAATGCACTCTTTACATCTAATTGGTAGACTTTGATCTTCATGTACGATGCATAGGCAAGGAAGATACGAATAGCTTCCATCCTTGCCACGGGTGCAAACACCTCATTGTAGTCAATTCCCTCGACTTGGCGAAAACCTTGAACCACCAGTCGAGCTTTGTTCCTGATAATGACCCCTTGGTCATCCTTCTTGCATTTTAGTACCCATTTAGTGCCAATGACTTTAGCACCTTTAGGTTTATCAACTAGTGTCCATACACCTAACTTCTTAAACTGTAGAAGTTCTTCTTGCATGGCACTCACCCACGCCTCATCATTGAGTGCTTCACTGACATATTTTGGCTCAACCTGCGAGACAAAACATCGATAGGCACCATCATGAATGTAACCTTTCTCCATAACCGAGGCGTAATCAGCTGAGTACAACTGATTTCGGGTTTGTACTCCTGATCTGACATCTCCAATGACATTGTCAAGGGGATGATAAACATTTAGTCGTGATCCTGGAGTAGTAGGAACAGCTACCTCAGAGCCAAGATTATGAACATTTGGTTCTGCATCTGAGGTAGTTGGAGTTTGAGGTTCTGAAGTCGAAGGTGCATCACTCGTAGATGCTTGTGGACTTGCTGGTACTGGAACCTGTTCCTCCTGACTGTTCTGGTCATCTTCTTCAGCTTCATCTTCAGAGGAGGAGTCACTGTCGTTGACTACTCCCCCTGACTGAGTAGATGATTCTCCCTGTGTGCTAGATGGTGTATTCAGAATATCATACATCATCCTAGTTGCTAGCTCATCATCCGAGGGAGAGAGAGGTATGTTGAAGGATTTGAAGAATCCATCATAATCGAAGAAGTAGGCGGGTCCTTTTCCTGTAGGTGGTGTGGTATATCTCTGAACGTCGACATTACACCACACTTCTACAAGACCCGTTGAGTTATTGTAAACTCGCTTATTCGGTATGTTGTATCCTAGAAAGATTCCTTCATCTGCCTTCTCGCTGAATTTTCCTTCCTGCGTCTTCTTCAGAAGTGTACATGGTGCGCCAAAAGGTTCAAGATACTCCAAATTCGGTTTGCGTCTTTGGAGTAGCTCATAACATGTCTTTCCGTGGCGCTTGACTATTAGGACTCGATTAAGTGTATAACATGCATTTGCTACTGCCTCATTCCAGAATTGGATAGGCAGTTTCGAGTCCGCTAGCATAGTCCGTGCAGTCTCTATCAAGCTTCTATTTTTCCTCTCAGCAACTCCATTCATCTGAGGCGTGTATGCTGAAGTGAATTGATGAACAATCCCCTTTCCTTGCAGTATGCCTCCATCCATTGATTCTTGAATTCGGTCCCGTTGTCTGAGCGTACTTGTCTAACCTTTAGCTTGTAGAGAGATTCCAGAGTGGTGACTAATTCCTTGAATGACTCAAATGTTTCTGATTTGGATTTCAGAAACATTACCCAAGTGAACCTTGAGTAGTCATCAGTGACCACAAAACAGTACAGATCGCCTGCAATGCTCCTTGTACTGACTGGACCAAACAGATCCATGTGAAGAAGTTCAAGAGGAAGTTCTATTGAATGAACTTTCTTTTCCTTATGAGACTTCTTTGTCTGTTTGCCTTTCTTGCAAGCTACACAAAAGTCAGGAAGTTGGAAGTTCTTGACATTTACTCCTCTCACTAAGTCCTTCTGAATCAAGTGATTTCTTCCTTTGACTAATGTGTCCCATTCTCCTATGCCAGGAGATTGAGTCCTTCTCAGTAGCTTTAGATAGAAAGCACTGCACTTCTTGATCCGTTGGAGCAGCTGTTGACAGATCCAAGACATATAGATCCTTATATCTTGAAGCAGTCATCAGAACTTGATCCTCTGGAATCATGTAGTCTTTCTTCAGCACGTAACACTTGTTGTTGTCGAAGATGACTTTAAATCCTTTATCGCAGATTTGGGAAACAGAAAGCAAGTTATTTTGAAGTTGTTGAACGTAGTTCACCTTATCAAACTTCACTTCTGATTTCCCACTTCTCCCTGTGCTGTGATGTATCCTCCCTTGTTTCCTGCAAAGGAAACATGCCCTCCTTTTATTGTTTGACATTTGATAAAAGGGCTCTATTACCTGTCATGTGCCTGGATGCTCCGCTGTCTATAATCCACGTGTTAGTCTCAGCGCTATATACCGAACACCCTGCACATATCAAGTAAATGTATTAGTTTAGGTTAGGAACCCAAGCCTTTACTGTCTTGGGTTTCCCAGAGGCATCACACATCATAAACTCTACCCATTGACCTTTAGAAGGTGAGGGTAACTCAGATTCCTTCTTGTCATCAGTATCAGTCACACAGGTAGTCTTCTCTTTCCATAAACCAGATTTGTGCAATGCCTGTTTATGATAAACAGTCGTCTGGCTTACAGGTTGGACTTTAGGTTCACTAGATCTTCTAGGTGGAGTTAGAGAACTCCTCTTAGAAGACCTAGGTCTAGAGTCCTGAAGATCAATTTCTTCCTAGGTGTCTGATAGAAAGGACAATAGGAAGCAATATGTCCACATTCTCCACAGTTGTAGCACAATCTGCTATCAACCTTATAGTTTGACTTTCTTTGTGGAGAAATGCGTGACACTTTAGTAACATCAATTACCTTAGGTTTTGACTCTTGCATGTTTGATGTTTTCTCTGGTTTAACAAATTTAACTGATTTAACTGTTTAACTTGTTCAACTTTTGGTTAACTGGTTTTGGACTTGTAGCATGTGAAAAATTAACATTTGAAGTCTTTTTGGGTTCTGATTTGACTCTGTTTGACCCTGACTTTAAGTTAACCTTTTCAAATTCATTTTCCAGATTAACACAAGGCAATTTACCCTTTGCCTTTGAAGTGGCCTCCTTTTGTTTCTGTCCAGATTCAGTAGATGAACATGATGTGTCTGGATCAGTAACAAGAGGAGTGGTCACCACATGATCCTTGATTGGGTTGTTGTTTACTGGTCTAGACTTGGTGTTCATCAAGGTCTCAGGTGGTGGTGGAACCACTTTGTATCCTAATCCCTCCCCATTATTTCTTTCTCTCACTAAGTGTTGAACTATGTGTGAAGAACTAGTCCAACTATGCAGTTTCTGTTTTAAGGAATTAACTTCTACTTCTAGAACTGCCTTTTGTTTCTTAGTGTCCTCTAGGGAGTTTAGATAGTACCTAATGTCATTTGATTGATTAAAGGCAACTACTTCGGTTTCCCTAAGTTGCTTAGTCAATAGGTCTATCTTTTCTTTATAACTATGCTCATTTTGTTTTAGAACTCTATTGGCCTCAGTGCATAGTTGTAAGTCCTTTACTAAGTTATCATTGTGATCTAATAACCTAGCAAATTTTTCATCAATGCTATTCCTAAATTTATCACAGTTAGAACAAGCATGATTATTAAACAATTGGTCAGTTGTACTTACCTGTGTTGTTTCAGAGGAGTTAGCCATCAACGCAGCATCAGACGTCTCTTGGTTCTGGTGATTCTGACTTTTCTGAATCTGACTTGGAAGTTTCCTCCTTTGGTGTGTAACTGACTTCAGCTCAGCTGCAGTTGTTTCTTCACTGTGTGACATTGCTATATCAACTGCTATATCACCCTCACTCGCAGAATCATCATCAAGATCTTCAACACTTGCAATGTTGGATTGGGGTTGACAAATCTAAAACTCCAGTCCTGTCCTTCATCATCATGAGCAGTCAAGGCTTTTGGGTCCTTGTTTGATGAAGTAGAACTAGAGGCTTGCTTGTCTTGGTGAGTAAAGGATGAGAACGGGTTCCCATTACCCGTCTTCTTTGGTTTGACACATTCCCTCTTGAAGTGCCCTTTCTCTCCACAGTTGAAGCAAGTCACCTTGCTCTTGTCAAAACCAAAAGTGGTATCCTTAGTAGCTATCAAGTTCTGTCCAGTCTTCTTAACAAACTTTTCGCCCTTCGGACAGCGCTAGCTAAGGCCCACATTATATCCATCCTTTCCAGCTCCATTTCATCTACCTGCTCGTAGTCTTCATCAGCCAAGTGACAGTTTCCAATCTTCCCAGCACAAGTCCATCATATGAATGAACCACAGCAGCGAGAAGATCCATATGCTCTCGTGCTACTTCTACGGTCACATTACGAGATTCTCGGTCTTCAATTTGTAGCACTTGCTTCTGATCCAATATAATGGGTACATGATGACCCTGACGTGTCTGATCCAGAAGTAGAAGCATGTGAAGGACCTGACGAGCTAGACACAAATGCTGTCTGGAGAGGTGCTCCAGAAGTCTTAGCTTGGGGCGTGGCATTGTATAAAGCTGGTTTTGTGTATATGATGACTTCTGTGCTCTATACTTCATCCTTAGTGCTTCTTCACGCAGTCTAAGAATAAAGTCATTTATATCCAGCTTATAAGTATACCATTCTGTCTAAGATTAGACACGAATGATGCCCACTTGTCAGGCAATCCATCAGCGAAGTTGCTTACTTTCTCTTCCATAGTTGTCTCCACTCCATGTGTATGCAACTCGCTCATCAAGTGGTAGAATCTGTCTATGACTTCATCTAACCCCTCGTTACCAATTGATGAGAAGTTATCGAACTCCTTCTTTAACTCCTTTGCTTTGATTGCCTTTAACGATGCATTCCCATCATACCTTTTCTCTAACTCATCCCACAGTTTCTTGGACTGCTTGTTCTCTGAGTACTGGTGGAATATATCTTTGGGGATCGACTGAGTTATCATAGCATAAACTCTTTTCTCAGCATTATACTTTACTTTCTGAGCATCAGTCATCCCACTCAACGTTAGTTTCACTCCATCTGCTCCCACCGGTGTACTATACCCTACTTCGATAGCTTCCCACAGATTAGGATCTACTCCATTGAGGTAGATCTCAAAACGTTGCTTCCAGAGGAGGAAACTCATCTAAAGTCAAGAGCTTTGGTGGTTTATTGTGAATACCCACCTCACTCTCAAGCAGCAGCAGGTTCTGTATTCTTGAGTCCTTCCCCAGCAGTAAAGGCTGACATCTGATCTTCCATGGTTACTAAACTTAGAGTCTAATCAAATCAACTTTAACTGGTGCGACTGAAGAATGCGAATGGTCCTCTCGTGCGATGAACTCTGCGATTGGTTCAACCGTGCGACTGAACAGGGCGATGGTTCAGTCGTGCGAATGAATCTGGTTCGTGTGAGCTATGCGAATGAAAGGGTTCAGTCGTGCGAATGAGGAGTGCGACTAGGTCCAGTCGTGCGAATGAGCACTGCGAATGAGTCTAGTCGTGCGAATGAGTCACTCGTGCGACTGAAGCTGCTGTTTTGCGAAAATTTCTAGGTTTGACGGGTTTCAGCCGTAAAAATTCGAAATTTTGCAAGTCCAAATCGTCTAGGTTCGTAGAAACTGAACTTCAATGAGCAGGGAACGTCCAAGATCACTTTTGATGCAAAAGATTGCGTTTTTCGTGCAAAAACACAAACTTTTATGCAATCTTGATTGAATCAACACGAAATCAAGAGCCAAAGCTCTGATACCACTTGTTAGGACCTGGTATTTGAACGAAATACCTAGTGATTGCGTGTTAAACCAACTCAAATAGTGCGGAATCCTATTTGATTGGCGATCCAATCAGTGAGAACACACGATGAATCAATCAAGAATTGATTTCAACGTCAGAAATCGATTAGGAACCGATCTGATGTGTTCTATGAACTTGGAGAACGATTTGGGAGGCTTCTGGACGGCTAGGGTACGTCTGGAGTCGTAATGGGATGAATGCTTACGTTTTCCACGAATTGGGTCTATTTATAGGTTAGTATTGTTCAATCGTGCGACTGGGCCATAAGTATGGTTCAGTCGTGCGATTGAACCATGCGGTTGATTCATCCGCACGACTGAGTGTTCAGTCGTGCGATTGAGTCAATCTTATGTGTCAATCATACGACTGATCCAGTCTCCTGGTTCAGTCGTGCGATTGAGTCAATCGTATGAAGTTATTCATGCGTGTGGTCCATTCGCATGGGCCATTCGCATGAGAACTTCATTAAGTTAAGTTTGAATGTTCTATTTAATATAACTTAATGTGCACTCATTCAAACATTCATAAACCAATTAATTCAATCACAACTCATTAATGAAATATTAAACATTACAAGTAACAATCAATTCATATCATTTCATTAATCAATTACAATTACATCAAAAACAGACAGACAAGTTCATTACATTACAAATCCTGATCTAGGGACATACATGTATCAACAGAACCCCACAGTTAAGCATGTTCAGGTGGGAGCAATCCAAGATGGGTGACCTCCTTAGGAAGTTTCACCCGGACAACCAACAACAAATCCGTGAGCTCCTCGTGGGCAAAGCGGACAATATCGTTGGTGTGAGGGGCCGGGTGTTACATCTTATAGGTACGTATGTCTTTATTATAGTTGTAGTTGACCTAATACTTTGATAAGTCAACGTATTCACTTTGAATTGCGAACCAAACGTTTACACTTGAAACATCTCATTGTTATTTTAAATCATCTTATCATTGATTTATGTTTTTCTGAAATTAGAAAGTTCATTGTCAAATTCACATTTAGTTTCTTAATACATTTTTGTAATGTCTTCCCGTCAAAACCGTTCAGGTTCCGAAAATCCCATCACAATTGATTACATTATTCCAAACTGTACTCTTAATCTTAGCGAGCACAATTTTCCTACCGATCTTACACTGATAAAACTTTGAAGTTTTGATGTCATAGTAGGCATGGATGGGTTACCTAAGAACCATGCTGAAGTTGTCTACTTCGTGAAGTTCATCTTGATTCCTCTTTCATCTAGAAATATCTTAAATATTAATGGGGAAAATCCTCCAAAGGACTTAAACTCATGTCTTGCATCAAAGCAAAAACTACCTCCACAAGCATTATGTGGCTTTCTTAGCCCATGTCATGAAAACGGTTGGGAAATCAAAGTAAATTGAAGATATGTTGATTATTCGTGATTTTCCTGAAAAAATATTCTGAGGACTTAATGGTCTTCCTCTCATTTGTCAAGATGAGTTTCATATTGATCTTGTGCCTGGTGCAACATTTGTGACAAAATCTCCTTATTTTCTTGCATAGTTGACTTCAAAAACTTTCTAACAAGGATCCCTATCGATAATCGACGATCTAGTTGATTAGTTTCAAGGAGCTTCTTATTTCGACAATGATCGATCTTTGTTCGAGTTATCATTAGCTTAGAGTTCACGATGATGACATTCCTAAAATAGCCTTTCGTATAAGATATGGGCATTATGAACTCATGGTTATGGCTTTTGGTTTGACTATTGCACCCGCTGGGTACATGGATT
The DNA here is from genome assembly GCA_025215565.1 of Flaveria ramosissima. Taxonomy (NCBI): domain Eukaryota; kingdom Viridiplantae; phylum Streptophyta; class Magnoliopsida; order Asterales; family Asteraceae; genus Flaveria; species Flaveria ramosissima. The sequence goes on along the minus strand of CM046029.1, from coordinate 60,712,483 downwards.
GATAAACCGCATGTGCAAGCCATAATTGGACAAATTTGTGCTCGTCTTCATTGACGATATCCTAGTTTACTCAAAGTCATAATATGATCAAGAACATCATCTTCGTTTGATTATTGATCTCCGAAAGAAGGAGAAACTCTATGCTAAATTTTGTAAATGTGAATTCTGGCTTGTGGAAGTCCAATTCCTTGATCATATTATAAAGGAATTTATGTGGATACTGCAAAGATTGAGGTGTTGAAGAATTGGGTAGAACTTAAAACGTCTACCGAGATTCATTCATTCCTTGGTTTAGCCGTTTATTGTCGGCGTTTCATTCCCAACTTATCAAATATTGTTATGCCTCTCACTACTTTGACTCACAAGTATAAACCTTTTAAGTGGGGGCCGGATTAAAAGAAAACATTTTAAACCCTCAAGAAAAAGTTGTGTAATGCTCCGGTCTTGAACCCTTTCCCAATGGAAATGATGATAACGTTGTCTATTGGGATGCTTTAAACCAAGGTCTTGGTTGTGTTCTTATACAATGAGGAAAAGTTATAGCTTATTCCTTAAGACAACTCAAAATCAATGAAAAGAACTACACAACTAATGATCTCTAATTAGGTGTTGTTGTTTTCGCACTCAAAATCTATAGGCATTATATTTATGGCACTAAGTGTGTTGTATTCACCAATCATAAGAGTTTTCATTATATCTTCAATTAGAAAGAACTGAACATGAGGCAACGACGATGGATCGAATTATTTAACGACTATGACTGCGAGATTCATTATCATCCTGGAAAAGCGAATGCTATAGCTGATGCATTAATTCGTAAGGATTATGTTATGCTTTAAAGTGTTATAGTTTAATCCGATCTTAAAAATCATATTCTTGATGTCCAACATGAGTTAGTCACTAAAGGAAACATGTACGGTAAAATATCATGCGGTGTTGAACTTCAATTGGAAACCAAATCCAATGGTCTATTTTACTTCTTGGATTGTCTTTGGATACCTAACTGTGATAATCTCTAAATCATCATCATAAACATGGCTCATAAGGTTCACTATTGCATTCATTATGGTGCATAAAAATGTCCATGAATATTCAAAATCAATATTGGTGCCCCAACATGAAAAATGCCATACCTATGTATGTGTCCAAATGCCTCATTGATTCAAAAGTCAAAGCTGAACATCAATGTCCCTCTAGATTACTTGTTCAACTTGAGATTCTCGTATGGAAGTAGGAAAACATATCCATGGACTTCATCACAAGATTGCATCGTTCTCCTGATGGATATAATGGTATTTGGGTCATCGTTGACCGATTCACTAAATCGGCACATTTCATAGCGATTTGTGAAGATTATCGAGTCAAGAGCTTGGCTGGTATCTACCTGAATGAAATAGTCATCGTCATAGTTTGCCTTTAAAACTCATCTCTGATCATGATGGTTGATTCATCTTCCGTTTCTAGCAAAGTCTTCAATCATCTTTGGGAACCCAACTCATTCTCACCACAACTTATCATTCTCAAACCAACGGTCAAACTAAAAATAAGATATAGACTCGTGAGGATATGCTTTGAGCTTGTGTCATTGACTTCAGTGGCTCTTGGGATTCTTATCTACCATTGGTTAGATTCTCATACAATAAAATTATCATACCAGCATCAAGATGGAATCATTTGAAGCCTTGTATGGTCGAAAATGTCGATCTCCCATCTATTGGTCTTATATTGGTGAAGCACAAATCACCGGTCCCGAACTGACTCAAGAATCTACCGATAAAATCCATAAGATCTGTGATAACTTGCTTGCTGCTAGAGCTCGTTAAAAGTATTATGCTAATAAAGGACGAAAACCCATGAAATACAATGTCGGTGATCTTGTACATCTATAGGTATCACCTTGGAAGGGAGTGATTTTCTTTGAAAAGAAAGGGAAACTAGCACCTTGTTACGTGGGTTCATTCAAAGGGCTTGAGCGTATTACAAAAGTGGCTTATAAGCTTGAACTACCCCAAGAACTTAGCAATGTTCATCCTACGTTTCATGTATCAAATCTTAAGAAATGACTTGGCAATGAAAATCCCCACATCCAGTCGATGAAGTTCAAATCAATGATCCCATGCACTTTGTCTAGAAACCCATGGAAATCACGGATCAGGAAGCCAAGCAACTCAGGCGTAGCCGAATACTGATCATCAAAGTTTGTTAGGAGTCTAAATGTGGCTTAGAGTTTACTTGAGATTGTGAAGATAAAAAAAATTCAAATGTCCTCAACTCTTTGCATCAGCCTCCTCATGATCAAATTTTAGAACGAAGTTTCCTAAAGTAGAGGAAAATATAACCCTTGGACCATTTTCAAAATGTAAACCTGAACCCGTTTGGGTCAATTATGTAAATAAAATTCAATAATGAGTCATTTTATTCATTTTAGTATTTCAAATACAATAATCATATTATTTATTCAATTCAAGATAATTTAATGATTTATAAAATAAATTTTTATAAATTAATAAGATTTTAATATTAATTATAAGATTTTGATTATTATATTAAAATAAATAATTGAATTACGAAGTTTATAGATTTATAAGTTTTATAAATTTTTACAAACTAATAATTCAATAAATAATTAAAATTAGGGTTATAAGAAATTTAAAGCTTAAATTGTAATTATTCTTTTATTATTTAATTTTATTTAGGTTTTTTCAAAATTCCAATCATAACATCCTTTTGAGAGACTTGTGACTCAATATAACACCATTTATAACCCTTCCTAACCTTAACTATAAAAGCAAGGCTTAGGTTTTACTTTTCATTTGCTTATTCTTTAAAAATCTCACTCTCTAAGTTTTGCTTCCATCAATTTGTTTTAAGCAATTCTTTTACTAGTAATTTCAAGAATTCTCTAATGCTAAGGTAATCTTGTATTACTTTTATATTATGTATTTCTTTTATGTTGTTTTAATTTTTTAATTTTTTAATTTTTTATTTAGTCTAAAGGACCATCCTAAAATCCAAACATATACTATATTATTGTATGATGGATGTAAGGAATATAAATGAGAAACAAGTTCATTAATAATTTGATTCACTTATTGTTCTCATGAATTCATGTTCTTACTTTTATTTTTTCTTTTACTAAATCTCTTTTTATTGTAATAATAATGATTTGATTCATTAACTCTTTAACATTCACTAACCCTCTAACAATCACTAACATGCTTAAATCAAACTAATAACACACTGACATAAACAAAGAGTCTCGTTTGCACATGGGTGGATATGCCGTAGTCTTAGAATGTTCTTCATAACTCACATGGACTCTAATATATTATATATTGATATGTTAAGACTTGTCCTAACCCATTTCACGCGTTAACAGTTTTAAAAGTACACATGTTAAGACTCGTCCTAACCCGTTGCACACGGCTTCTATCTTCTGATGATGTTTTGACCTACTTTTAGGTTTTTTTATAAAAGCTTTCCTAAACAAAAGTTGTCTGCAAGACTCTAAGCTAGTCGACTGTGAATTTCATAATAATCTGAAATCATTAGATATTTTTAAAAGTTGTTCAAATGCTACCAAATTACCAACAATTCTGTCTAGAATCTAAAATTGACGTGATAATCTTTTTCAATCTAACTTTTGCCTTTTGGCATTCCCTAAACTTCTTAACTTCTTTTAATGACTTCTGATTAATGTTATTGTTTTTTTCCTATCCTTTAGGACATCACTCTTGACTCTTAAACATCCAAACTTTCTTGTAATCCAACAATTATCATTATAAAGGTGAATATTCATTGCTCATTTTCATATGTTTTATATTTTGGATATATAAATTATTTTTATTCATTCTTATTTTATTTCAAAATTTAATTCAAAGCATGCTATGTTATTACTTGTAATTTTGTTTATAGATAGATAAACTAGATGATAAAACAATCATTAATTTACACGATAATAGTGATAGATCTATTGCTTTGACAAACCCACCCCATATGATTATTCGTGTGGTGATTAGAACCAGATTCACACATTTTATCACAAGGCTTCGTCTGTGGACCGAGTTAATTCAGTCATTAGGTTTGATTGTGTCTGGTTTGTCTTTTATATCACACTATTACATTTATAAGTCTTGACATTGTTATGTGAATTGAATTGTTTCAATATTTTAATCAATATATATATGCATGTAAAATCTATGTTTACTCACTGGCTAATTTTTTAGCTGGCTCGATACTTTTTCACATGGCTTAAGGAAATGCTACTTAGGTGTTTTATATGCAAACATCTAGGATGCTAGACCTAGATAATTAATAAGAATTTACTTTATGTTGTTTGATTTATGTTTTAATGTAATGAATCGTTTGATTAGTATCTATCAATAATAAATATATTAAATATAATTTCAACTCAATTATTACCATGTGCTTGGATGATTCCGCCATTGGTTGGGGTGTGATAACTTGGCATCAAAACCATGCTTATAGGGAATTAGGTTATTATAAATAAAATGACCTATACTATAACTAATTACTTCACACATGAGTTCTCTCATGTATCTTATATGCTTAGGTAGACTATATGTGATATGCCTTACATGATTATCTTTATACTTTGATTACAATTAATCACACATTATTCACAAATCATATTCTATGGCAATATGCCTAAATCAAAAGATTTTCAGATTTCAAATTTTAAATTTCAAATTTCAAATTATTATTCATGGTTTTCAAATCTTGTCAAAGTGTATGTCACATAACTGAAAACATGCAATGCTAGAAAATTAGAATGTCTATATCTCGAGGTGTTCTGTCTAAACAAGGTATTCATATAAATCTAAATCAACCGATGGATATGTTTACCTTAAGTATCCACTTATAAGTACTTATGTCTTCATTAAGGTTATGGTTGTCCTAATACTTTGATAAGTCAAGTGTAACACCCGGTTATTTATTTTGAAGCCGACGAAAGAAGAAAAGAAATAAAGTCCAAAGTCGAGGGACCAAACTCGCCAACGAGAAAAAGTTGAGTACGTGGTGGTATTTAAAGGGAGAGGGCAGCCCTTACCCTCTCCCCACACCCATATTTCAGCCAAGAGAAAGAGAGGAGAAGAAGAAGAGAGAAAAAGAGAGAAAAAGGGTGGTTCGAGTGGATTTTAGTGTGCCAAATCGTCGTGTAGCGAGTCCAATCGAAGCTCTTCTCATTGTGGTCGTTTGTGTGAGTTCTAGGACCCCTCTTTTACTAGGTTTAGGATGGTGTATTTAGGCTTAGAATGGGTTTGGATGAGCTTGGAGGTCGAAAATGGCAGATTGGGTTCGGGATGAACACCATTCTGCATCAGCTAGGGCTAGGCGACCGACTGGAGGCCATACGACCGAATGGGGTGCGATTGAGGTTCATTCGCACGATTGAGGGTTCATTCGCACGATTAAGGATTCATTCGTACGATTGGGGGCCAGTCGCATGGGGAGTCATACGACTGAGGGCCCAGTCACATAGGTACTCATTCGCATAGGTTCCATCCGCATAAGTTCATTCGCATAGGTGTTCATTCGCATTAGTTCCATCCGCATGAGGTCCATACGCATGACTGGGTGTCCATTCGCACACATGTTCATCCGCATGGGTCAAATCGCATGATGTTCAGTCGCCTGGAGGCCATGCGACTGAAGGGTGTCCATACGCCCAAGTAGGGCTGTTGCACCCGAGGAAATGTGTAGTGTAAAATTACTGACTTTCAGGGGAAAGTGCAGATGTAAGTTTGACATGGAAATTCCCGTAAGTTCATGTAAGACGACTGTTGAGGCCTTAGAGGGTATGATGGGCATGATGACGATGATGTTGCATATTTATGTATGATGTATATTATGTATGCATGATATTGCCTTGTATGATGTTGATGATTGTGTTTGTTGATGTTCCTGATTATGATGAATGTTTATCTTTCCTGTGACTTTACGTGTTACGTTAATGAATGAATTGAAAGTATTATTTAAGGTAAAGTGAAAGATGTCACACCCGGCCCCTCGCACCAACAATATTGTCCGCTTTGCCCACGAGGAGCTCACGGATTTGTTTTCGGTTGCCCGGGTGAAAACTTCCCAGGGAGGTCACCCATCCCTGTATTGCTCCCACCTGAGCACGCTTAACTGCGGAGTTCTCCTCTCATCCACAGCCAATACGCCCAAAACGCGTTGTTGATGTTAGAGACAGGACATTCCTTATGAACCAGGAATCTCTCCTTTCCACGGCCGATGTGGGATATGTGTAAGGTGTCACAAGCACCCCCTCTTTGGACTCATCGTCCTCGATGAGCCCGAGAAGTCACCATCCTTAGTGAGGTATGTCCCACATCCCGAACGGCACAGGAGTGGCTCTGATACCATTCTGTCACACCCCAACCTTGGCTAGCAATAGTTAATGATTGTACATATATTCGACATTACATGGTAGCTACAATGATCAACTAATCATAACATACAAGTGAATTGACATAAGTTTACAAGCGTCAAACGTGTTTACAAGTGCAATGTTTATATGGTAACATGTTTCACCCCAAAGTGTAAAAATGTGCAAAAAGGGGTATAGAAATACTCACGTTTGATTTCTACTCTTTGAAGCTTGCACATCTAGAAATGGACCTAGATAAATAAATGAAATAAGAATGACATGTTACATTTTATGTTATGCTTTTAATTTCTTTGAGACTTATGATTGTAATGGTACAATTGGAACTTATGTTTAATCTATATTTGAGTTATTAATAGCGTTATGTGGTTGTGAACGATCTTAACTCTCACTCCTCGACGTTTCCGCCGTCAAGGTTGGGGTGTGACAAAAGATGATAAAAAGAGGAACATGAATTGAATGCATGCCTGAATGAACGAAAGTAATGAAAGTCTTGCTAGCATTTGATAACGGGACACGCCAATTATAAGGTGTTAGCCCAACGGTGTGCGGGTTCGCTACCCTGGGAGGATGCACATTGGAGTCCGTCTTTGTGACCGACCATTTGTATAGAACCTCTACCGCTTACCTCGGTACTGCGGCACCATGTTTAGCTGTCTATTTATAGACTTCGGGCCAGTAGTCATATAGTTTGGGGTGTAGCACATGGTATTGGTACGGAAAATATCAAATGCGCAAGAAAAGATTTAATGATGAATGAACGAATGAAGAAGATAAAAATGATATTATATGTGTGTACGTATGATGTGTGATCATGCAAAAGTAATCGAACGGTTTTAACGAAATTAAAGTATATTTTATTATAAAACTAGAACTCATTCAGCAACGCTGACTTTTTATGTGTTTCCAGTTGGCAGGTGAGCATTGCTGAGGATGGCGCGGGGCAGCTACTCGGCATTTTTGGATGGCATTCTTTTGTCTAATGTTTTTGCATTGTAACGCAAATAAACGATGTTTTGTAACGAATGTTGTATTAACTTGCAAAAGCATTTATAATGAAATGTCTGTTTAAATGTTTTCGCTGCAATGTCTTCTTTAAATTAATAAACCCTTATGTTTTATGTGCGATAATTGGGCAACTGTAAGCGTCCTGGGAATGAGGCCTTACAAGTTGGTATCAGAGCCAAAGTTTAAGTGAAATGGGTGAATTTTCAAAATAAACCTTATCTTAATGTTAACCGGTATTATGTGCGCATGTTATATGGTTTATGTGTTGCTGGTAGATTTAGATACTAATGTAGTCAGGACAGGTAATGCTTGGGGTATGAAGAGTAAAGTAAGTGGCTAATCATAACTGGCCACTGTAATTAGGGACTTACTATACTTGACATAAACTGAGCTGTTCCCTTGAATGACCGTGTTGGTGTTTGAATCTTTCAGTGTGATAGAGAATGGCCGGTGGTAGATCTTCTAAAGCTTCTAGGGGTGAAGGCCGTGGTGGGCCTGGTGCTGAACCGCGACCCAAAAAAGGAAGGCCTAGAGTTGAAAGGGTGGTTCCTGAAGAACCTGAGACCCCTCATCCGGAGGCTGGGGATGAGAGTGCTAACTTGAGGGCCTCGGTAAAGGAGGATGTTGTTGAAGAGGTACATCAGGTCATGCAGACAATCTTACCGTCTATGGTGACCGAAGTTATCAAGGCTGTAAAGGAAGGAGAGAGAAAGGAGAGGAATAGGGCCTCGGGGGGTACAGGAGCAACCGGAGCCTGAAACGATTTTCTCTGATAACGAAGAAGAGGAAGAGGAAGATGAGCCTGTGCAAGAGGTGGCACGAGGCTGTCTATGGGGCATTTATGAGATGCAAGCCCCCTACTTTTGATGGTAACGACACTGCTGCTGCTTCTCACCGGTGGGTGAGGGAAATGGAGGTCGTTCTTGATATCCGCGAGTGCCGGGAGGACCAGAAGGTGAAGTTTGCTACCCACTCGTTTGTGGACTCGGCTCTGTGTTGGTGGGACAACATCGTCCAAGCCGAGGGTAACCGGGTGATAGGAAGGATGAGGTGGGAGGAGTTGAAGAAGATGGTGATTGAGGAGTTCTGTCCTCATAAGGAGATGGATAAGATAGAGAGAGAGTTCCTGCAGCTGGAGGCGGGAACCATGACACACCAGCAGTACACCACCAAATTCAACGAAATGGCACGGCTGGTGCCGGATCTGGTGACGCCTCTGTCTCGAAAGATCAAGAGGTACGTTCAGGGTTTGCCGGTGGATGTTCGCAGGCATATGATCGCCGCCCGGCCAGGCACGTTTAGGTCGGTGGTTGATTGGGCAGGGAGACTATATGATGAGCGGGAGGTGGTGGTGACTGAAGCGAACAAGAAGGGTGGTGGTGATCGGAACTGGAACGGGAAAAGGTTTGGTCGGGGTGATGCCTCGACGGGTAACAAAAAGGCACGGGTGGATGACCGCCGTGTGGCCACATCAGGAGCGGGATCGAAGAGGTGTGGCAAGTGTGGAAAGGAGCATGCGGGAGAATGTAGGCTGGGTTTGAATGTGTGCTTCAAGTGTGGGAAGGTAGGGCATATGGCAAGGGATTGCCGTGCGGGCAGATGTTTCAACTATGGGGAAAGCGAACATATGAGTAAAGACTGTAAAAAGCCGAGGGCTGAGGGTTCTGGGGTGAAGAAGACCGGGAGAGAAGGACCGAGGGTGAGCACCAGGGCATTCACCATGACACAGGAGGAGGCTAGGACGGACCCTGACGTTGTGTCCGGTACGTTTCTAGTGAACCAAACTTTAACTTCTGTGTTATTCGATTATGGTGCTAGTAAAAGCTTTATTTCTGCTGCTTTCTGTGCTAAGCTGCCTGTTAGTAGTAGACGTGTCGGTGCGCCTTTTGATGTAGAAACTGCCATAGGTAAGTCTACCAGGATTTCTGTGATGATAGAGAACTGTGATGTGGAGCTAGAAGGTCATAAGTTTCCTGTTAGACCGTTCGTAATGACCTTAGGTGGTTTCGATTTGGTTCTTGGGATGGATTGGTTAGCGGACTACGAGGCGAACATTGTGTGTCGCAAGAAGATGATCCGGTTGACAGCTCCTGATGGAAGTTCGGTGACGGTTTATAGTGATCGGGTCACGACGATTCCGAAAGTAATTTCGATGGCGGTGGCGGGAAAGTGTATGAGGCGTGGATGTAGTGCCTACTTGGCCAATGTAAAGGATGTGGATACGGCAACACCACAACTAACTGATGTACCGGTTGTGTGTGACTTTCCAGACGTGTTCCCAGAAGACCTACCAGGAGTGCCACCTGACCGCGAGATCGAGTTCCAGATTGACTTGATACCGGGTGCCCAACCTTTTGCCAAGGCATCGTACCGGCTGGCTCCAACAGAGATGAAAGAGTTGATGGAGCAGTTGCAAGTGTTGCTCAACAAGGGGTTTATTAGGCCGAGTATCTCTCCTTGGGGTGCTCCGGTCTTATTTGTGAAGAAGAAGGACGGTAGCATGAGGATGTGTATTGACTACCGATAGCTGAACAAGTTGACAGTGAAGAATCGATACCCGTTACCGAGGATTGATGATTTGTTTGATCAACTTCAAGGTGCCAGTTTGTTCTCAAGGATAGATCTTCGGTCGGGCTACCATCAGTTGAAGGTGAAGGAGCAAGATATCCCTAAAACAGCTTTCCGCACGTGATATGGTCACTACGAGTTCCTCGTTATGTCATTTGGTTTGACCAACGCGCCAGCTGCTTTTATGGACTTGATGAATCGAGTGTGTCGGCCGATGTTGGATAAATCAGTGATCGTGTTTATTGATGATATCCTGATTTATTCGAAGAGCGAGATAGAGCATGCCGGTCACATTCGGGAGGTTCTAGAGGCGTTGAGAAGGGAGAAGTTGTACGCCAAGTTCTCCAAGTGCGCGTTCTAGTTGCGCGAGGTTCAATTCTTGGGTCATGTGGTGAATCCTAATGGGATTATGGTGGACCCGGCAAAGGAGGAGGCGGTTACGTAATGGAAGTCACCAAAGACACCATCCGAGATTCGTAGCTTCTTGGGTTTGGCGGGCTACTACAGAAGATTCACCGAGACTTTTCTAAGATCGCTTCTCCACTAACTAAGTTGACCCGAAAAGATGTGAAGTTCGTATGGGGTCAAGCTTAAGAGAAGGCGTTCGAGGAACTGAAGGCGAGGTTGACTCAAGCTCCTGTTCTGTCATTACCCGATGGAAGTAAGGATCTAGTGGTTTATTCGGATGCTTCCTACTCGGGGTTGGGGTGTGTGTTAATGCAGAGAGGAAATGTTATTGCCTATGCATCCCGACAGTTGAAGGTTCATGAGGTCAATTACCCCACTCATGACTTGGAGCTAGTAGCCGTGGCCTTTGCACTAAAGATTTGGAGGCACTATCTTTACGGGACGAAGTGCACCATCTTCACTGACCACAAGAGCTTGAAGTACTTCTTCGAGTAGAAGGACCTGAACATGAGGCAGAGACGATGGTTGGAGCTTATAAAGGACTACGATTGCGATATCCATTACCATCCGGGCAAACCCAACGTGGTGGCGGATGCCCTTAGCCCGGATGCAAATGAGTTCAAACACATAGAACACCAACACACACACACACAAGCACATACACAAACACATAAGCACATAAACATGTAACCGGGATAAAACCCGTCATAAACACATAAAAACCACGAATCCTTACCTTGAATTCGATTTCTCTTCTTCTCTTCTTCTTCAAAAACCGAGAGTTTTCTGCTCTCTCTCTATAATCCGAAGTGAAAAAGTGATGTGAAGTAAGGGTGGGCGGCCATGCTCACCTTTACACCAACTTTTTCAAACATTTGTCCTTTTGGACACTTTTGGTCCTTCTACTTGGACTTTATTGCTTTTCTTTCATTTATTCTTCATGTATTATCCTTTCTTTTCTTTTTTTATAGAAGTAGTCGGGTGTTACACCGTTGCTGCCGACTTTTCACGCCGCATGACCTACGTTTCCCGCACCCTCTCGGCATATCCTCTTTTCAACAAATCCATCGATCAACGGCGATAAACGAATAGTTTCACGTGGCGTGGTGTGGCAACACCTCCACCACCAAATTTATGTGTGTGATGTAATGTGACATTGTAAAAATTTAATTGGTGGGTTTGTGATGCAGTGTAATGGGTGACATTGGTGCCCCTCCACCCTAGTATGTTGAACTGAGTCCGAACAACATGTTGTCAGTACTATGTCAAGATAATTTCAATAGTGTCAAAAGCATACGATATGGTTTCATGATTACGTGCCATTTGAGCCTAATTTTTTTCTTTTTATAGTTACTCACAACCCTTAGGATATGTGTCACACCAACAATCATCAATAGAACAATTCAGTAACAGTTCAATAACAACATATCATCGGCGGATTCTACCGATGGGTCGCCAATAAAAATACCATTAACAGATTCACGAATTGTTTTTTTTTTTTGTTTTTAATAAATTTGGTATTTAAAGAGTGGCTATCGACTGCCGGCGGAATCATGTTTATATGTCCTAATGGAAGAGTCATAAATCTTATGTATTGGCATTTAAGAAACCGAAGTAAGATGACGAAGCACTAAACGACATTGTAAATGTAATAAAAATATAATAAAGGGTGGATAATAAAATAAAGACAAAAGGAGAAAAGTAGAATATAATCATTTATTGTTTTTTGTCATTTAAACTGAAACGTTAACTACTGGTCTTTAGTAAACGTTATTACAATGCAAGTAATTAAATTTTCCTCTAATAAAAAATTAACTAAGAGTACACGTACAAGTATCATATCAACAAAATTTTCCGCTTCTCTCTTATACTAAATAATCACATTAATTATTAATAAGATTATTTAATTTTTTAGATTAAAATAATTTTTTATTTATTAAGAAAAAAATATTTTTATTAATATTATTTCTAAAGAAAAAATATTTGTAAAATGAGAATTTTTCTAAAACATTAATCTTTTTTAAAAATATGAATAAAATAAGATTTTATTCTATTTAGTATTTTTTTTATTCAACTTATGTAATACACATGTTATTAAATCTACTTGATAAATAAACGATGGAGAAAAGTATATAATCCTAAGAAGGTAAGAGAATAATATTTGTAACAAACGCTTCATTCAACAAAAATAATAACTTTAAGTATATAACTATATGATTGAATAAGTGTATGTATATAGTTTATGAAAAATAATCACATATAGTAGGACCATAAAGAAATATGGTTAAAAATTAAAATTGTTTAATATATCACTATTAAGTACATAATGTCTCGTGCAAGTTCTGTATTAAAATACTACTAGAAAACTGTACGTTACATGCTAACTAGGTTGTCGAAAATCCATCAATGAAAGCCCTCACCAACGAGAGCCCATCGGTTAAAGTCTTTCGCGTAACTAATAGTGGGTCTTGCAAATTTGCGATTAGTGAAAGTATACTTTCTTAGCAGTGAAAATATATATTACGACCTAAACGGCTATGAGCGCGACTATAAAGCAAATAATACGAGGGCACGTGATTAAAAATTTTTAATAATTCATAAAACAAATAATTCTTTATTAAATTTATTTAAATTTTTAATGGTGATTATTTTAAGGCAAGAATCGAGGAAAAAAAAACTTTCTCCAACATGGTTGGAAAAACCGTCGAGAACCTTTTTTTTTTTTTTTTTCAGGAATGCCCGTAAGAGATGTCGTCACCTAAATGTCCACGCGTTTCTTCTCTCTCTAAATATAACATGTTCACTAATAAGTTAAACCTAATAATGTGTTTTTATTTTATTTTGAAAACATTGAATGTTTATAATTTTTTTTTTCCAAACGACGGTGGTGAACACGCCCTTTCACACCATATATATTTTGTGTTTTGGATTCGAAGGACTCATGGATTTGTTTTAGTTTTGTTTGCGTGAAAATTTTCTATGAGGTAATCTAATCCTAGATCGTGCTTATTTAAGCATGTTTAATTGTAGATTTCTCGTATCATCCATAGTCAATGTGCCCAAAACACGTTAATTGCATTTGACGTAATTTATTTCTTATAAACCTATAATTTCCTAATTCCTATGTCCATGGACGATGTAAGATTTAACTATGTTATAACAATCACCCCCATTAGGTTTGCCCAAACATCACAGTCAGGAATGTGAGATTTCCTCAAGCTGTCTTTCTAAACACCTTTAGTGATTCGTCATTCTCGAAAAGGTTTGCCTCACCATCCCCAACGACATAAAATGTTACATTAATACCATTTGTAAGCAGTAGTGGAAGCAAAAATTTTTATTCAAGTTCACTTTTTTGGATACTTGGATTTCTAAGAACCCAAAGTTTGAATATTCGGGTCAGTTTGAGTATGTCTGGTTTTTGACTGGGTTTGTTACAAGTTAACGAAAAAGATCCAAGCTTAATGTAAACATACCAAGGTAACCATATATTTTAAAAAGTTATTACCAGGTAATGCTATAACCTTATGCTTAAAGTTATAGTTTACACAAAACCATCTAAATAACTTACCTTGTTTCCAATTAAGCAAAAGGCGGATATTGTTCAAGCATTCCATCAAACAATTGATGTGCATGATATTACCATGCTCAATTTCGAAAATCATTAACAAGCAATGTCAAAAATTCACAAATCGATTTCTTCTTATATTCCACAATTATTTACAAGTCTTAATGCCAATGATCTCTTAGCTTAATGGTTTAAGGGGAAGGTGGGAGGCTTTGCCTCTATTGGAGGTCCAAGGTTCAAACCTTGGCATTGGTGACTAACTTGGTGTTATTAACTTCTAACCACTAACCAGCCGTTAAAAAAAATACAGGTCTTAATCTAAGAAACTATCCGGTAAAAAAGATTTGAAGAAAAAAATAGGTTGCTCTATGTTGTCTATTTTGTAACAGCTAGTCCCTCGTACCATCAATGTTGTCTATTTTTGTCCTTACGAGACTTGTGAGTGAAAACTCCCCTTGAGGTCACCTACCACTAGATTGCTCCTATTTGAGCACACTTAATTTTGTACTATCTTTATATTCAGCAACAGTCAATGCGTCGAAAATATGTTTGTTGTAAACCCGATTCAAAGAAAGAACGAAATTGATAACAAATCCACTACCGAAATGATTCAAATGTTATTAAATATTGAGAACAACTGACAAACTATGAAATCTATGAGAACTAAATAATGAGATACTATTCTAAACAACACTTAGGTCTTTTTATACTAAGAAACAGACTTAACAAACATTAACAAACTATTTACACTTAAACCCTTCAGAAAACGTTCCTTCCGAAGCTTAAACTTTCCTTCCAAAGCATAGTAAACTTCCGAAGCTTAGACACACTCCGAAGAGTAAATCTGCTTCTTCCGAAGCCAACACGTTTTCTTCCGAAACATTATTATATCTCTATGATCAACTCTAACTTCTCACAATTGATAGTACTTGAGCCGAATTATTTCTTATGAACCAAACATCTCTCCTGTTAATTATCAATATGAAATTTTCCTAAAGCATTAAATATACTTAGGAAAGGTTTGAACTTGGGTTTTTTTGAAAACCTTTTAGGCATCTTACCACTAACACATCTTGTGATGATTTATTTAAAACTATTTAATGACATTAGCACATCAGACAATTGAAATTCCCCCATTCATCTTCTTGATATAAACCTATTCAACGGAAATCCATTTAAGCAGATGTAGGAGAAATATTAGAACAAGTATATTGATTGACTAGTCCATCCGTGCATTATATAAATTAAATAAAAAAAATTAAATGAAGTATTAAATAGTCTGTAATGAAATTTAGGAATCAAGAAAGACAATCGGATAACAAACTTATTTATTAGGGTGGAGGGTGCGCATATAGGTAATGTTGACGGGTTCAATCGGATACCATGGCTACACCGCTGCCACCCTTGCGGGTGGTGGTCATGGTTGGATTTTGGGTTCATGAACAAGCAAGTGAAGCCGAGAGTTAAAAAGTAGGGAAACGACTTTCTACTCATTGGAGAGGGGTTTTTGAAAAATAAAATTAACCCCTATTTTACGTTATAAATTAATATACATATTTCGACTTCTTGCACCAAAATAATTGAACGTTCTTCTTCACTTCTACTCATATTTTTTCTACTTAAATAGTTATAAAAGACCATACCTCAACCTAAAAACCAACCAAACCGAAGGTTGGATCAACCCAATCTTTTTGGTATTTAAAATACTACCCGTAACATCCACACGTTCAAAACATGCATAATAAAATCATACGGTGTGTCTGAACTGTTCCAGTCAATAATACTTCAACGTGAATGTGAAATAGCCGCGAGGTAGAATTGACCTTGTATTTTTAGGTTTTTATTTAGGTTATTTCAGGTATCTTATTTAATATTATTATTTTAATTGCTTGTTTAGTTATGTCTTTCTTTTTAAGTAATAAAATTATGACTTTATGTTTTTTAAATATGTATAATTAATTTTTTAAAAATACTAGGGTGGTAGAGGGTTCAAAAGATAATGTCGTACCCTTGAAGGTAGTGGAGGGTTCATGAGGTAATAACTTTAATTGGATGATGGTGAGTAGGGCTGCAAACGTATCTCGTTCGTTAAGAAATAAACTTGTTAATGAACTGTTCATGAACATTTACCGAACGAGATTCTTTGTTCATGTTCGTTCATTAAGAAAATAAACATGTTCATGAACACTTATCGAACGCAAATGAACACAAACAAAAACAAACGAACACAAACAATTGTTCGTGAACATAACAAACACAAAGAAGCTAATGAACACAAACTAATACAAATGTTTATAGATTTATTTTAGAATAAAATTTACATTTTTATTACAAACTTAGACAAAATCAATCAAACATAAATAAGTACTTAACATAAATATCAAAGCTACTTGATATAATAGTCATAAAAATAAATGACACAAAAATTAATAATATAAACGAACACATTAACAAACATAAACGAACACATTAACAAACATAAACGAACACATTATCGAACGTTCACTAACGGACATAACGAACATAAACGAACACATTATCGAACGTTCACGAACATAAATGAACGAACGCGGCTTGTGTTCATGTTCGTTATTTTAACTAAACGAACATAATTTTCTTGTTCATGTTCGTTCATTTACTAAACGAACGAACATAAACGAACTTCTCGCTGAACGGTTCACGAACTGTTCGCTGAACATTCAGTTTGTTTGCAGCCCTAATGGTGAGGGTTCAAATCTGATGAAAAAGAAGTATTCCATGGTGAAGAAAGAGAAGCAAAAATTGTAAATGATAGTAATAAAGATTTAGGAATTAAAAAGAGAATTGAGAAATATAACTATTTATTATATAAAGAAAAATAAGTGAGAAAAGTAAACAAACTGTCACAAAATTGTAACAAGAGGCGTCCTCATTTATTTATTTATTTATTTATATATTATATATAGAGATTTTAGAAAACATATTTCATGACAAAATTTATGTTTGCCATAAAATACCAAAGTTACACTAATAAAACCACTCCAAATAATCACACCTCTCGTAAATTGTCGCCCTCAGGAATTTATTAATCTTTAGTATTTATGACACAAGGTTGGTTCATGCAACTTACATTCATGAGGTAGATAATGAGGATGGGAACACTTAAGCATGTGGACTATATTAAGAAGTTAGATATTCACCTAGTCCAATTTTACCAACGATAGTCTTAAACTAAAAAATTCCATATAACATAGAGCCACACACAATTAGGGTTTGTGGTGAGTTGGAGAGAATCGAGTATAGAAAACATGGCATGATGTCACATTCATCGATATATTAGGCTTTATCATTACAAGAATAACCGAATATTACGAACGATAATTAGCAACAGTGTTACCAACCGGTCAGATTACCATTAAAAACCTAAAAAGAAGAATAGGAAATTTTAACTATCATCAGTAATCAATGTTAGATCAACTAGGAACACCATAACCCGCAACCTAAGAAGTTGAGGTTTTCACCCGATGGATTACCAATGAACCACAAACACTAGTAGATCCCTTTTTCGTCATTTTCTATGGGAGTGTTTTTTTCAAAAGATTACCCTCGCACGACAATCTATCAGTGATGCTAAGCTTAAGATTTTGAATAAGATTTTGCCAAAGCTTTTCATTCGTTTGTCGGTGAGAAAGGTTTACAATAGGCAATTTTGTTGCTAATCTACTAGTGATATATGTTCTAAATAACAACAAAAACTAATGATCGACCTCTTTCAAACAAAAAACTAGGTCTCACTTGTGTTATACCTCTATAAATGGAACTGGTGGCTTAGTAAGCAAGTATGTTTGAAATGGTTTCGTATTTGTTTCGCTTTATCAACACCCCTAAGCACAATGTTGGTTGTGGACGTGGCTTTATATATGGATGGTGTGGGTGTAAATGTTCATGGATGATGAAATTGATAGTAATGGAATTAAAATCGACTAAAGGTGCTATTATTAGAACCCTAGAGCGTGTTGGGTTAGACTACAAATATGTTAAGAGTGTGCTCATCATTTGCATGAGTTTCATTCTAACTTTAATTATCTGAGCGAAAGTGAGCTATAAAAATACACTGGCAATGTGTAGGTCGTTTAGTGCAAGAGCTAGGAAATACGCATGGTAATTTGTTGGTCACGTTTATAAAATTGATTTCCACATCTTAAAATCGGTGAACTTGGCATATTCTTGTATATAAACTTCCAATTCGAAAAATGTGTAGAAATAAACCTAGGTAGCTTAGTTCCAGTTCCAATTTTATTGTCCAAATAAATGTAGGCATTGTTGTTGTTAAGACTGTTATTATATAAAGTCGTGATATTAACATAGTAGTAGTATTTGGTGATATGTAAGTATTCGGTTAAGATGAAGCATTCTGTCAATCAGAGAGTATTCTCCCAAGAACTTGATCTGTAAACTAGAACTTTGACTAAAAACTCAATGAACCAGGAACTCAGTATTCGGATCAGAACTTAGTATCTCATGGAGAACTTAGTTCCAACCATGTATTTAAGATGTAGCTGATGTAATATTTGATATATTTTCAAATTATAAACCCAAATCCATACTTGGTTGAGTCAATTTTGTTAATCAATTTTATTATTTAAATCATTTTTGTTTATTTAAGTGTTTCAAATATAATTATTATGTTATTTATTCAATCTATGACAATTTAATATAAATTTATAAAGGGTAATGTTAATTATGAGATTTGAGTGTTAAGTTAAAATGAATAATTAAATCATAAGTTTTTCAATATTTATAAATTTTAAAAGTGAATAAATTGTTAATTATTAAAAGTCGAGTTTCATTGAGTTTGAGGGTTAAAATGTAAACTTTTCAAAGTTCAGGGACTAATCTGTAATTTGTAAAATGTGAAAGTTTAAACATAAAATAATAACATTACTAAACTATAGGGACCAAGTTGCAAATTCTTTTATATCAAACCCATTCATCCCCCCTTTCGGCAACCTATCTCCGTCCACACTCTCCGGCCGAGCTCCGGTGATTGTCAACCATCATAATATATTTATTTAAGCCCAAGCAAACCACCCCATTCCTCTCGAAAGCATGATTCGAACGTGTAACCGAGTGGAAATTGAATCAATTTGCCTATTATCTTTAACCAACTCAAAACCAAACCCCACATTCAAAATCCAATCAGTTTCGATCCTAATCTTGTCTAATTGACCGAACCAAATATTCTTAAATGGGTAGTCGAGATCCTTACTAACCTGATGATCGAATCAATGTGGTTGAAACGGTGAACTCAACATCAATTAGAACCGAAACCCCCAAATCAAAGCATTGAAACCATTTGACTCGAAACTAACCAAATTACCATTATATAAGTGAGGTGAAACCTCCTAATCGAAACCTTTAAAACTCTTTGTGCATCCAGTTTTACATCGAACGCAACCAAGATCGATTTAGACTATCGCATATTTATCAAACTCAGAGTTTAATCAAATACATCCTTTAATTACTCTGGACTAGAATTAATCAAATTATAACAATATAAACTCCTATATATCAACCTAGCCTTAGTCGCGACTAGTTCTGTTCTTATAATTTCACACCCTCAAAACTCACGTGCGAGGTTTTATCACGAGGCGTGTAAACAAAACACGAGCCCAATTGATAGTCTAAATGTATGTATAAAAACAAACATAAAGAATGCAAGTTTAAAGAGCATATTGAAACATCTCAAAAATTATAATTCTATATTTTCTTATTTTTTTTTAAGATTACAAAGTGTTATAAAACTATTATAAATTCATTTAGAAGTTTTAAATTCTATAAAAATATTGATTTGCATCATATATAAATTATTTTAAACTAATATTTTGTAAATCATTTAAATAATTAATTATCAATTAATTATTTTGACCAAATTATTAAATAGTTAATTATTAAATTAATTACTTTTTTCATATATAGTATTCAAACGCTATTATTATAAATTAAATATCAATTTTATTTAATAAATCTATTTCACTGATTATTTATTTTTAGGTTCAATTTCAATTATCAAATAAATTTATGCTATTTTTATTTAATCAAGATGTATAATATATTAGCTACATTATATTAAATATATTTATTTAAAACCCCAATTCCCAATTGAAACATTAATTCATATCTAGTCCATAAATCCTATTACATTTTAACCTTAGGATACTATTTATTAGATTGACCCATGATAATTTTGGTGTTTGTTCTAGCTATTCATCATCACAATTTTATTCAACTATCAATGTAAGTATTCATAGCCCATTTTCATATGTTTTGTATTTTGAAGAAATCATATGATTCAATAATCAATAATTGTTATTTTATTTTAAAATTAAATTCAAAACATACTATGTTATTATTTGTAATTATGTGTTCATAGTTAGATAAACTAGATGATAACATAATCATTGTTTCATGCAACAACGGTAAAAATGATAGATCTATTGGTTTAACAAACCTAGCCTATATGATTATTCGAGTGGTGATGATATATCTATTGGTTGGACAAACCCAGCCCATATAAATATTAGAGTGGAGGTTGGAACCAGATTCATATTTTCTATCATAAGGCTTCCTTTATTGTCACACCCCCGCTAAAAGCGGAAACACGGGGATGTAACGAGACCGGGATCGTCATAACACATGGTAAGCGATAGAGAGCAATAATAAATAAAATGATGACATGCGTGTCATGACGACACCCGACAACAAGGGGACTTGTGTCGTGTTTAGTCAATGTTCACGACAACATAGCCATAAGCAACATGATAATGATAACACATAATCACATAAGATGAAAATGTAAATGTTAATTCCCACAACCCGGGAACAAGTTTCAAAAGTTGATAATTGTTTACAAGCGTTAACATTGTTCAAAAGATTGTTTATCAAAATGAGCTAAGTCCCAAAAATGCATCCTAGGGTCTCCACTAAGGCAACACACCTAGATTCCTGGACTTGCATGATCACCTGAAAAGATATGCTTAAAACGGTCAACATAATTGTTGGTGAGTTCGCAGGTTTATGTAATAAAAATGTAAGTGATGCTGTAATAAATAAGCGCGTCGGAATACCGTGAATACAGTTATATACACAAGTAAATATCACATGACATGAGCTTTGCAACCAAACCTAGCGACATACACAAAGAAATTTGTCGGCATATATTCACCCAAGGGCCCGTTCCTGGCCACTGATGGTACCAACTAGTATACCATCGAACGAGGGTGGGGGTGTCAACCCAGTAGTACTACCAATACCTAACCGTCGGTTCCCACACTGGAATTAAATAGTTGCAAAGATAGAACCACACAGCAGACCCAAGCATGTATCAAATAATACTTGCAACACAGTATCACGTTGATTCCTTGTATGTAAAATGTATGTAAGTTGTACAGCATTGAAAAATGAGTAAGCATACTTTTCCCCCAAGTTGTAAATGATTGAAATATTGTATAAGCGTAAAAGGGGCCACGAAACTCACTTGTTAGGTGGTAAGTATGTATGATCGATGTATCCCAAATGTTGAATACAAATAAACAGTCAAACACCTATTGACAGTTATTGTATAGCATTAATGATATGATATATGTATAAGCGCGCAATAATGATGGGTCGGTTCGGGTCGTATCGACTGGGTCGCGTATAACACACACAGACTGACACACAGACTGACACACGTACTAGATCCTATGTAGATCCAAGTACAAGACATTGTCGCCATTAATGATGATGTTTAAGTAAAAGTATCGTTGTTATTGAAGAAGCATTGAATAAGTGTCAATAGTTTTAAGTCAATTGATCGTTGTAAAATGTTAGTTCAATTTGTTCAAAATGGTATGTGTGCCCTTTCTCGCGTTGACTTTAATCTTTGTGGCCGAACAATGGCATTATTGTGTTAATGTTACCTCAACATCACACGTCAAACTCACACCACGCACAAGGGGATCAAATACAACAATTTCAGTCGCATAAAAAGGTAAGATGCACGACTCAACCTCCATTCGTGCGAATCAACCCTCAATCGTGCGAATCAGCTTCATTCGTACGATTGAGCCTTCATTCGTATGACTGGCATTCAGTCGTACCACACAACACCCAATCGCACGACTCAACTTCCATACGCACGAATCAACCTTCAATCGTGCGAATTAGCTACTTTCGTACGACTGAACCTTCATTCGTGCGATTGGACTCCAGTCGTGCGAATCACGCACATTCGCACACATTCAGTCGGTCACCTGACTCAATCGCACACAATCACTCAATCGCATGACTCAATCGCATACACTCATTCGCACGCATGACTCAATCGCATACAGACACTCAGTCGCACAACTCAGTCGCATGACATGCCTAGTCGCACAACTCAGTCGCGCGATTGACTCAGACGCATGATCTAGTCGCACGACCCATTCAGTCGCACGGCTCAATCGCATGGATGACCCAGTCGCCTGATCTGGAGAATCGCGACTGTGGTCGGGATGAGCAGCCCCCGAGCTGCTCTAAACACGGGTTTTACACCACAAGGACCTCCAGAAACACTCAACAAACATACACAAGCATGAAACACAAGCAAAGAGACCTCACACGCTCCCATACGACCTTGTGTGTTTGGGTTGAACCCGAACACCCGAAACCCTAGTTTTGGACAGCCGTGAAAAGGCTAGAAAACGGACAACCAAAGACAACTACCTGCTAGAAAGGGGTAGTCTAAGCTGTAGACGGTGTCAAGACGAAGAAAACAAGACCTCTCGGGTTGGATTTGGTGCAAGAATGGTGATTTGGTGTGTGTAGAGGATGAAGATGAAGAAGATGGTGATAATGAAGATTAGGGCTGGTAAAGGGGTATTTATACCCAGCCCAAGTTTGCAAAATTACAAGTTTAGTCCCTGCACTTAACCCCCGAGTTTTTCCAAATTTGGTTCGGTTGAAAAACGACTTTGTTAGGTGTTTTATATTAATTGTAAAAGTTCATTTAATGTTATTATGACTTAAAAAATGGTTATATTAAAACATTTATTATATTTATAAAATGGTATATTTGACGTTTTCAAAAATGAAAGTTTTAAAAGTCTTTTTGTCGTTAACACATGGTTATAACGAATACACACACCACGATAAATATGCACACATGATATCCACATAAAGAGTCAAGTAAAGATGAGGAATGACCAATCATAGAATAGATGACAGACAAACACGTTAATTGACGGACCTTAAGGTGACGGATGTCACAGTATCCCCCAGTTGAGAGAATTTCGTCCCGAAATTCAGCTGGAGTTAGGTCCAAGAGTGTCATCCTCGAAAAGATGTGGATATTTGAGTTTCATCTGATCTTCACGTTCCCATGTAAACTCTGGCCCTTGTTTTGAATTCCACCTTACGCGAACAATAGGTATCCTACTGCGTTTCAGTTGCTTGACCTTTCGATCCATGATCTCAATGGGTTCCTCAACAAAATGAAGCTTGTCGTCAATCTTGATTTCCTCGATTGGCACGTGAAGGGATTCATCGGCCAAACACTTCTTGAGGTTTGACACGTGAAAAGTATCATGTATACCGCTAAGCTCTTGTGGCAACCTTAACCGGTAAGCCACTGGACCGATCCTTTTAGTGATCTCAAATGGTCCAACGTATCTTGGGGCTAACTTCCCTTTCTTTCCGAATCGAACGACTTCTTTCCAAGGGGAGACTTTGAGTAACACACGATCCCCAACATTGAATTCTAGAGGCTTCCAACGATTGTCGGCATAGCTCTTTTGGCGATCTCGCGCGGCTTTAAGTCGATCTTTGATTTGAAAAATCTTGTCTGTTGTTTCTTGGATGATCTCTGGGCCTGTCAGTTGACCTTCACCAATTTCGGCCCAACAAACGGGAGATCTGCATTTCCTTCCATACAACGCTTTAAATGGAGCACATCCAATGCTTGTATGGTAGCTGTTGTTGTAGGAGAACTCAATCAACGGTAAATGAGCATCCTAGCTACCTCCAAAATCGATTACACACGCTCTCAACATGTCTTCTAGCGTCTGTATAGTGCATTCACTTTGGCCATCTGTTTGAGGGTGATAGGTTGTACTCATGGCTAACCGAGTGCCCATCGCTTTCTGTAGTGTCTGCCAAAAACGTGAAGTGAATCTGCTATCACGATCGGATATGATTGACACCGGCACCCCGTGCCGTGTCACGACCTCTTTGATGTACAATCTCGCCAACTTATCCATCTTGTAATCTTCTCGGATAGGCAAGAAATGTGCTGACTTTGTCATTCGATCAACAATGACCCATATCGAGTCATGACAGCTGCTTGTTCTAGGGAGTTTGGTGATAAAATCCATAGCTATGTTCTCCCATTTCCACTCGGGAATTTCAGGTTGCTGTAATAATCCCGATGGTTTTTGATGTTCAGCTTTGACTTTGGAACACGTCAAGCATCGGCTGACGTATAAGGCAATGTCTTTCTTCATGCCTGGCCACCAGTATAGATCCTTGAGATCATGATACATCTTGTCTGCACCAGGATGAATAGAATATCGCGTCTTGTGGGCTTCATCCATGACTAAGGCTCGAACACCTCCCCATTTGGGTACCCATATGCGATCCATGAAGTACTGAATACCGTCATCCTTGCGAATCATCTGTTTATCTAACCCCCAGAACTCTTCTCTCGCAAGGTTCTCTTCTTTCAGTGCCTCACTTTGTGCAATTTGAATCTGAGCTTTCAAGTTGGTTTGGATAGTCAATCCCAATGCTCGTGCACGTAGTGGTTTCACACGTTCTTTGCGGCTTAAAGCATCAGCCACCACGTTAGCTTTCCCCGGATGATACCGGATATCACAATCATAGTCACTAAGAAGCTCTACCCAACGTCGTTGGCGCATGTTAAGTTCCTTCTGATCCAGAATATGTTGAAGGCTCTAATGATCAGTGAAGATGATGCATTTAGTGCCATACAGGTAATGCCTCCAAATTTTGAGTGCAAATACTACAGCACCCAACTCAAGATCATGAGTGGTGTAGTTCTTTTCGTGCACTTTAAGCTGTCGCGAAGCGTAGGCAATCACCTTATCCTTCTGCATTAGTACACATCCCAATCCTTGATGTGACGCATCGCAGTATACCATAAAATCATCTGTTCCGTCTTGGAGAGACAATATAGGCGCGTTGCACAACTTCTCTTTCAACGTTTGGAACGCTTGCTCTTATGCATACCCCCAGTCAAACTTCTTGTCTTTCTGAGTAAGCAGGGTTAACGGTTGCGCGATCTTTGAGAAATTCGCGATGAAGCGACGATAATAACCGGCCAATCCCAAGAATTGCCGTATCTCTGATGGCGTCTGGGGCGTATCCCACTTCTTCACCGCTTCGATCTTGCCGGGATCTACGTGAATCCCGTTCTCATTAACCACATGACCCAAAACTTCACTTCCCGCAACCAAAACTCGCACTTTGAGAATTTGGCGAAAAGTTTTTCCTCGCGTAGCAGCTCCAGAATTGCCCGAAGATGTTCTTCATGATCCTCTTTTGATCGGGAGTAGATAAGTATATCGTCTATGAACACGATCACAAACTTATCCAAGTAAGGTTTGCACACCAGATTCATTAGATCCATGAACACAGCTGGTGCGTTAGTCAGCCCGAACAGCATGACCAAGAACTCATAGTGTCCATAACGAGTTCTGAACGCAGTCTTCGGTATGTCGTCCTCGAAAACCCTTAGCTGATGATAACCAGAACGAAGATCGATCTTTGAAAAATACGAAGCTCCTTGCAGCTGATCAAATAAATCGTCGATCTTGGGGAGAGGATATCGGTTCTTCACCGTTAACTTGTTCAGTTCACGGTAATCGATGCACATACGAAACGATCCATCCTTCTTCTTGAAAAATAGTACCGGTGCTCCCCACGGCGAATGACTCGGTCGAATATAACCCTTCTCTAGTAGTTCCTGTAACTGACTAGACAACTCTTGCATCTCGGATGGCGCTAGACGGTATGGCGTTTTCGCTACCGGTGTAGCTCCAGGAACCAACTCAATACGGAATTCCACCTGTCGTGGAGGAGGCAAACCAGACAAGTCATCTGGAAATACTTCTGGGTAATCCTGTACCACTGGAATATCTGCTAGTTTCCTTTCTTCGTCTTTCTTTTCAACCACATGAGCCAGAAAAGCGTAGCACTGCTTTCGTAAACTCTGGCGTGCTTTCATGCAGGAAATAAGCTTTAAATTCTTACCCGGTCGTTCTCCCTGAACCTTGAGTACTTCCCCGTTTGGCATAGGGATACGTACTACTTTGTCTCGACAAACAATCTCGGCTCCGTTTTGCGACAACCAATCCATACCCACGATAACATCGAAGCTTCCTAACTCAAAGGGTATCAAATCTATCTCAAAGGTATGATCCTCCAGCGTTAACGAACACTTCGTAATGATCTCATCGGCCTGAACAACCCTACCATTGGCCATTTCTACGGAGTAGCTAGTTTCTAGCCTACTAGGACTCAAATCAAGTAATTGCACAAACTCGGAAGATATAAAACTATTGCCTGCTCCAGTATCAAATAATATAGAAGCGAAGTGATGATTGAGTAAGTGCGTACCCGTGACAACATTCGGTCCTGTCGAGCATCATTGGCTCCAATGACGAATGCACGTCCCCGAGCTGCATTTCCCTGAGTAGCCGGGCCTTGATTCCCAGCGATAGCCAACACCTGCTGCTGGTTGTTCCCCTGTTGACCCGGTGCCCGATTCAGTCTGGGGCACATGTTCCTGTAGTGATCAGGGCTCCCACACTCAAAGCAAGCCCTTGCATTCCCGGCAGGGTTAACCGCGTTGACGGGTGCTACAAGATTCGGCGCACTTCTGCAATCTCTTGCCAAATGACCCGGGCGCCTACAGTTAGCGCACACCCGGCACTGCGTCCCTGGGGGGATGATGATAATTGCACCTGTCACATTTGGGGTGCGGCCCCACATACTCTCTCCTGGCCTGAGACACGGCCACAAAATTCCTGGTCGGCTTAGACCTCTTCTCAAATTTTCCGGCACTCGACCGGCTCGATTCCCCAACATCTTTCCTCTTCTCTGCTCCTCTGCCCAAAACCCCTGTTCTAACCATCTCATCAGTCAAAGCGCCAGCTTTCAGAATTGCGCTCTGAATAGTAGGAGGAGCGGCTGCTGTGACCATAGCTCTAATTTGATGCGCGAGTCCCCAAATGTACCTCTTGATCCTCTTTGATTCCTGCGTGACTAAGTGCGGAACCAATCTTGCCAGCTCATGAAAACGATCAGTATAAGCTGCATGCCCTGCCCCCACCATAGCATGATTCCAGAACTCATGCTCTAGTTTCTGCATCTCGTTGAGAGGGCAGTATTCCTCAGTGATCAAGGCTTTGAATTCATCCCATGACATCTGCATCGCAGATTCTCTTCCTCGAGCTTGAACCTGGGTGTTCCACCAGGTTAGGGCCTTACCCTGTAGAGAACAAGTGGCATACTTGATCCTTTGACTGTCGAGGCACTCACTGATGTCGATCACTGCCTCCATCTTTTCTAGCCACCTGGTTAGGGCTATCGCCCCACCTTTCCCATCAAATTCCATCGGCTTACAAGCCACGAACTCCTTGTACAAACATCCCCGACGAGCATTAACCACCCCAGTCTCAATACCGGCAGTACCACCATTCCCGGTTTCCTGGTTGCTCTCGTTTCCGGTCGGGTTTCCGTTTCCCATCTCAGTCTCGATCCCACCTTGGGCTCCATCATCGTTGCCACCATCCCCGTGAGGGTGGTGTTGTTGGAGTGCGTCGCTCACTTGGGCCACAATAGTAGGAATCAGCGCGGCCAATTGCTGAGCGATCAGGGCTGCCATGTCGGCGTTCCCTGTTCCTTGACTGTTACTGGCAGGAGCATCGTTTGCTCTTGGTGCTCTGCCTCTGCCTCGGCCTCTGCCCCTTGGGGCTTCACTCCCGCCACTATTGCTATGGGTAACTCTTCGAGGCGGCATGTTCTAATCATAAAAGAGGTAACATATAAGCTTTAGTCACCATAAGATACAAAAGTATTCCACTAATCAAGTTCCAATGTTCATGTTCCGGTCGGTCAAGATCACCATGCAGCCCATTTCAAGCATATTCTCGGTATACCGGTGATGTTTATATATAGGGTTCCCCGCAGCGTTCCCAGCACACCCACGATGTACCGAGAATGATGCCCGATCCGGTAACATGACATCCGACTTCCTTTACATCATATCCATAATAATCCATCAAGTCCATGTATTTCATGTCAATAACACACATCGCATGCAATTCGTGCAGTTCACACACCATGAATTGATAATGTTTCAATGATAATCCATCACAACAGTTGTAAGTCCATGTATACAATCACGTTTAGTCTAGCGGAGGTTGTCTACTTCCCCATCTTTCAAGGTTTCAGACATATTCCTCCTCAGAGTTAATCTCAATGTCCAAGGTCAAGCGCAATAGCATGATCTGTGAAGATCTCTTCGGGTCTAATACCGTGATCTGATTAACTAACTCGGCGCAGAGGGAACGGAAGATTCAATAGAAGCATCCCCATAAAAGAGTGAGCACAAGGGCTCTCTCATAGGGTGGAAAGATCACATAACAAATAGATGAACAAATCAAGCAGCGAGGAACACATACACGAGATATAATATGCATACAGAGTCCTAGCATGCAAATCTACATGAAGGTTCCTAGGTTATAGTCTAGGTCAAGCGTATTGCCTAATTCTCTATAACCAATGGCTTTGATACCAATCTGTCACACCCCCGCTAAAAGCGGAAACACGGGGATGTAACGAGACCGGGATCGTCATAACACATGGTAAGCGATAGAGAGCAATAATAAATAAAATGATGACATGCGTGTCATGACGACACCCGACAACAAGGGGACTTGTGTCGTGTTTAGTCAATGTTCACGACAACATAGCCATAAGCAACATGATAATGATAACACATAATCACATAAGATGAAAATGTAAATGTTAATTCCCACAACCCGGGAACAAGTTTCAAAAGTTGATAATTGTTTACAAGCGTTAACATTGTTCAAAAGATTGTTTATCAAAATGAGCTAAGTCCCAAAAATGCATCCTAGGGTCTCCACTAAGGCAGCACACCTAGATTCCTGGACTTGCATGATCACCTGAAAAGATATGCTTAAAACGGTCAACATAATTGTTGGTGAGTTCGCAGGTTTATGTAATAAAAATGTAAGTGATGCTGTAATAAATAAGCGCGTCGGAATACCGTGAATACAGTTATATACACAAGTAAATATCACATGACATGAGCTTTGCAACCAAACCTAGCGACGTACACAAAGAAATTTGTCGGCATATATTCACCCAAAGGCCCGTTCCTGGCCACTGATGGTACCAACTAGTATACCATCGAACGAGAGTGGGGGTGTCAACCCAGTAGTACTACCAATACCTAACCGTCGGTTCCCACACTGGAATTAAATAGTTGCAAAGATAGAACCACACAGCAGACCCAAGCATGTATCAAATAATACTTGCAACACAGTATCACGTTGATTCCTTGTATGTAAAATGTATGTAAGTTGTACAGCATTGAAAAATGAGTAAGCATACTTTTCCCCCAAGTTGTAATGATTGAAATATTGTATAAGCGTAAAAGGGGCCACGAAACTCACTTGTTAGGTGGTAAGTATGTATGATCGATGTATCCCAAATGTTGAATGCAAATAAACAGTCAAACATCTATTGACAGTTATTGTATAGCACTAATGATATGATATATGTATAAGCGCGCAATAATGATGGGTCGGTTCAGGTCGTATCGACTGGGTCGCGTATAACACACACAGACTGACACACGTACTAGATCCTATGTAGATCCAAGTACAAGACATTGTCGCCATTAATGATGATGTTTAAGTAAAAGTATCGTTGTTATTGAAGAAGCATTGAATAAGTGTCAATAGTTTTAAGTCAATTGATCGTTGTAAAATGTTAGTTCAATTTGTTCAAAATGGTATGTGTGCCCTTTCTCGCGTTGACTTTAATCTTTGTGGCCGAACAATGGCATTATTGTGTTAATGTTACCTCAACATCACACGTCAAACTCACACCACGCACAAGGGGATCAAACACAACAATTTCTGTCGCATAACAAGGTCAGACGCACGACTCAACCTCCATTCGTGCGAATCAACCCTCAATCGTGCGAATCAGCTTCATTCGTACGATTGAGCCTTCATTCGTATGACTGGCATTCAGTCGTACCACACAACACCCAATCGCACGACTCAACTTCCATACGCACGAATCAACCTTCAATCGTGCGAATTAGCTACTTTTGTACGACTGAACCTTCATTCGTGCGAGTGGACTCCAGTCGTGCGAATCACGCACATTCGCACACATTCAGTCGGTCACCTGACTCAATCGCACACAATCACTCAATCGCATGACTCATTCGCATACACTCATTCGCACGCATGACTCAATCGCATACAGACACTCAGTCGCACAACTCAGTCGCACGACATGCCTAGTCGCACAACTCAGTCGCGCGATTGACTCAGACGCATGATCCAGTCGCACGACCCATTCAGTCGCACGGCTCAATCGCATGGATGACCCAGTCGCCTGATCTGCAGAATCGCGATTGTGGTCGGGATGAGCAGCCCCCGAGCTGCTCTAAACACGGGGTTTACACCACAAGGACCTCCAGAAACACTCAACAAACATACACAAGCATGAAACACAAGCAAAGAGACCTCACATGCTCCCATACGACCTTGTGTGTTCGGGTTGAACCCGAACACCCGAAACCCTAGTTTTGGACAGCCGCGAAAAGGCTAGAAAACGGACAACCAAAGACAACTACCTGCTAGAATGGGGTAGTCTAAGCTGTAGACGGTGTCAAGACGAAGAAAACAAGACCTCTCGGGTTGGATTTGGTGCAAGAATGGTGATTTGGTGTGTGTAGAGGATGAAGATGAAGAAGATGGTGATAATGAAGATTAGGACTGGTAAAGGGGTATTTATACCCAGCCCAAGTTTGCAAAATTACAAGTTTAGTCCCTGCACTTAACCCTCGAGTTTTCCCAAATTTGGTTCGGTTGAAAAACGACTTTGTTAGGTGTTTTATATTAATTGTAAAAGTTCATTTAATGTTATTATGACTTAAGAAATGGTTATATTAAAACATTTATTATATTTATAAAATGGTATATTTGACGTTTTCAAAAATGAAAGTTTTAAAAGTCTTTTTATCGTTAACATATGGTTATAACGAATACACACACCACGATAAATATGCGCACATGATATCCACATAAAGAGTCAAATAAAGATGAGGAATGACCAATCATAGAATAGATGACGGACAAACACATTAATTGACGGATCTTAAGGTGACGGATGTCACATTTATGGACCAAGTCAATTCAATCATTAGGTATGATTGTGTTTGGTTTGTGTTTTATGTTACACTATTGCATTATAAGTTTTAACGTTGTTATGTGAATTGAATTGCTTCAATCATTTTAATCAATCTCTAGATGTAAGAAAACTTGTGTTTACTCACTGGCTAATTCTTTAGCTGACTAGTTACTTTTTCACATGATTTCAGAAAATACAGCTTAATTGGATTACATGCAAGTTACATCAAGGATTCTAGACCTAGATTAATAAAAGACAGTTGTTAAGTTTATTTAATTATTGCTTGATTGTAATGAATATTTTGGTTAGTGTATATCAATGATAATTTGAATTTAATATTATTTCAACGTATTTCTTACCATGTGTTATGAGCAATCGATTCAAATTCGTCAGCCCCAATGATTCTACCATCAATCTGGGTGTGACAGTTGAGAACTATTATTCAATCCGAGAACTGAAATCAATCTTTGAACTATCTTCTTCCTGGAACTCACAACAAACAATTGTATAGATGTGAACTCGAGCCTTGAGAACGTAGCCCATGAACTCAGTATTGAGGTAAAAAACTCGAGAACTTCACCCATGAACTCGTATACCAAGAACTATAGTCTTCCGGGAACTTCCTTTCCAACTTGAATACCAATATTTTAGGGATAAATCCCTTAAAATCCAAGATTTAAATTTGAGCAGATCTTATGAACATGAAGAACACGATAGTACCATTCCTTTTTACGAGCAACAACTTTACCAAAAAAATCCACTGAAACTCACGACCAACCACGTTTGCAACAAAAATAAACTTAAAAATTAAGTAATATACTGATCAGCCTTTAAAGAGCTTCAAAGCTCTGATACCAATTATAAAGGCCCCAACACCATATAGTATCTCTCAATAATCAATACCAACTATAACACGATGAATTATTAGATTCACTTCAAACACTTCTCTTTGTATATTACTTCAATACTTTATGCCTCCTTACAATAATAATCACTTAAGAACCATAACCTAGCAACTTTTTCTATTCGACCTTCATAAATTTACATATTTTCCACGTAACCTTGATGGTTAACTTATATATTCACTGATACTATTTTGTATTCACCTATTCATGGTATACTCATCTATATTCTTCATTTCACCAACCTAAGGTGCTTCACATTCATGCTCACATACCCTTGTTGATTTATAAATATATTCACTAACTCACAACGATTCATGTTTATGTTACACTTGTATGCATGATGATTTACTACTTTATATGCACTAACTCATGGTGATACATATTTTTAGTTAATAAATTTCAAAATTATTACAATGCAAGTTTTCTGCCGCTAGAATCCCATACATCCTGTGAGTTCATGGT
Source organism: Flaveria ramosissima (assembly GCA_025215565.1). Lineage (NCBI taxonomy): Eukaryota > Viridiplantae > Streptophyta > Magnoliopsida > Asterales > Asteraceae > Flaveria > Flaveria ramosissima. The sequence goes on along the minus strand of CM046029.1, from coordinate 60,679,671 downwards.
CACAATGATCCTGCAAGTTTGAGTTCCTTATTTAGTGGTTTCGTGCAGAAGTTATGAGTGAAATTGATCTATTTCCTCACCAAGTGTTTGACTGTCTAAGGGGGCTTAAGAATTCCTAACGGTCATCCCCATGGAAGGATTTGACCACCATATGTCGGTCTTGAAGTACTAGGCTATTTTTAAATGCCGACTAATGATCCATTTGTTTTCCGGCTAATGAGCCATGTCTAGTATATCGCAATGCTTGTTGGATTCTTTTGGCAGCAAGTGCTTCACTACAAAGAGCTACCTGGGTTTAAATATAGGCACAACTTTGTTAGGGATGCTCTCTGTGATGTTCTTAAACAGGCATGAACTTCTACTAAATAGGAGGCCCATGCGAATATTGATGTTTTTCTAAGGCATTTAATAGATGAATTGAAAATGTTGTGATCGAAGGAGTTCAAATGAGAGATACATCAACCAAATTTGTATTCAAGATACATGCGGCTCTATTATGGGCCATTAACGATTATCCTGCTTTTAGCTACATGTCTGGATGGAGTGGTCTAGGTTATATGCCATGCCTTACTTCTAACATAGACAGTACCCCCCGTGTCATGTAACATATAAAATAGCTTTCGTTGGTCGTATACTATTCTTGACAAAAAAACATAGTTTAAGGGACGATGTTTTGTTTAATGGCAAAAGAAAGACAAGAGATCCTCCAAGACGTTTCAGTAATGCAAATTTACTAAAACAACTAAAAAGCATCCCTTATCATGTTCCATGAAAACATCCTACGCATGGAGATGTGAAAAGAAAGCGTGATGCAACCGAGTTGAATTGGACCAAACAGAGTATCTTCTTCGAGCTAAAATATTGGTCTTTTTTTATTTTAAAACACAATCTTAATGTCATGCATGTAGAGAAAAATGTTTGTAAGAACTTGTTGGTACTTTACTAATCGATGGCTAGTAAAGAAAAACAACAAAGTCTACCAACCACATGTTTTTTTTTCTTTCACACCCGATGATTCGTGAACGTTTTTGTCAATTCGTTAGAGGAGTGAGACTACCAGATGGTTTTGGATCGAACGTTAAAAATAAAGTGCTTTTCAATTTTTCAAATATAATCAGGTTAATATCCAACGATGACATGCACAAAAAATAGAAGTAATGATGTGTTATTGGTAGCAGCAATGACTACCTGGTGTCATTAGCGTTTGTATTTTTGTTAGATTTTTAATGAACTTAAACTATTTGTATTCATTTTCATTGATTTTGTATGAACTATGTGTTTGTTAAACTTGAATTTGAATATTAATTGTGGTTTAATATTTATATTTAAATTTAGTGTCCCGCCAAAAAAATTACCTATAGCGATGACAAATTGTCGCTACAGATCAAAGACAAATTAGCGTTTTGGCCACCGTAAGCAGAAGTAAATGACCGTAGCCTACGGTTTGTTCACCTATAGCAACAACATGTCGTCCCTATATACTACAACTTTTTTAAATCAATAAATTTACTCTATAGGAATAACTTGTCTTCTCATGGAGAATGATAAATATTAAAAATAATGATGTATTGCTACAGATAAAAATTTAACTTCTTTTTTAATCTTTTTGAGTGATGTTAGTTTCCTCGGTACCTATATAAAAGTTTAACTTTTTTTTCTAATTTTTTTCAAGTCATGTTAGTTACCTCGGTACCTATATAGACATTTCACATCCTTGTGTTAGTTCACACACTTGTATAGACATTTCACACACATGTCTTATACATTAACAATCGGTTAAAAGTAGGATTCCATAAGGTATATACGTACGCTTTCATATTTGGGTTGTGTAGGCCTCAAGGACCTTTTATCATACAAGCTTTTTCTTCTAATCATTAACTTCCTAAGATACCATCTTTCTTTATTAATATTAACTACTAATCTTTTCTCCTAAACGTAGTGCTTATTATACACAACCAAGATACACTATCACTTATACCCTCGTATACGAACCTTGTGGCTTATACGGTCATATACTTCACTTAAACCCAATATGACCTAGTGACTTATACGTCCTTATATCCTATTTGAACACACATATAATTCATCAACGCGTTTATATGGTTGAATACATGTATACCCTCTTATATGGCCACTGCCATGTTTATATGATTACAAACCCTTTTACACGTCTGTATACAAATGCTATAGTCCTATACGACCATATACACTTGTATACACCATTATTCGAACACAAAACACAAAAAAAACAAGCAAATTAGATGTAACTCCATTTTTCTATTGTTCTTGAATCCCAATGAAATTTTCTATGGCTTCTAATTCGTTTCAAACATTTAATTACACTACAATTCGTTTACCCATGATTCACCATAACCAATTATCATTACATTAATGTTGGTTGGTTTTCTCATATACTTATAAGAACTAGTTATGATTGTTGGTATTTTTTAACGTCTTTCTATAAAAAAGATGTATGCTTTGATATCAATGAGTGAAAAAACTTTTATTTTATGTCCATTATACTCTCCCTAGCTTAGAATAGCATCAATTCTTTTTGTAGATTAAAACCGGTGTATATATTGTTTCCTAACTTACAACTTTGGTCCCTTTACTTTCATTTAAAAAATAAACCTAAAATTTTCATGTTTTTAGAAGTCAATCCCCAACACCCTATACTTAGTTTAAGTGTCTCTGTTACCCCATAATAACAAAACCAGCCTATTGAGTTGAAATATTCAAACATTCTTAACTATAAAAACTTTGTTATTTGAATAATATATTAGAGAATCACCCAAAATCAATGTGGCACCAAATGATCTAACTACATACATAATTATTTACTAATAAATATTATGATGTAAAGATTTATTAATAATATTTGTCCAACGTAGGACCCACACATTGTAATGACCCCCACCCATTACAAAACCCAAGTGCAACATACCATCGATTCAGACAATATTTGTGACATCTAAACTCTTATCAAACTCTATAACAATCAATAATCACAAAAATATATACATTTTGATCGTAAAGAAGCAACTACGGTAGCGGAAAATGGCGGTGAGAGCGGTGGCGCCGCCCCATGCAGGAGCTATATGGCAGGAGAGGCTAGGTTCCGCCTTCAGAACCGCAGTAGCATGCACCATAATCGGCTGCACCGCCCTCTACGGACCAGACCCCGTCCGCCACCAGATTCAGTACCCTTCTGTGGCCTACGTGACCGCGATACTGATTGTATCCGATGCAACGCTTGGCACAACATTACGAGGGTCCTGGCACGCACTTTATGCCACCATACTAGTGGTGCCCTCGACGGTGTTGTGTCTTTCTGTCGTGGGCCCATCAAGATTCACGGAGGCGGGTGCAGCATTCGCAGTGACTTTAAGCGCGTTTGTGGTGTCGCTGCCAGAGCGTCTTACTGTACTAACCAAACGCATTGCATATGTACAAATGGTGATCATTTATGTTGGTGTGGTGGTTCGTGGCCCGCAAGCGGGGCCAGTGACCCATCCGGTTCATATCGCGGCATGCACCGCCCTCGGGGCGTCGGGTTCGGTCCTGGCTTTGATACTGCCTTACCCTAGGCTGGCTGTAACGGAGGTATATTCTTTATTTAAATGGAATGTCACATTTAAGCCGATTGGCATTTAAATAAAAATCAAAGTATAAATATCTAAGTTAGTTTAACGTTAAATGGTTATAAAAATTACAAAAGAAAGCTGTCGCCGTCTGAATTTAAAAATATTAATCTAGATTATTATTATTATTATTTTTAATACTTTACTGAAACGAGATTACGAGGTTCTAACACCAAATAGGTTTATCATAAGTCGAATCTGAGATGGAATATGCTTCATTCAATGCTCCCCTACTAACACTTATGAGTGGCAAAAAAATTGGGTCGGGTTACGTGTCAAAATGGGTCCGGGTTACAACAAGCTTAACATGTTAAATAGTTTTGAGTCAAATTTGGGTCGGGTCAAATTAGCCGAATAGGTTCACCTATTAAGTTAGTCGCATCATGGCTAGTGGCAATGACATGAATGGGGGCAATAACAGCCAAATCAGGTGGGTCAACCAGACCAACCGATTTTATCGGTTTGGTTTTGACAGTTCGAATCGACTATGTAGTTTTACAAAATTACATATTAGACGATTCGATCAGTTTCGACCACCTTTAACACCCGAATAAGTATGAAGTATTTAATTTAATATCTTAGGTAACAGTAGTTATACATGTAGGTGAAGAAGCACTTCCAGTCATATACAGAAAATGCATCAGAAAGAGGCAGGCTCTACTTAAAAGCATTCTTAAGTGAAAACAAATCAACAGCAGATGATCTCATTTCTCAAGCTGAACCTATTGCTCAATCAGGGACCTACCTCCTTCACCACATCAACCGCATCCAGGTAACCGCAACCACCATAGCGCACCATGGTTCAGTACTTAAGTCACGCTTACTGCGATTCTTTGCAACCAATATACCTCAAATTTTGTATCTTATCATCAACAGGAAGGCGTAAAGTGGGAAAGGCATCATGTTTGGGACTTCAAGAACAGTTACGTGAAAGCAGGAGAGAGATTAAACATGGAAGCACCGATTACGGGAATGAAAATGGCGTTATCTGCCATTTCTTCCTTTCCAGTCGTGATCGATGAAGAGTTAAAAACCGTCTTGCTAAGTGCACGGGTAAAACAAATGCTAAAACTTGAGCACACTAAATGGGTCGTACCATTTGATGATGTGGTTATGGTTCACGAAAGAAAACACGAACTATTCGACAAATCCCTTCACACTCTTGTTAACACTACACCAACTCACAAAAACCTTCCTGTGTTTTTCTTCTTATCATGCTTTGAGCTACTTATAAACAGCTCTGACATGAACTCTAAACCCGAATCACTCGACGGACAGAAGATAAACATAACTGAAGGATCAAGAGTCGAGAAAAATGTGGGTCAGTTATGTATCGAGCGGCTCGTGTTTGCTTTAAAGTGTTCCATTGCTTTAGGCCTAGCAGTGCTTCTAGGCATGTTCTTTGACAAAAAGAACGGTTATTGGTCGGGGCTCACCATAGCCATCAGTTTTGTGGAAGGACGACAGCCTGTTTTCACAGTTGCTAGTAATCGAGTAAAAGGTACAGCATTCGGTTCAGTGTATGGTGTGCTCGGCAGCTATCTTTTACACCAAGCTGCTGCACTCAGATTCTTCATTCTTCTACCTTGGATCGTTTTCACAAGCATGGTACAACATAGTCATATGTTTGGCGAAAGTGGTGGCATCGCAGCGGTGATCGGAGCACTTTTGATTCTAGGCCGGGAGAACTATGGCCCGCCAAAAGAATTTGCCGTTGCTAGAATAACAGAGGTTTCAATTGGACTTTTTTGCATGGTTTTGTTGGAGATCATGCTTCAACCAGTTAGAGCTGCAACTCTAGTCAAACTTCAAGTGTCCCGATGTCTGGGAACGTTAGACGAATGCTTAAATCAGATAGAAAGTGCAAAAGAAAACATCAGAAAGTTGAAATCTGATTTGAATGTATTGAAGAACTTGATTAGAGATGCAAAGTCCGAGCCTAGCTTCTGGTTTCTACCGTTTAAAGCTTCTTGCTATGATAACACAAGAGAAAGGTTATCAAAGATGGTTGATTTGATGCAGATTATGACTTATAACATGGAGTTCATTTCAAGTTTGTCACAAAGTTCTGATGGTGGTTGGAAAGAGCTTCAAGAACACATCAACTGCAATTTGGAGATACTGAAAGAAAACACAAGTCCACGTGTCAGATGCCTACAAATGATCACTCTGGTAAAGTCCAATGAGACCTTCGACCGTCATTTACAAGAGAGTGAAGGGTTCTTTGACTTGGAGTCAGGTAGTCAACCGACAGAAGCAGCCATGAAAGGTATGGATGCTTTTGTGCATCGCTTAAAGGAACTCACAGATAAGATTCAGGGTGATGAAGAGTGTAAAAGAAAACTGGTTTTTCACTTGAATTCTTTAGGGTTTTGCATCGGGAGACTTGTGGGAGAAACAATGGAGGTTGAAAAATGCATCAAAGAGATTATCCGATGTGAGAATCCTAAACCGCAAGTGGAGTTCAATAAACTGTGATACAAGAATGGACTAGCAAATGCACCATGAACCTAGACACATGCATCTCTTAGTAACAGAAAGCAAAGGTATTGAATTTGAATGAACATCAAATTTAAGAGATTATGATTTGGTAGTAGTATTCAAATGTCAGGGCTCACTGGTTCTATATATGATATGTAGCAAGATGAAGAGATTAGCATATATAAAGGTATATATTATATATACTGCAAACATATATATATGCATACAAATGTAACTTGTAAGTGAACTATAAGCAACATAATTTTGATTTCAGTAAAATCACTTTAAAAGGAAACAAAATCAAATAAAGATTCTTGTAACAGAACTACACAAAATAAATAGTATGCTCCTAACAAGGTTCGTGAACTCTTGAATATAAAAATAAACCTTTTTTTTTTCGTTTTTTGAGAAGAAGGGGGTACCAAGATTATTCGTCTTCTTGGCTGCGCAATCTTGCTAGCTTGTTGGTAACAACTACGTCAAATTGTGCTGCACGCTTTGACAATTTCCTTCCTTTTGCGGGTAGATACATTGTGTGCTATCTCAGCACAGTATGTCCTGTAAGAAGTTCAAACAAATATTGACGTCAAAAAGATTAGTGAGATGGTTGTGATCAAATTAGTAATAAACTAGAAGTGCCATAACAGACAGATTGAGTAACAGGAAAAAAAACATACTCATATTTTCAGGTAAAATCAGGTATGATTTGGTTGATCCACCATCATCTTTTAGTATTTTTGTAAACATTATTAGTGTATTACATATGATAGCAAAAATATTAATAAAACAGTAAATACAAACTGTTAAATAAAACTATTTACGGCATTGTAAGCACTTAAAATACATGTCAATCGATTTTCCAGTTTTCGCCCAGTTGACCTGTTATGCTTTTAAGCTAATAAATTTCTAACACGAGAATCAATACCCTTCGGCCTGCGCCAGTTTTCCTGTCACACAACAAGCAAGGTCAACCTTGTAGCCTACTGTTAAACAAATATTGTAAATGGACTAAATACATAAATCATATGAACAATAAACCAGAACCATTATGACAAGAGATGACTAACCCTTCTGGCCTTGTGGCATTCACAATTTCAATAAAACAAATATGTCTTCAATTGCATATTTGCACACTCAAGACTCAACTGTTTTTTAATATTTATAGAGTTCGCCTCCGCCCGCATATCACAACCCTCATCACTTGAGAGGGTCATCATTAACACCTTGGTACCATCATGCTATAACTGTTTAATATAGTTTAAACCAAAACACACAGTTTAGGCTGAATTAAGAGGTGCATTCAGACTGAACTCCACACATACTGTTAAAAGATTATGTCAGTAATATTGAAGAACAAACTTGTTATCTAGTGACTAAACAAGCAAAATGTAGCTTCACACAGATTTTCCAGTCACTTTGAGGCCTCTTAAACTTCTTCACCCTCTTGTTAATGATCTTCTTATCAAGCTTAGGGACCGCCATTGATGACTACAAAACAAGCCATAAAGATTAATTTACTGCTACAACAGTTAATAGTTAGGGATTTCATGTTGAACCAGTCAGCAATAGATTATCGAAGACAAACACATTGATTGAATTGTTAAACATAGATTTCAATTTGATCACAACCGAACGATAAACAAAAACTCTGATTTGATGAAGCTAAAAGTACAAAAACCACAAATTAGATGTACATAATTATGTGAAATGTTTGATTGATGAACACCAGAATGAAATAGAAGATTCAAACCTGTAAACTGAGAGGCAAAGAGACTACGTGCAAAAAAGAACCCTTGTGCAGACGTAAAGTACCGGTAGGGCTTTGTACTGCTGTTTATATACGACTAGATTAGAACTCATGAAAATCTAACTTTTTGAAATCACTAGTGTTAAATTTTGTATATTATATATTATTAATCACTAGTAGAAAACCCGCGCATGTGACGGAGGCGACTGCGGTACTTGTTTTTGTTGTTATTATTTTTTTCTTGATATATTGTATAGTACTTATGTTAGTTTTTCTTCTTAGCATTGACGTAGTATAGATGGTGTCATAAACCTTACAAATCTCAACTAAATAATAACAAACACATAAAAAAATAATAGCCATAAACATATTAACTTAGGAGTAAAAATCCATGTGTCAATTACTTGTATTGTGATAAAATCACATCTAGTCATAAACCTTACACAACTTAATTTTATTGTCTACATATATAGTGCAAGGACTATTATTATTAAAAAAATATTACTCTCCTTAAATTGTTAGATCAAAATGTCAAGATTAGCACAAAGACATAGTATTTTAGTGTATAAAATTTGTTTAATTTATTTTTAACGAAATATTCTGACTTTTAGTTTCTAGATTTACAGAATCAACTTTAATTAATTTAAATAAGCACACTCAATAACCTTAAGTGTGACTCAAAATTGTTGAGCCTTTCAAATGGTGATTTTTTAAACAACCATATTTATTAGCAATATAATTTTACAACATCGAGAACGGTAATTCGAATGTGTGATCAGAAATGGCAACAACTTACTTTCACTCCAAAATCAAGCTATTTCCTTAAATGCTTATAAAAAAATTTAAAGTGACCGGTCAATATGATCAACAAATGAGTCATATCGCTTTCCACCCTGTTGACTTTTGTTGACCATGGTCAAAGGACCATATTTCAATTTCTTTTTTAGAAAGAAAATATGAATTCTAGATAGAAATTATTAACATCTAGTTTAGACCTTTAGCCAAATATCACATACGGGGAAAACATTGTTGAGTCAAAAAGTTTAGTTTCTTAGTGTTTTTGTTCAATTTGTTTGATCCATCACAGTTTGACTTTTGAGGTCAACAGTGTACATTTCAGTAAAAAAAAACTGAAATTACCTTCTAAGTTTTGAGAACTACTTAGTCAAAAGCTTCTTTTCTGAGTCAATTCAATCTAAAAACAACATAGTTTGCCTTTTGGAGTCAACAACTAATGTTTTAACCACAAGATAAACAAACATAAAATCATAAACTTTCCTAAGCTATGACCATACATCAGAGTTATAGCAAAACATTACCAGGAGTAAAAAATTTCTGGGAAATTTATAACATACATATTATGTCAACATTTGAATTTCAACAAAACTAACATTAAAAAGTCAAAAGTCAAAATAGTTCAAATTTTTGAAACCTAAATCCATACTTTTCATATAGAGCAAAATTGTTATGTCTATCCTAGACATTAGAGAAACTGAAAACAAAAAAGACATACCATAAGCCCGGGTTAAGATCTTCAACCCATTAATCTTCACCATTTTTGCTTTACCTACTCAAATAAAAAGTAAAAAACTCAAGAGTTTGGAAGTGCAATTCATAGCCCTAATCATCTTCTTTACCATAACAGAAAGCTCCTAAATAATCTTGTTTTTCACAAGTTCAACGGATCATGGATAACCAAGTAAATGCTTACTTGATGTTTAACTAATATTATGTGAGTAACATCAACAACAAGAATTATTGTAATTATTGATTCTATCATCTGTTGCCACTTGAATAATAAGATTGTCATAATAACTCAAGGATTAAGAATTAGTGGCTAGAGGGACGAAGACTCCAAAGCACAGACCGAAGCAGACGTAAGATAAAAAGTCATAGCAATGATGATGATATCACCCTGAATTGGTCTTTGAATTGGTCTTTAAGTTATCAATCTAGAGTAAATCTAGATCCCAGAGAACCACTTGAAAAAAAAATTATCCCTGCAAACTGAACTCAACAAAGTTTCAGGAACAATTAGAATTTCAACCATCTGAACCCACCCAGCTAAAAGACTTGATTTTGAAACTATGCAGTAGATGCCATGCGGAAACTGCGAGTCAAGAACCAAATCGTCAACTTTTTGGAGATTAACAACTTGGGTAAGCGTCAATTTCATTGCCAATATTTGTCGAGCTTCTAAAGTGCAATACAAATAATGTATGTTTGAAATTTTTGTTAATGGGTGTGTTTTTATTAAGAGATGGAACTGAATAATTCATGTGAATCATGAGCAATTAGGACAAAAAAATTATAGTCAGTGAGATCAAAGGGTAGATATATTGAAGAACTATAACCCTGTAACAGAGATAAAATATATATATTAGTATACGGGTGAATTTTGATATATATCAAAATACAGGTCAATATGATGTTTTTTAAGATTAAAAACATTACTTTTTAAGTCCTAATGAATACAAAACATACCTTTGTAGCTCTGAGAACAGTGGTGCAAACAAGTTAACCATCAAATGTAAAAAACTCTAATTTCCCATCTTGATAAATTGATGATAGTGGCATACCTTTACCATTTGAATCAAGATGACCAGCAACCACAAGAATAAACATTGGTTCCTTTACAAGGTGACCTGGTGTAAGCGGTAACGTTTGACTGAAAAAAGTCAAAATTATTTACATAGGGAAACAATAAATCATAAACAAACAAATGTACTTTGTTAACCTAGCTTATGGTGCTTTGCGAACCTCCTTCCTATCTTCAATCCTTATTTCTTAGATAGTGATCTAATCACTACCTCCTGAACTAAAAAGATAAGCCAAATACTTAGCATATCAACTATAACATTAATACTCAGGGCCACTGTTCCATTATCATTTAAGGGCAGATGCTAGAAAGACCTAATCATCAATCACTTCTACTCCTTCAAGTAGTTAGTAGTTGTCCTTGATTCATCTTTCCTACAAAAAGCACATCGCAATATAAATTTTTATGCAATAAGCAATCAAACAATTGAAAAAAAAAAAGAAAGTATTATTATCTCGAGGTACGTCATAGTCAAGCATGCTACAAAGGGTTTTCTGATAGATACCGAGTTCGAGATCGGTGGTCTCCCGAATGAAATATAAAGCAAAGAAACAAATTAAAGAAATTGACTTGCAGCAATTTTTCTTCTTTATTCTCAATGCCAACTACAATGGCCTTTTTAAAGATGAAACCAATTAAACATGCAAAGCTACATGGGTTACATGGGAAATGCATAAACGTGGGCTAAGTGGAAATATGGAAACAAACTAAATGCAATACTTAATAATAAAAATAATACGATAAAATGAAACGTCCAACTAAACTTAGAATCGTGGGACTTGGTTGGGTATCATGGGTTCATATCAATACCCACCCCCTTAAAACGGGTCGTGTCCTCATGACCTATTGTTGTGGAATTCATCCCGAACCATGGTGGATCGGTTGGCGGCTCAAAAAGCAAGAATTGTGGCGTTTTACAATGATGACCGGGCTGGAACTTTTCGTCACAATGGAAACAAATCCTGGCGGCTTTCGTGGCTTGCATTTCGGTGTGAGTGAGACACTTCAAGGGAGGAGAAATGGGTTGCGACGGAGATGGAGCAAGTGCACTCGGTTCGGTTGGAAGATCTAGGAGCCCGACGTGTAGCTTGTCTTCAATTAAAGAAGCAAGTCCGTAAGCTTGTGGAAGAATTGTAGGTTTAAGGATGGCCATCTCGGTTTGAATATCGTGTTTAAGACCCGAAAGAAAGCAATTTTTTAAGGCTTCTTGGGATAGCCCGTTAACACGATTGCTAATCCTCTCAAACTCAGTTTTGTATGCCTTGATGGTGGACGTTTGGACGAGCTTAAAAAGAGTGGCTTCGTGGTTCTCGTACGTCGATGGCCCAAAACGGAGTTCTAAATCTCATTTGAAATCCGGCCATGTACCTAAGAAGTTGTTGTTGGACAGATGCTTGTACCATGAGAGGGCGTCACCAGTGAAGTAGAAGACGGCTAAAGCGAGTCCTTGTGCAACGGGAATTTGGTAGTAAGTAAAGTAATTTTCTGCTTGGAATATCCAATCGAGAGGGTTTGACCCGTCAAAAAGTGGAAGAGAAATCTTTGGTGGTCTAGGGGTATGTGGAGGGGGCAGTGGTGGGGGAGGGGCGGTGGATTTTCGGTATGATTTGGATCGGGAGTTTTGGGTTCGGTTCGATTGAGGAGTGCAATTAGGTGATTGGTTTGCTCATATTGAGCGGAAAGTTGTTTCACGATCACATCAAGGTGTGATTTGTGATCGAGAGCAAGTTGTTGTTGGCTAGAAATGATGCGGTAGGTAGTGGCGGTGGTAGAGGCAACAAGCTGCTTCATGTTCTCGGTTAAGGCATCAAGGAGATCATCGGTTGTAGGCGGATCGCTTGGTGGTTCGCGACGGGGCGGCATGGTTGAAGGATGAGGTCGAGAATGAAAGCACCAAATGATAGATACCGAGTTCGAGATCGGTGGTCTCCCGAATGAAATATAAAGCAAAGAAACAAATCAAAGAAATAGACTTGCTGCAATTTTTCTTCTTTATTCTCGATGCCAACTACAATGGCCTTTTTAAAGATGAAACCAATTAAACATGCAAAGCTACGTGGGTTACATGGGAAATGCATAAACGTGGGCTAAGTGGGAATATGGAAACAAACTAAATGCAATAACTAATAATGAAAATAATGCCAACAACTTTGAAATTTGACCACAAATGATTCAAAACAATGTTCAATTCTATGGTTTGTTAGATGAAGACCCAAATGCCCATATAGCAAAATTTTTGAAAATTTGTGATACATTCAAGATGAATGGGTTGTCCGATGATGCAAACAAACTTAGGCTTTTCCCATTCTCCCTTCGTGATCGAGCAAGGATTGGTTAAACTCACTTGCTCCTAGTTCTATAACCACTTGGGAGGATCTTGCTCAAAAGTTTTCATTTAGATATTTTCCACCTTCTAAAACTGCAAGATTAAGGAATAACATTACTTCTTTATGCAGGATGAAGGGGAAACATTTTATGAAGCTTGGGAAAGATATAAAGAAATGATGGGGAAATGCCCACATCACGGATTGGATGAGTGGATGCAAGTTACTACCTTTTTACAATGGGTTGTATCCACAAGATCACCAAATAGTTGAGGCTACAGCTGGAGGGTCTTTAGCCATGAAAAGAGCATGCCATACTTGAACAATTGGCAATGAACACTTATCAAGGCCCATCCTCATGAAGTAGACCATCAAGACAAGGTGTTCACCATGTAGATAACTACACATCTCTAGCTACACAAATGGAAACAATGGCTAAAAGAATTGATCAAATGCAATTGAACCAAGTGCAAACGAGCTGTCACTTGTGTGGTGGTGCGCATATGAGCTCCGATTGTCAACATGGAGTTGTTTACAATATGAATGAACAAGTGGACTTCATGAGTAACCAATATCGACCTCAAAATAATCCCTACAGTAACACTTATAACCCTGGTTGGAAGAATCATCCCAATTTAAGTTGGAAAGCAAGTGGAAGCAACCAACCTCCCGGTTTTCAACAAAGACCACCATTCCAACAAACCAACCATCATTCCAACCACAACATCAAGATCACCCTTGACCTCAAAAACAAAATCAATACCAAAATCAAGGTTCAAGTAGTGATTTACAAACCGAGAAAAGATCAAACTTGGAAGAGATGATGGCATAATTCTTGTCCACTGCAGAATCCCGTCATAAAAAATCTAAAGCTCGTCATGATCAAGCCGAAATTCAACAACAACAATGTTTGGATGAATTAAGAAGTCAAGGCTCGGCGATTCAGGGTATTGAGAACCAAATGGGTCAAATGGCTAGTTTGCTAGCTGAGAGGGAGAAGGGTCAACTCCCAAGTAACACCGGAGCAAATCCACGTGGAGATTGTAAAGCAATTACTTTAAGGAGTGGTAAAACCACTAAAGAGATCGAGACGGCTTCCACGTCTAAGCCAATGGTTGAAGAGGTAGAAGTTGAGGTTCAAGACTAGGTGCCAAACACTAGGCGAGGCCTAGAAAGTACAACACAAGTCAAAGAACCATTGAAAGTGTACAAGCCCACAATTCCATATCCGGGGCGTCTGAAGAAAGAAAAGATGGACCAATAATACGGTAATTTTCTTGACCTATTTAAACACTTTTTACCCTCTAAAATTTTCCGCACTGACCTGATAGCTCGACCCCAGCTAGGGGCTTCCGCCCCTTGGACTCCTCTCCTAGGGGCGCTGCCCCCGGGCCCCCATTGCTTAGGGGCTTCGCCCGTAAGAAGGTTTTCAATATTGAAGGTCATAATAAACTCAAACAAGCATGCACTCCGCACCTCCTAACTTGTTTTGATGGATATTATGATCACATTGTTCATTAGTCAATCCAACTACACTAAAACATCTAACAATTCGAAGTCTTGAAGACGACCACCAAAAAGAAAAGGAGATTGCTTATTGTGTTCAGTTGAAGTATCGAATAACATCTAGTTTCCCTCAAACGATTATGACCTAACAACGTCCCCACTCCTTTCTAAGTTCACAAAAAATGCAAGCTTCTTGATTAATAATTTGTAAGATGGAAGCACATTGAATGGGTTGATACGAGAAGCCCTTAGTCACTGATTTCCACATTCTTCAGTCATTGATTTACCATCCTAGTATAATTAATTTCATTTATTGATAGGATGTGTTTGGTTCATAATCACAGGAAACACTATACCCCCTGCGAATTGCGTACCAATTCGTCCGTACCCAATCGCGGTAAAAAATCGTACCAATCGTGGTTGGTACGCGATCCGGATCGATCAAATTGAGCATTTCCGATTGAATCACCCATCGAACTGTTTTAATCAAATTCGCGATCCTGATTGTGCAATTCGGTGATTGAATCGCTTTCGGTACACGTTCTGGATACCAACAGTCACTTTCACACTGATTTTTGAATGAATTTAATGTTTACCATCTAAATGCTAACAATCTTTTTCAAACTTTTACATGAAGGGCTACTTTACATACATAAAATTCTTCAATCAATTACAAGTTCACAACCAAAACAATTAGCTGTTAGCCATGGCAGGATAATGTTTATGAATTTTCTATTATGATAATGAAATGCTTTTAATATGATTACGAAATGTCCCATTTTAAATTGATTTTTTTCTGAAAAAATCTATTTTATAATGTTTTGTATATGATACGACGTACCGGACTATATGGTATATCGTACCACGTACCGAATTGGCGATCCAAATGAGCCTACCCCCCTCGTATCGAATTTTAGAAATGCACGAACCATGTACCGGAACGTACCGCGATCCATGTGACTATGGTTTGGTTACCAAAACTTGAATTCTATACTCCACCTTTACGAGGAAGTAAAGTGGTGCTCTACAAAAGGGGTTACATTAGAGACTTAGCCGCCTAGGTTAACTAAACCATGATATTAACTTAAGTTATATTTAGAAACTTCACAATGGCAGAAAACATAAAGAATGCTATCTTTATTGTATGGTTTCTACTTATTCTCGTTTTACATCGCTGTTGGTTGATTGGATCGTCCTATTTTTAGTTTATATTTATGTTTTGTGCCTCTTAGGATAAAGTAAATAAGCAATAAAGTGGAGTCAAATTTGGGTCCTAATATATAGACACTCACCCAGATAAATCGACACTCCCCTATACGTTGCGTATTGGTCCATACGTGGCGTATAGGGCCGAATACACTGAAAACGAGGAAAATTCAGGGGGGCTATCAGAGAGCTATACACCCCATATAGCCCTATACGACTCCCTTACGACGCATATAGCTATACGACGCGTATAGCAAATTTCGACACTGACTATGAGGAAAAATTTAAGGGGCTGTTAGAGGGGTTATACGCCCCCGTATAGGGCTATACGACCCCTATACGACATGCATGGGACTATACGATCCGTATAATAATTTTGAAGTGTTAATTTATAATTTTGAGGTGTACAAATAACCAAACCGACCGATATTTCTGCATACTTTATTACTCGTTTATTGATTTATATCACCGACTACTATTAAGAAATAAATGCATGTCGTACAACAGTGAACGATATTCAACGTTCATTTCCCTTCACATAGAAGTCAAACTACCCATTACCCTCTTCCCATCTTTTATATAGTTGTGTTATCTTTAAAATAAATTAACTTTTGAACGGAGGCTCAATTTTAAGATTATGGATACAGATCTCATTAAAAAGACAAACCTAAAAGATGTACAACTCTCCTGTATATCCAGCCTAGCCGGTTTATTTATTTTTAAAAATATAATAATCTTATTCTTGTGCATATTTTGTGTATATATATATATATATATATATATAATATTTCTTGCATTTGTTTATTGTAATTCATTGAAACAATTATATAAGATTGTTATTCCAACTACTATAATTATGTTTATATTTTTTTTAGTTAAGTTTATCGTTGAAACGTGTCAAATGAACCATATGTGTATGATATATTTTAAATAATATGCTATAATTCTGATCTATAATTATATAAATAATAATTTAGGTTTATTTTAAACGAACTAATGAGCGAATCACGAGCCGAGCTGATCATGGCTCGGGCTTGGCCCGTTTACAAACCGAGCCGAGCCGGCTTTGCTAGTTGATTTATAAACGAGCTGATTTCGAATAGCGTTATTTGAGCGAGTTTTTGACGAATTAAACTCGTAACTCTAGAGCAATCTTTCAAGTTACGCATCCAATATAGATTTTATATCCATGCATTTTATTTCATTATATATATACTACCTCCATGCCTAATTGTCTACTTATACTGCCACTACTATCAACCTTCTAAACCACCATAACATGACCGTCGTCCTCCGCCCATCGCCGCCCTTCCTCCTCCTCCTCATCACCCTCCCATCTCTAATCCGATACTCATCCGCCGCCGCCCCGCCTTCACGCCACTGTCCACCCGAAAACTCCCCAAACAAAAAGCCATACACACACTGCACCAATCTACACACCCTCAACTCAAGCCTCCACTGGACATACACCCCACAAAACTCCTCCCTCTCACTCGCCTTCATCGCCCCACCCGAGACCCCCGAGGGCTGGATAGCATGGGCCATCAACCCGACCCGGGTCCGCATGGCCGGCTCCCAGGCCCTCATCGCCTTCAAGACTTCCCAAGGCTCCATGACAGTGAAAACATATAATATTAGCTCCTACACGTTGATCAAAGAAGGGAAGATCGCGTTCGAGGTGACGGAGTTGAGCGCAGAGTCCTCCGGAGACGTGATGAAGATCTTTGCGATGGTGAGGTTGCCGGAGAAGACGGTGAAGGTGAACCATGTGTGGCAAGTTGGGGGTACGGTGAGAGGTGGGAGGCCGATGATGCATGAGGTTTTGAGGGAGAATAAGGTGTCTGTGGGTGAATTGAAGCTGATGGGGGTGGATCATGGTAATCGGACCACCGTCGCAAGTGGTCGGAGTGGTAGTTTGGGTTCCATTGACGCCGGAGTTTGTGGCGTTTTGATTATTGTTGGATGGTTGTTGGTGGTTTTGTGATTGCATGAAAATGTGAAGAAGATGACAACAATGCATGGGATTAGTTTGCGTTTAGTTTTAACATTGTTAGAAATAATTCTATATTTTTAAATCGCATTAACCATTTAAAGGTGTTTAATTAATCATATATGGAGTTAGTGTAGATAGTTGAATTGAATTATTTCTAAATATTTGGAAGCTGGTTTTGGAATCCAAAATAGTCTCAAATAAAACAATTCGAGTTCGAGTTGAAAAAGAAAATAGTTTATCTCAATTTTATTTACAAAGTTCATGCAAAAAAACATATAAATGTCGACGGGCCGGCTTGACTTTTTCGGGGCCCTTAAACAAATTCGAAAAACAGAGCCTTTTATGATTTTTTTGTCATCGACCATGGTTCGATCGTAGCAGTTATCAGTTTTGACATGTTATTCACTTCAAATCTAATCAAACAGAGTTTTTCGAATCGAATTTCAACTTTTTCGAAATAGATCAGATACTAAACACCCTTAGATTCTTGTCCCACTCCTCCCGCCCTAATGTAGGGATGGTATTCTTGCTCGTCTTGCTTCTCTATCCCACATCTCTTGTACATTTCTTTGTATATATCACCGATCGACATGGACATGAGATTTATTTTTTCACGACCTAGTATTTGGTATGATCTTGAAATATAATTAGTTATGTTAAATAACAGTTAACACAATGCTTGTTTATGTAATTGTGAATTGTGATATGGCATATGCCATAAGTTGAAGAAGTGAATAACTAGTACCTACTTTAATCATCATGAGGTGGTTAATGTGTTTTTATGTTAGCTTTCTTTAAACAATTGTTTAAAATTATCGTACCTAAGGTTTGACTTTTCAGAACCCCACACATGATGTTTGTTTGCAATTTGCAAATAAAGATCTAGTTGGTTGGGGTAGTGGATCTTTATATCAATGTGTGATGTTTGTAGTTTTTATTATAAAACATACTTTATAGTCTATTATATACTTTGACTCAAGTGAGATGAAAAGGCCATATATCCTTTATAGGCATAGCGTATTTTGTCATCAACATGTGATGTTTGAAGTTTTTACTATAAAACATACTTTATTACTCTATTTATACACTTTAACTTAAGTGAGATGAAAGTACTATATATTTATAAAGACATATATAACTTATTTTAATCCTACTCGCCTAGAGCATGACTTTTGTGTTTACCTCAACCATCTTATTTTTAACTAAACTAAGGCTTACTTGATACGATAAGATGACTTCTATATACCATTTGTCAAATCAATGCTGAAATCAATCATACTAGAATAAACGAAAAATGTATGATTAACATTCATTCAAATGCTTCAATATAATGATTATTTGTGTAAGTGCTTAGAACTTATTAACTTGATGTTTGATATAAGTACTCAATTCGTAACATAGACATAACACACGTCGTTTGATCGACTAACTTTAGACACATATAAAGTGAACCGTGAATTTCATTGAATAAATTATGGCGATTCAACATTGAATTTCATATAATTAATCCTCCAACAAAGCGGTGTACAAAATAATTAGTATCCTAAAAAATCGAAAACAAACCGTATCCATAACGAAAAAAAGAAACGATGCGCTTATTTAATTCATTTTATATGACCCGACTCGCTTCTAAACAAAATTTACATATGTAAACGGACTCGAATTTATACCAACACGTACATATAAATACGAACATAAGAATTTAGTTTTATAAAGTAAAAAATTGCATATGGGTAATTCGAAACTTTAAAAACTCAAAGAGATAAAAAAATAACATTTTATAGATTTTTTAGAAAAGTTAAAAGATGAAATTGTAAATATATAAAATTTAAAGTGGAGTAAATGCCGATGGCAAATATGATGATACAAAACATGATAGTTGCCGACCTGACCCAACTCGATTTCATAGTTAAACGTAAGCAGCGACTTCAAGTATATAATGGTCTTCACTAAGCTATTCAGAAAAAGAGCCCATCTCGATGAATGAATATAATGGGCTAAAATTGCTGCTAAAACTAGCCCAATCATCTCACTTTTTATTTGAAAACGAATAAAAATGTAAATTATCACATTTACGTTACTAATATAGTAACTCGTATATTACACGAACTAAATAAATAAAATATTATTTAGTTTGTAATAAAAATCAAAATTTTAATGATATTTTTAAACAACATATAATTAAAATACGTATAAGTAAGTATTTCAAATTAAACAACACTAATATAATTTTAAATTTTTGTTTTATAAGACTGTATTTCTTTAATTGTTTTTAAAAACTTTTTGGTATTCTCTAAATTTTATTATAAATACATTATCTAACTATAGGAAAACTATGCTAGGATGTTAGTGTTGATTATATGCTAAGTAGCTTTTATATCCATGCCAATGCTCACATCTTATTCATATAGCATACTAGTCAAACTAATATACATACAAAAGTTAGTGTCACTGAGTAAACTCTAGTTTTATTTTAGCAAAATACTTTATCTTTAACTGACCTTCCTTTTTATGCTTTAGCAAAACTTTAAATGTTAACTATAAATCATAGTTTATCCAAATACTATATTTTAGACCTTAATAACTTTATCCTCGTGCTTACATTTAAGTAGGACTTCTTTAGCTATTACTATCTTCATTCTTTAACCATACTTTAGCCTTAATTTTATCATTACTTTATCGTGAGTCTTTACTTCATACATAACTCCTTTAACTATTGTTCATGTAAAACACAAGACTTCATTGTCTAGCTTGGAACACATGCAAGACTACTCTCGCTTGACATTATGCATGGCTCATATGTTGAGGCTTAAAACACATCAAGACCTCTATGTTTATAAGACTTTTTTAGCATACATTATCATTTTATAGTTGTACTTTAACGGAATAACTGTTTTTGAATTAATATTCAAGTTTTTTAATATTTCACATGTGAATTTTTACTATGTTTACTATTATTACTTTCTCTTTTGCTATATTATAAACAAAAGTAATACTTATAACATTCTTTCTTTCTTTAGCTATCAATTGTCATTCATACCGTCTTCATCCGTATATTATATAAGGGTCATTATGCACATACTTTAAAAGGATTATTGCATTTAATGGTGACATGCGAGGATCCACTATGCAAGAACTATGTTGCAGGCGAGACTTAAAATCTAAGGGTCATTAAGTCATTTTTGTTATGAAACTTAAAATCTAGACACTTATTTGTATTTGAAGATTATGCGCCCTTCCTATATTTCCATTGTACTCAGATGAGTGAAACCATTTTATACCTCAATCATTTTTACTTTTTGTCTAATATTACCACAAGTTGTTCCGTATAATTAAATTTGTTGTCTATTTCTACATCCTCTAGCAGAACATGAGCATCTTCGTCAGCTAAACACTTACGCACAATGATATATAGAAAGTGGATGAATTCCACTTAATTCATCTGGTAGTTTAGGCCTATATGGCACTTCCCTCACGCCGGCCATTATTTTGAACTACCCGATAAACCTGGGACTTAGTTTCCATTGTTTCCTAAATCGAAAGATTTATTTCCAAGGTTAAATCTTTAGCAATACTTTATCACTGATATTAAACTCAATCGCTCTTCTTCGTTTATCAGCATACAACATCTATCTATCTTTGACAGCTTTCATGTCGGCTTTGACTCTTTCTAGCTTTTCATTTGTAGCATTTATAACTTTTATACTTCTTAATTTTTTCTTCCCAATCTCACCCAACACACAGAGGTTCTACACTTTTGACCACAAAAGCATTTGCTAACGGTAGATGACTATCCCAACTCCCACCAAAGTCTATGATGTATGCTTGAAGCATATCCTCTAATGTCCTTATAGTTCTCTCAAACCGACCTTCTGTCTACAGCTGGTATGTTGTACTGATATGCAATTTTGTGTCTATAGCATTGTTGAACTTCTTCCAAAACTTAGATGAAAATAGCGTGTCTATGTGATGCAGTCGGAAACAGAGAGATAGATAATTAAACCTGTTGATTCAACGAGAATACCAGGAACAATTCTTCTAACTATCGTTGATTCACAAAGAATACCGATAATCAGGGTTGATCACTAACACACACAGTGATAGAGAGAAAAAAACAGATTTTTATATAACTTGAATAATCTTTCTCCCATCTCTTACAATCATATAAATAAACAAAACAAAATTCGAATGGGCCACAAAACATAAACGGGCCGAAAACTGGGCCAAAAGCAAAGTCCAACAAAATGTAAAAATAAGACAAAAATTGAAATAACTCCTAAAATAAGCCGTTTTTGGGCCGAAACGATGACCCAAACCGCCTACGGCGGTTTGTCAAAACGTGCTCCTCGGTCCAACGGTCGTTTTGACTGGTCGTAGCCCAACTTATGACCATTTTAGTGAAGCCCCCTTGGATAAGCTATCTTGGGCCTCCAAAAAGGCTAAAGCTTCCTCATCCACACTTGGGACCGCATCATTCCCCCCTGGGTAGACAAAATTCGCCCTCGAATTCCCAACGACCTCATCATCAGAAGAATCACCGTGATATGGCAGCAAATGTTTCACATTAAACACATCAGAACACCGAATATGGCTAGGCAACTTTAGTCGATATGCATTAGGGTTTATCTTCTGCACGATCTCAACAGGACCAATCTTTTTAGCAGACAACTTGTTGTACTCCCCCACTGAAAAACGATCTTTAGTTAGCACAGCCCAAACAAAGTCACCTTCTTCAAAATCAACATGCCTTCGTTTTTTATCAGCAGCTTTCTTGTACTTGGCATTCGCTTGGGTCAAGTTATGATGAACAACTTTATGAACTTCATGCAATCCCTCCACAAAATCTTGAACCTTTTTGGGAACTGAGCCAGATGCAGGAAGTGACATTAAATCAAGTGGGTCTCGAGGTTGAGAAGAATAAACCACCTGAAATGGACTAAACCCGGTACTTCGGTTAACAGCATGATTGTGAGCAAACTCAGCTTGGTACAGTTTCTGGTCCCATGCTTTCACATGATCACCAACTAGACATCGCAGCAAGTTACCAAGTGAACGGTTCACAACTTCAGTTTGGCCATCTGTTTGTGGATGATAAGCACTACTGAAACTGAGTTGGGTATTCACCATCCTCCATAGACTGCGCCAAAAGTGACTCAAAAACCGGGTATCCCGATCAGAAACAATAGAAGAAGGCAATCCATGTAAGCGATACACATCACGAAAGAAAAGTTGTGCCACATTAACAGCATCAGTTGTCTTCTTACAGGGAATAAAATGAACCATCTTAGAAAATCTGTCAACAACAACAAAGATAGAGTCGTTACCCCTTTGTGTACGCGGCAACCCCAACACAAAATCCATGCTAATATCAACCCATGGCTGCAAAGGAACCGGCAATGGCATGTAGAGACCCGCGTTACTAGCTGTGCCCTTAGAAACTTGACAAATACGACACCTCTTAACATAACGATCCACTTCTTTCCTCATGGTAGGCCAGAAATAAGAAGCTTGTACCAACTGTAGAGTACGATCACGACCAACGTGCCCTTCCCCATGCAACTCTTTGATAATCTGTAAACGCAGACTAGAATCAGGAATACATAATTGATTCCCTTTGAACAGAAAACCATCTTGTACAAGAAAATCTGACTTAATCCCAGTCTGCACATCCTGCATAATAACTGAAAAATATGGATCAATGGATAACTGCTCACGAATGACATCTAAGCCTGTCACATCAACCCTCATAGACACAAGCAGATTACTCCTCCTGCTTAGGGCATCAGCAACTCGGTTCGAAACTCCAGTCTTGTGTTTAACAACAAAAGTAAACTTTTCAAGAAATGCTAACCAACGCCCGTGCTTATGTGACACCTTGTCTTGTGTACGAATATGCCTTAAAGAATCATGATCAGTGAACAAAACAAACTCTTTGTGAAATAGATAGTGACGCCAATGCTTTACAGCTTGGACCACTGCATAAAACTCCAAATCATAAGTACTATACCTCAACTTTGGACCTGTCAATTTCTCACTAAAGTAAGCAACAGGTCGACCACCTTGGCTAAGCACCCCACCAATCCCGACCTTTGAGGCATCAGTATGAAGTTCAAATACTTGAGAAAAATCAGGCAATACCAGAATAGGGGCAATGGTGAGCTTGGCTTCTATAACTTGAAAAGCAAGCTCGGCCTCTTCTGTCCATACAAACGTCTTCCCCTTCATGCAGTCTGTCACGGGAGCCATAATAGAACTGAAATGTGGTATGAACCGTCTATAAAAAGAAGCAAGCCCATGAAAACTACGAACTTCAGTAATGGTAGTAGGAGTTGGCCAATTAGCAATAGCTGCTACTTTAGATTCATCTACTTGTATTCCCCCGCCAGAAACAACATACCCCAAAAACAGAACTTTAGGGGTCATAAAAACACACTTCTTTGATGCTGCATAGAAACTATCCCTGCGAAGTAAGGACAAGACTTGCCTGACATGCATTAGATGCTCAGTAGGAGAAGCACTATAGATAAGAATGTCATCAAAATATACAACCACAAACTTCCCTATAAAAGGTCTAAATAACTGATTCATCACACGCATAAAAGTGCTTGGTGCGTTTGACAAACCAAAAGGCATTACCAACCATTCATACAATCCTTCACGAGTTTTGAATGCAGTTTTCCATTCATCACCAGGCCTAAGACGAATCTGATAATACCCACTCTTCAAATCTAATTTCGTGAAAATAGTAGCACCACTAATCTAGTCAAGCAAATCATCAAGTCTAGGGATAGGAAACCTATACCTCACAGTAATCTTGTTGATAGCTCGACTGTCAACACACATGCGCCAAGTGCCATCTTTCTTTGGAGTCAACAAAGCAGGAACAGCACAAGGGCTCATACTTTCACGAACATGGCCCTTAGATATCAACTCCTCAACCTGTCTTCTTAACTCCTCATGCTCTGCTGGGCTCATCCTGTAATGTGGCCTGTTAGGCAACTGTGAACCAGGTTCTAGATCAATATGATGTTGGATGTCACGCAAAGGCGGCAAACCATCAGGCAATTCAGTGGGAAAAACATCAGAAAATTCTTCAAGTAGAGGAACCATAGCATCAGGAACATCAGCACCCTCAACCACTTCTTTACCTATCAACAAAAAAACATCATCCCCAGCCTCCAACTCGTTCTCAAACTGAGAAAGAGTCAACAAAGTAGCAGTAGGTTTGGAAGCCACTTCCTTGGGTTTAGTGGGTAACAATGTTATCTTCACGTTATCAAACAAGAAACTATAAGTATTAAACCGCCCGTTGTGTTCTACGTTGCGATCATATTCCCAAGGCCTACCCAACAGCAAATGGCACGCATCCATGGGAACCACATCACACCAGACTTCGTCCTTGTATGTTTTACCAACAGAAAAAGGAACAAGGGTACGCTTGGTTACTGGCACCTCACCTCCCTTCTTCAGCCATTGGAGCTTATAAGGCTTAGGATGGTTCTCTGTTTTCAGGCTCAATTTTCTAACAGCCTCTTCAGAAACTAGATTGTCACAGCTACCTGAATCAATAACAAAAGTACAAACCTTTCCCAGCACAGTACATGTTGAATGGAAGATGTTATGTTTAAGCCAATCATTATCATTTGCCTTTGGTGTATAGCATGAACGTCTAACCACTAGGCATGTCCCCACGTCTCCAGCCACTTCCTCTTCCACATACTCAAGGTCATCATCGAATACCGGAGTGTCTTCATAATTTTCATCAGCCTCACCACCATCTTCCCATTCCTCAGGGTCAGCAAACATATGTCTTTTACCAGCTTTCTTACATTCTGACTGTCGGTGACCAGTCTCCCCACAGTTGAAACACTTGATGCTACTACTTCCGACTCCTTTAGAAGGCGGTCCACTACTGCCAACACCCTGTTTTGTTTGGTTAGGCACAAAACGAGATGTCGTGTTGCCCGAACCCGAACCTCCTCCAACAGAAGATGAAACACCACTACGCCGGTTTTGTTTTTCAAAAGCTAAAGCACGTTGATGAGCATCAGAAAGTGTCACCGGGTCAAACATGTTAATGAATTCCATAATCTGAACCCTTAGTCCACCAATGTAACGAGAAACAAGTTGTTCTTCAGTTTCTTGAATATCATTTCTTGCAATTAATTGGTAGAATTCCGTTGTGTAGTCCTCAACAGACTTGGACCCCTGTCTTAAATTTTGTAACCGCTGGTACATTAATCGTTGGTAATTATGAGGAATAAAGTTGGCCCTCATGCACTTCTTCATCTTCCTCCAAGTTGTGACCCTTGGCTTTCCAACTCTCTCCCGAGTCAGTTTCAATTGTTGCCACCACGCAGAAGCCCTACCACGTAGCCTGGTAGCGATCAACGAAACCTTTTTGTCTTCAGGAACCTCCTTGAATTCGAACACTTCTTCAACAACAACAAGCCAATCAATAAACTTTTCCGGGTTCAAAGTGTCACCATCGAATTCAGGAATGCTGGTTCGCATTCCTGCCTCCCAACGCCTATTATCACCCCTATCACCCCTTCGATTCTGCGGTACGTGTTCATCAGAAGAAGAACCGTCACCCTCATAAAATGGATTTTCATCATCTGCTGCTTCACGACGGTTACGATTACGCCCTCCCTGATTCATCAGATCTTGCATTTGATCAGCCAACTGATCAAAAAATTGATCTAACCGCTCCTCCATCCGTGCCATAATACGCTGTTCCAATTCCTGCTCATGAACATCATTAAGAGGTCTTCTCCGTGGAGGCATCTTGATCAGGAAATTTGGCTCTGATACCAACTGATGCAGTCGGAAACAGAGAGATAGATAATTAAACCTGTTGATTCAACGAGAATACCAGGAACAATTCTTCTAACTATCGTTGATTCACAAAGAATACCGATAATCAGGGTTGATCACTAACACACACAGTGATAGAGAGAAAAAAACAGATTTTTATATAACTTGAATAATCTTTCTCCCATCTCTTACAATCATATAAATAAACAAAACAAAATTCGAATGGGCCACAAAACATAAACGGGCCGAAAACTGGGCCAAAAGCAAAGTCCAACAAAATGTAAAAATAAGACAAAAATTGAAATAACTCCTAAAATAAGCCGTTTTTGGGCCGAAACGATGACCCAAACCGCCTACGGCGGTTTGTCAAAACGTGCTCCTCGGTCCAACGGTCGTTTTGACTGGTCGTAGCCCAACTTATGACCATTTTAGTGAAGCCCCCTTGGATAAGCTATCTTGGGCCTCCAAAAAGGCTAAAGCTTCCTCATCCACACTTGGGACCGCATCACTATGTTAGAAATAATTGACACTTGTACATTATGACGAGCAACTATTTCTTGAATGAAAAGCTTAGCCGGCCACTCCGAGTTATACTTCTCTTGGATTGGTATGAAATGAGCATTCTTCATCAGTATGTTAATATGACATCATAACCTTTACCTATATGAGGTAGCTTTGCTATGAAGTCCATATTAATATGTTTCTATTTCCATTATCAAATATCCAAAGCTTGGCCCTTCCTGTATGGCCCATGATGTTCTGCTTTAACATGAAGGCTGTCAAACACTTTTCCACATACTGAGGTACATCAGCTTTTATCCCCGACCACCAATAATCCTTCTTTAAGTCTTGGTACATCTTGGTGGTTCTTGGATGAATCGAGTAGTGAGTCTTGTGAGCTTTATCTAAGACTCTCATTCATAGATCTCCAAAACGAGGTATCCACATACGCCCGAATCTAGTCTTGGCACAATTGGAATTTTTTTCTAGATTTAAGACTTGTCCTCACATGCTTTCCTCATTCACGTGATCAGGTTTTAGAGCTTCTCTTTGTTCTTCTAAACTTTCCTTATCAAGTTGGGGTTCAACATTAACTTGTAAGATCTCACCCATATTGGTTCACAATTCTTTTTGTGGCTTAAGGCACTAGCCATTACATTAGCTTTATGCGGTCGATGATGGATCTCACGGTCATTATGTTTTATCAGTCCAACCATCATCTTTGTCTCATGTTGAGATTTTTCTATCTGAAGAAATATTTCAAGCTTTTGTGGTCTGTAAAAATCGTACATTTGATACCCTACAGATAGTGTCTTCATATCTTCAACACAAACACCACCGCATCCAACTTCAAATCATGGGTGGGGTAATTGACCTAGGAAATCTCTAACTATCGTGAGGTATAACCTATGACTTTACCATGTTGCATTAGAATGCATCTTAACCCTTGATAGGAAGAATCAAAATAGACAACCAAGTCTTCATTCTCTTCTGGTTGTGTCAACACTAGAGCTTGTGTCAACCTCTTCTTTAATTCTATAAACATATTCTATTAGCTCTCACCCCGTTTAAACTTTTCAACTTTGTTAATGGTGAGGCAATCTTGAAAAAAACCTGGATAAAACTATTATAGTAGCACACCAATCCGAGGAAGCTTTGGAACTCTTACGACGTCTTTGGTGAACTCTACCGCGTCAAAATCTCCAGTTTAGGAGGATCAACCATGATACCATCGGGGTTAACTACATGACACAGAAACTATAACTCGCGTAACCAAAACACACTCTTTGAGAACTTCTTCTTATTCCTTAGGGTTTCCAACACCTCACAGATATGACAAGCATGGTCCCCCTCATTCTTTGAGTAGATTAGGATATCATTTATAAAAACTATCATTGATTTATCAAGCATCGGTCGGAAAACTCTATTCATCAAGTCATAAACGTTGCGGGGGCATTTGTTAGACCAAACAACATTATGATAAACTTATAGTGTCCATATAACGTTCGAAACACTATGTTTGGGATATTATGTTCCTTCACCTTTAGCTGATGGTAACCCAACCTGAGGTTAATCCTCGATAACCAACTTGCACCTTACAACTGCTCGAACAAATCGTCAATCCTAGGCAACAAAATATCTATTATTTATCATAAGCTTATACATGTTTCTATAATCTATGCATATGCCTAGAGGTGGCAAGAAAATCGGTTTGCCAATCGGTTCGGGTAAAAACTGAAACTAGTTTGGGAGCCAAACTGGTTTGGACCAAACCGGTTTCAACTCGGCCCACCCTGGCGGTTCAATATCGGTTTTAGGGGTCCTTCATTCAAACCGTTTCCAAACCGGTCAGGTTTCAAAGCGGTTCTCAAACCGGTACCCCAAACCAGTTTCCAAACCGGTTTTCAAACCGATTTCAAAAACTAGCTGTTATATAACGGTTATATAGTCGTTTTTTGGCCGTTTGAGGGATTTTTTTTACTGTTTTAGTGCTTATTTCAGTGCTTATTTACTATTATACCCCTATTACGTTAGTGTATATATGTATCAGATGTTTTGGTTGAACTACAACAACTTAAAACGCTCTCTACTCTTAAAAATCACAAAAACGCTCTGCATTCTCTTAAAAAACTCTCAAATGGCTTCATCAAGTGCTCAATCATCCATTTGTTGTGATGCGTCTTCATGCAACATGGTTGTAGCAAGCCTTCCTACGAATAGAATCCCTGAAATATGATACAATTACGATTTATGTCAAATGGCTAGCGGTTCGAACAAAGCTCGTTGCAAGTTTTGCCATAAATTTTTCAAAAAATATGCAAACACAACCATGAAAAACCACATTTCGCATAAACATTGTAAGACATTGAAAGGTGAACCGTCTCAATGTCAAGATTCAATGACAAACGAAGGAAATGTTTGGGCTTATAAGGTTGATGCGATCCGGGAGAAAATGACACATTTTGTAATTCAAGAAAGCTTGCCATTCAAACATTTCGACAACGAAAATTTGACTCGACTCATTCATCGAACTCTTCAACCATGTTACCCAATATAAGTCGTGCTATTTTTCAAAGAAATTGTTTAAAAATGTGGAAAAAATCTGAAAATGAATTAATATCTTATTTTGAAAATTTACAAACTGGTGTTAACTTAACTAGTGATGTTTGGTCGACTCCTCATGGTTCACCTACCTCGTACATTTCTGTCACCGCCCATTTGGTTGAACCCGATTCGTAGCAAATGATGAAACGTACGATTGCATTTGAATTGTTTGATTATCCTCACACCAGTGAAAATATTTTTATCTTATTGATAAAGTTATTAAAATGTATAACTTAGAATACAAATATTTTCTATATCTATTGATAATGCGTCAAATAACACGCTTGCGATAGAACATTTAAAATTAAGATACAAACCAATTTGTGACGGTGTGTTTTTCCATAGTCGATGAGTTGCGCACATTATAATCTTGGCCATTCAAGACGGTTTAAGAATGATTGAAACAACAAAATATGGTTTTAAAAAATGTTACGTGACATTTTTAGCAATAACCAAATATATAGTAGATATCGCAAGTTTTGTAAAGACGCAAATTCCAAATGTTTAGGTCCGAATTGGAATGTACCTACACGATGAAATTCCACCTGTAACATATTTGAAAAAGCTATTGAAAAAAAAGTTTAATAGCCTTTTATAATAGTTTGGTAAGTCGTGAAAAGACAAATTATCATCCATCGGGTTGGTCTGTTATTGAAAAAATAAGCAAAATGCTTCAAATTTTTAAAAACGCAACTACTTGTCTTTCTGGACTTTATTATCCAACGAGTCCGTTAGTAATTCATCAAATTCATTTAATGACTTCAAAAATGAGATGTCTTTTGGGGGTAGATCTTATTCGGATATCATACCCCCAACGAAAAAAATACTTAAAAAATATTTTAAAGAAATGCATCCTGTTTACATGTGCCGTTGCATTAAACCCTTGCTTAAATATGTCGGGGGTTGAAACTTTAAATGATAAATTACTTCTAATTTGGATTTAGAAGAAGAAAACCCATTTTATGGTCAAAGTTTAAAAGCTACTTTTAACCAACAATTAGATTTTTTTATGTTTATATATTAAAATAGGTGAAACATCACACATCCATGAGTCATTAAGACTTGTGGCACATGCCAAAAGTTCTTCTTCTTCTTCTTCCTTTACTTGAGTCAACCACATTAGCTTATTTACATTGCCAACTGTATTGTCTCGGCTTTCCACAGTTGTAGTACTTTATCATATTAGGGAAATCTTTGCAAAAATGTCCAGTCTTTCTACATCTATAACACAGGCTTGAACCAAGCCTACATTTTTGTTACTCACCGGACAATTCCACTTTCATCGTCTTTACCTTAACAACAGACTTGTCATTCCTTTCTCTCTTTACACAACTCTTCTTCATCATATTTTCTACAAGTTATCAGTAACCACATCATAATAAACTAACCCCCTTAATTCCACCATGGACTTAAAAGTCTTTGGTCCACTAGCCTTCACATAGGTCCCGACTTTTGAAGGTAAACCTTGAACATAACACCTCATCCTTTTTTCCTTAATATTCACTAGGTGAGGCACCAACCTGGCCATATCATTGAAAGAAGATGTGTACTACCTATGCATCAAACTCTTGACCTTAAATCCCAAGAATTCACTTTCCACCCTATTAATCTTATTTGAAGGATAGAACTTTCTCATCACTAACTCTTTCAGATCATTTCATTTCAAATTATTGAATTCACGGGGATCCTTAGCCTGCCTAATGGTGTTCCACCAATGAGTAGCTTCATCAACAAATGAATGAACTGCAAACTTTAAGCTTGATTAGCCCTACACTCACTGATCTCAATCTTCACTTCCATCTCAGAAACCCACTCTAAAGTGGCAATAGCACCACCTTTTTTTGTCTAGGTATGGGGGATTGCACCCCTTGAAGATACGATAGGAACATTCTTAGTTAACTCCTCATAAGTCACATCTTCTTTACCTTTCCCATCCTTTCCTAAGCCTACACCAATACCCTTACTATTTTTCTTGCTAGCTTTGTTTCATTGCTTCACGTGTCCATTGTTTGGTCACTTCCTTTAGAGATACAATCATAATGAAAGCTTAATGGCATGCATAATATTGTGGACCTCATAAGTGATGACCTCCCTAATAATTGGCTATAGGTTGATCTTCCTTTAGAATGATGAGAGTTTTCTTTAATAGTAGTGTGAATAGAGTCCACATGCACTTCTTCAGTTGTCTGCTTTCGGCTCCTTCTGACCGGTAGCTACCTCTAGCACCACCATGAGCAACTTTCTTTCTAGCCATAACTTTCTATAAGATTCAAAAAAAATATTGTCATTTCAGGTAATAGTTTAGATCATGTCAATAACAGGAAGTTTATAATGAGAGTGGCTAGTTGTAAATAACTACTTACTTTACCTTACATGTTCTAAACATTCCCTATCCTAAGTCACATCAGTCTCTAAACCTACTATACACTATGAAACACTAACAATCTTTACTATATTTAACTTTAAATAACATAGTGCTATACACACTTTGACTTTATATTTAGCACATAACATATCCTATTACTTTAGCCTTTAACTTTACATCCTAGGATAAAGTTATCGGCACAGACATCCTTTAATCAGTCCTATTCCCAGTTTAAGTTTAGACATCAAAGTGTCAAAATCTCTCAAACTATAACTCTAATACCAACTCATAAGGAAAAACAGATAATTTCATAGTTGGATTTAGACATTAGAAAACAAGTTTTTAAACTCCAAAATCAAATTAACTATAAGCAGTGGAATAAAACTTATTTATAAACCAACTATTACAACATGGTTAAGATAACTTTATCTAACTATAGGAAAACTATTCCAAGATGTTAGTTTTAATTATATGCCAGGTATCATCCAGATCCATGGCAATGCTCACCTATTCTTTGAATAGCATACCTGTCAAGCTAGTAATATATATATACAAATGCCAGTGTCGTTAAGTGAGCTCTAGTTTTACATTAGCAAAATACTTTAACCAAACTTTATCTTTAACTAACTTTCCTTATCATGCTTTAGCGATACTTTAAACATGAGCTTTAAATCATTCTTTATTCGAATACTATACTTTAGACATTAGAAACTTTATCTGTGTGCTCACATCTAAGTACGACTTCTTCAGCTATTACTATGTTCATTCTTTAATCATACTTTTGTCTTAATTCTAACATTACTTTATCATGAGTATGTACCTCCTACAGAACTCCTTTAACCATTTCTCGTGTAAAAACAAAAGACTTCACTATCACTTGCCATTACACAAGACTCGTATTTGGCTTGTAACACATGCAAGACCCCTATCGATTGCCATTGCGCAAGACTCCTATGTCAAGCCTTGAAAGGTGTCAAGACCTCTATGCTTGCAAGACTTCTTTAGCATACATTATCATTTAATTGTTGTCCTTTAACAGGGTAACTATTCTTAAATTATTATTCAAGTTCTTAACGTCTCACATGTGAATTTTACTATGTTTACTATTATTACTTTCTCTTTTGCTTTATTTTAAACAATAGTAATACTTATAATATTCTTTCTTTTTTTAGCTATCGATCGTCATTCGTTCCATCTTGATTTGTATAGTATATAAGGATCATTATGCACATAATTTAAAAAATTCATACAATCAATGGTGACATGTGAGGACCCTACTATGCAAGACTTATGTTTCACGCGAGAACTTTACTGTGCAAGAACTGTGTTTCGTGCGGAAACTATCATTCAAGAACTTACTTATGCAAAAAAATCACTATGCAATAGCATCCTCATGCAAGAACATTAGCTATAAACGAAAACTATCATGCAGTAACCATCGTATGTGAGAACCTGTCAGCCTATGCAAAACATCACATCAAGTCAAAACTTTAGCCCTAAGTTATTGATTTTGGACCATTTTTACATGTCAACATATATTGTATCATCAAAACTATCATACTTTATGTTAACAATCAATAAGGTATGCATATTACCCCAAATCATGAAAAGCATGTAAGAGAAGGGGGCTAGAACTCAGCTTAAGATGATTGCAAGTCATATAATACGCGACCAAGAGCTTTTACATACAAATATACATGTGTTAAGTATAGGTTTTCCTCCATCAACATGCTCTCGCACGAGAATTTTTTTTCACGCAAGAACATCATTTCGCTCGCAAACTTCATGCCCTATTTGATCTGTAGAAAACTTAGGAGTGTTATGTGCCATTATAGTATATTAAAAATAAATGGGTTGAACTATAGCTAGCTTACTACTCAATATTTTTATTTATACATTTATATTATATATAGTATATGATTTTAACCTACATATTTTTCACTAATTTCATCTCTAATAATCTTCGTTTATTAATATTAACAACATTGAATACATAGTTTTGTTTAATGTTTTTCCTTGATGTTGGTAAGAACGAGTTTGTATATAGGATAACATGATTTTTTGGTATCTTAAGTTATATCGATTGTCATTGGTGTATTGTTATAGCGAAGAACATAACCAATATGGCCCGAAGAACACTAGTTATGTTATTGTCACTATTGGAAGCGATACTGATATTTTTTATGGTTTCGATTGATGTAAAACATGATTTTACTTGTTGGGTACATCATACCAAGAACTGGTTTCGTAAAACAAGTTGTGTTTAGAATAGTGATTTGTTGTCATAGTAACAATCTTATCAACACTAGGGTCGGTATTCATTTTTACGATTTAATCAATACAACCTATTTCGTTTCTTTTCAAGTAT
The DNA here is from genome assembly GCA_025215565.1 of Flaveria ramosissima. Classification (NCBI taxonomy): domain Eukaryota; kingdom Viridiplantae; phylum Streptophyta; class Magnoliopsida; order Asterales; family Asteraceae; genus Flaveria; species Flaveria ramosissima. The sequence goes on along the minus strand of CM046029.1, from coordinate 60,645,519 downwards.
AATGTTTTATTAAATTCTAAATATACTTATTTTTATTTATGTAACACTCTAACTACAAATAAACTTGATGACATTACTTTTATGATACTCCCGTCTTAATGTATGATTACCGGTATTCTAATTGGGGTCCTCCAAATTAAAGTAATCATACACTATAAAAGCAAATAAGTTAATATATATATATATATATATATATATATATATAGATATATATATATACATATATATATATACACACACACACACACACACACACACACACACATATATATATATATATATATATATATATATATATATATATATATATATATATATATTATATATATATATATATATATATCTATATCTATATTATATATATATCTATATCTATGTGTGTGTGTGTGTGTGTGTGTATGTCTCTCTCTATATATCATATATCTATCTATGTCTATATCTGTATTATCTCTATGTCTCTCTCTATCTCTGTATATCTCTACATATCTCTCTATCTGTCTCTCTCTATCCATCTCTATATCTGTCTATATCCCTCTCTCTATGTCTCTATACCTATATCTATGTCTATATCTATGTGTATCTATGTATATCTATCTATCTATCTATCTGTCTATCTCATATGTCTCTCTACATCTATCTATATATCTATCTCTCTATATATATATACTATATATCTCTATCTCATATCTATATATCTATATATATATATATATCATATATACATATGTATATATATATATATATATATATATATATATATAAAGTTATGTAATCTTATGGGTTTTGTATTTAAGTTATTCAATTATTAAATTACTGTCATTGCTTTGTAAAAATTACCGTTAACACAGATTTACACTCTTAGCCATATGAATATCTGGAATAGTGACTTGGAAGTTGCCGGAAACTTTTCGTCGTTGTTTGATCCCTAGTCAATGGCATCGCCAAGAACCTGTCGTTGATCAGGTTGTTAGAGACTCGATCAAAAACAAGTTATTAAATCGATCTTAGCTACCTTTATTGTGTTAGGGTAAGTAAGGTCGTATCCATCGTGAATATGTGGATAGTGTTTAACAATATGACTCGACTAACTTAAAGACACAAACTTTGTAATTACAAATTGAAACTTTAAATGATTGAATAACACAAGTGAAAAAACCAATAAACTTTGGAATGAATTTAATAAATAACGAGAAAACAATCACTATCGGGTTTCCAATTATGCAAGATCAACAATTGGTGTGTTTAACCTAGGGTTAGTAAGAAACAAGACTTTAAGATCTTAGCTTTTGATTAAAGTGATAACAAAGTAACAAGCTTTTAAGATTCTTTCGTTCAAAATATTACCAATTTACCTATATCAAATTGTCTACTTTTCTTAATGAGCTCATGATGCAATAAAACCGAAAACTGATAATCAAGCAAACAACTTTATTTATAAACAAACCTTATAAATCAACCAAAACATACTGTTTCATTCAATAATTCAATGTTCAATACAAAAATCTAATCAATACATACCAATTGTCTCACTTGACAAGAATCATACTCCCGAACGCAATCACAAAAAGCCTAGCCTGCACGCATCATCTTCATTATGCATTCGATCTTGAATTGGAGAATGTTTGTGGACGATTTGGGGAGCCTTGGAACACCAAAAATCACCTAAAGTTTGTAACTTTTCATTCCTTAGATCGAATTGGGGTTGATTTGGCTTAAATAAACTTGAAAATCCATAAAATCCGGAGCTGTTAGGCTACTGGCGTATTATACGCCCACCGACATATGATACGCAGCCCATACACCCAACGTTCTGTTCCTTTTGTCAAATACGCCCACAAATACGCCGCCTCATATGCCGTCTGGCGTATGATACGCCCAAACCCAGAGTATCATACGCCAGGCCTCTTTTTTGACCTTTTTTCCATTTTTTGGTATTTACATCTTAAGTCCTTCAACTTTCACGTTTGCTTCTTTTGCTTTCAGTTAAGCTACCTTAAGCTCCAAACACTATGAATCAAAACATAAACAAAGTGAAATTGTTCTACACTTATCTTGACGTAAAATCACACATTTAGGTTAATTAAACACTGAATAATTGCCACATGATCAGTTGGCGATGGCGTACACGGTTGGTTCCTTTTCCGATTGGCCTTTTGGTCCACACACCTCGTACACCACCGACAACCCCTTGATATCACCTGTCCTTTTCATAAAGTGTCACCATTTAAACCCAATCAACCACTATTACCCCTACCCCTTTATAGCCACTAAACACAGGTTGCGACTGCCGAAGAACTCGACCCTCGTCAGTTGGCGACTTGACCTCCGATTAATAAAAAAGAGGGGTATACCGCCTTTTGCAACCATTTAAAACTTCATGTTGGTTCCTCTATCAATTAAAGTGATGGGTATATGCTCAACTTGAAAAGATTAAACTTATGTGGTCGAAAATCTAAAAAGAAAAGTTCATTGCAGCACCATCGTTGCATTTTAAAATAACTATAATTAATGTTTATATGAAAAAGAGAAATGATTATTACACCTATTTTAAACGAATACTTTAATTATCATGTATGTTAATAAATAAACGGAATGAACAGTAGTGTGCAACTATTAAAGCGTAGTGTCCAACTACTTAAGCTTGAGAGAGTGGTGTTGGATGAGACACGTGTATGGCTGAGTTGCTGCATAATATAGAGAGAGAATAAAAATCAGGTGAACAAAGAGAGGGTGACAGAGAATGATGAAGACAGTAGTGCTTCAAGGTTGTTGGTCATCCTGAAGTCGGTTTCTAGGGTACCAGTGTTGTCCTCAACGGCGAATGGAGAAGGTAACAGAGGGTCGGTTCGATTTGTTTTTCAAGGGTTTGTTTTCAAGTGATTTGTCACATCATAACTTAAAAAATGAAGATTTTAAGAGGGACTACTCAATTACAATCCCCAATCTATTGAAATTTGATGTAGAAGATCGTTGTGGGTTTGGATATCAAATTGTAACACCCGGTTATTTATTTATTTTGAAGCCGACTAAAGAAGAAAAGAAATAAAGTCCAAAGTCGAGGGACCAAAATCGCCAACGAGAGAAAGTTAGGTGAGTGGAGGTATTTAAAGGGAGAGGGCAGCCCTTACCCTCTCCCCACACTCACATTTTCAGCCTTAGAGAGGAAGAAGAGAGAAAAAGGGAGAAAGAGAGGAAAAAAAGTTGGTTCGGGTAGATTCAAGCGGGCAAAATCATCACGTAGCGAGTCCAATCGAAGCCCTTCTCGTTGTGGTCGTTTGTGTGAGTTGTAGGACCCCTCTTTTACTTGTTTTCAAACAATTTTGGGGCTGGAACATATAGAAAACCTGTTTTTGTATGTGTGTGTGTTTGACCCATTTGTATGTGTTTGTGTGTGATGCGTTTGGAGTTTGTTTTCGAGCTTGTGTGTGCTTGTATGGTGTTGTGGTATGCATTCCTAAGGTTTAGGATGGTTGATTTAGGCTTAGAATGGGTTTGGATGAGCTTGGAGGTCGAAAATGGCAGATTGGGTTCGAGATGAACTCCATTCTGCATCAGTTAGGGCTATGCGACCGAATGGAGGCCATACGGCCGATTGAGGTGCGATTGAGGTTCATTCGCACGATTAAGGGTTCATTCACACGATTGAGGATTCATTCGTACGATTGGGGGCCAATCGCATGGGGAGTCATACGACTGAGGTCCCAGTCGCATAGGTACTCATTCGCATTAGTCCCAGTCGCATAGGTACTCATTCGCATTAGTTCCATCCGCATAAGGTCATTCGCATGGCTGTTCATTCGCTTGGGTGTCCATCCGCATGAGGTCCATTCGCACGACTGAGTGTCCATCCGCATAGATGTTCATCCGCATGGGTCCATTCGCATGATGTTCAGTCGCCTGGAGGCCATGCGACTAAAGGGTGTCCATACGCCCAAGTAGGGTTGTTGTACCCGGGGAAATGTATAGTTTAAGTACTGACTTTAGGGGGGGAAGTGTAGATGTAATTTTTGACATGGAAATTCTCGTAAGTTCATGTAAGATGACTGTTGAGGCTTTAGAGGGTATGTTGGGCATGATGATGATGATGTTGCATATTTATGCATGATGTATGTTATGTATGTATGATGATGCCTTGTATGATGTGGATGATTGTGTTTGTTGATGTTCCTGATTATGATGAATGTTTATCTTTCCTGTGGCTTTACGTGTTACGTTAATGAATGAATTGAAAGTATTATGTAACGTAAAGTGAAAGATGATGAAAAGAGGAACATGAATTGAATGCATGCATAAATGAACGAAAGTAATGAAAGTCTTGCAAGCATTGGATATCGGGACACACCAATTATAAGGTGTTAGCCCAACGGTGTGCGGCTTCGCTACCCCGGAAGGATGCACATTGGGGTCCGTCTTTGTAACTGACCATTTGTATAGAACCTCTACCGCTTACCCCGGTACTGCGGCACCATGTTTAGCTGTCTATTTATAGACTTCGGCCCAGTAGCCATATAGTTTGGGGTGTAGCACATGGTATTGGTACGGAAGATATCAAATGCGAAAGAAAATATGTAAAGATGAATGAACGAATGAAGAAGATAATAATGATATTATCTATGTGTACGTATGATGTGTGATCATGCAAAAGTAACGAATGGTTTTAATGAAAGTAAAGTATGTTTTATTATAAAACTAGAACTCACTCAGCAACGCTGACTTTTTATGTGTTTCCAGTAGGCAGGTAATGTTGCTGAGGATGGCGCTGCGAGGCTACTCAGCTCTTTTGGATGGCATCCATTTATATAGGGCTTTTGTGATGTAATGCAACAATATATTTTGTAACTGGTTAACGATGTATTATTTGGCAAAAGCTTTTATAATGAGATAAAATGTCATTTTTAAATGTTTCCGCTGTGATGCTTTATGAAATGCAAATGTAATTATATGTTTTATGTGCGATGAATGACCAACTGTAGGCGTCCCGGGAACGGAGCCTTACAAGTTGGTACCAGAGCCAAAGTTTAAGTGAAATGGGTAAATTTTCAAAATAAATCTTAACTTAAACTGAAAATGGGACGGAAAGGGAATGGGAAGCCAATCTGAGTAGCTGCGTGCCATCAGGTATTTTCGTAATGTTAACAGGTATTACGTGCGCATGTTATGTGGTTTATGTGTTGTATGTAGATTTAGATACTGATATAGTCAGGATAGGTAATGCTCGGGGTATGAAGAGTAAAGTAAGTGGCTAATCACAACTGGCCACTGTAATTAGGGACTTACAATACTTGACATAAACTGAGCTGTTCCCTGGAATGACCGTGTTGGTGTTTGAATCTTTCAGTGTGTTAAAGAATGGCCGGTGGTAGATCTTCAAAAGCTTCTAGGGGTGGAGGTCGTGGTGGGCCTGGTGCTGAACCGCGACCCAAAAGAGGAAGGCCTAGAGTTAAAAGAGTGGTTCCTGAAGAACCTGAGACCCCTCATCCAGAGGCTGGGGATGAGAGTGCTAACTTGAGGGCCTCGGTAATGGAGGCTGTTGTTGAAGAGGTGCATCAGGTCATGCAGACAATCTTACCGTCTGTGGTGACCGAAGTTATCAAGGCTGTAAAGGAAGGAGAAAGAAAGGAGAGAAACAGGTCCTCGGCGGGACGGGAGCAACCGGAGCCTGAAACGATTTTCTGCGATAATGAAGAAGAGGAAGAGGAAGATGAGCCTGTGCAAGAGGTGGCACGAGGCTGTAACTATGGGGCGTTTATGAGATGCAAGCCCCCTACTTTCGATGGTAACGGCACTGCTGCTGCTGCTCACCGGGGGGTGAGGGAAATGGAGGCTGTTCTTGACATCAGCGAGTGTCGGGAGGACCAAAAGGTGAAGTTTGCTACCCACTCGTTTGTGGACTCGGCTCTATGTTGGTGGGACAACATTGTCCAAGCCGAGGGTAACCGGGCGATAGGAAGGATGAGGTGGGAGGAGTTGAAGAAGATGGTGATTGAGGAGTTCTGTCCTCATAGGGAGATGGATAAGATCGAGAGAGAGTTCCTGCAGCTGGAGGCGGGGACCATGACACACCAGCAGTACACCACCAAATTCAACGAAATGGCACGGCTGGTGCCGGATTTGGTGACACCTCTGTCTCGAAAGATCAAGAGGTACGTTCAGGGCTTGCCGGTGGATGTTCGCAGGCATATGATCGCCGCCCGGCCAGGCATGTTTAGGTCGGCGGTCGACTTGGCAGGGAGGTTATATGACGAGCGGGAGGTGGTGGTGACTGAAGCGAACAAGAAGGGTGGTGGTGATCGAAACTGGAACGGGAAAAGGTTTGGTCGAGGTGATGCCTCGACGGGTAACAAGAAGGCACGGGTGGATGACCGCCGTATGGCCACATCGGGTGCGGGGTCGAAGAGGTGTGGCAAGTGTGGAAAGGAGCATGCGGGAGAATGTAGGCTGGGATTGAATGTGTGCTTCAAGTGTGGGAAGATGGGGCATATGGCAAGGGATTGCCGTGCGGGCAAATGTTTCAACTGTGGGGAAAACGGACATATGAGTAAAGATTGTAAGAAACCGAGGGCTGAGGGTTCTGGGGTGAAGAAGACGGGGAGTGAAGGACCGAGGGCGAGTGCCAGGGCATTCACCATGACACAGGAGGAGGCTAGGACGGACCCTGACGTTGTGTCCGGTACGTTTCTAGTGAACCAAACTTTAGCTTCTGTGTTATTCGATTCTGGTGCTAGTAAAAGTTTTATTTCTGCTGCTTTCTGTGCTAAGATGCCTGTTAGTAGTAGACGTGTCGATGCGCCCTTTGATGTAGAAACTGCCATAGGTAAGTCTACCAGGATTTCTGAGATGATAGAGAACTGTGATGTGGAGCTAGAAGGTCATAAGTTTCCTGTTAGACCGTTCGTGATGACCTTAGGTGGTTTCGATTTGGTTCTTGGGATGGATTGGTTAGCGGATTACGAGGCGAACATTGTGTGTTGCAAGAAGATGATTCGGTTGACAGCGCCTGACGGGAGTTCGGTGACGGTTTATGGTGATCGGGTCACGACGATTCCGAAACTAATTTCGATGGTGGTGGCGGGAAAGTGTATGAGGCGTGGATGTAGTGCCTACTGGGCCTATGTAAAGGATGTGGATACGCCAACACCACAACTAGCCGATGTACCAGTTGTGTGTGACTTTCCAGACGTGTTCCCAGAAGACTTACCAGGAGTGCCACCTGACCGTGAGATCGAGTTCCAGATTGACTTGATACCGGGTGCCCAACCTGTTGCAAATGCACCGTATCGGTTAGCTCCGACAGAGATGAAGGAGTTGATGGAACAGCTATAGGAGTTGCTCGACAAGGGGTTTATTAGGCCGAGTATCTCTCCTTGGGGTGCTCCGGTCTTATTTGTAAAGAAGAAGGACGGTAGCATGAGGATGTGTATTGACTACCGTGAGTTGAACAAGTTGACAGTGAAGAACCGATACCCGTTACCGAGGATTGACGATTTGTTTGATCAGCTTCAAGGTGCCAGTTGGTTCTCAAGGATAGATCTTCGATCTGGCTACCATCAACTGAAGGTAAAGGAGCAGGATATTCCTAAAACAGCTTTTCGCACGCGTTATGGTCACTATGAGTTCCTTGTTATGTCATTTGGTTTGACCAACGCGCCAGCTGCTTTTATGGACTTGATGAATCGAGTGTGTCGGCCGATGTTGGATAAATCAGTGATCGTGTTTATTGATGATATCCTGATTTATTCAAAGAGCGAGATAGAGCATGCCGGTCACATTCGGGAGGTTCTATAGACGTTGAGAAGGGAGAAGTTGTACGCCAAGTTCTCCAAGTGTGCGTTCTGGTTGCGCGAGGTTCAATTCTTGGGTCATGTGGTGAATCCTGACGGGATTTGGTGGACCCGGCAAAGGTGGAGGCGGTTATGCAATGGAAGTCACAAAAGACGCCATCCGAGATTCGTAGCTTTTTGGGTTTGGCGGGCTACTACAGAAGATTCATTCAAGACTTCTAAAAATTTGCTTCTCCACTAACTAAGTTGACCCGAAGAGATGTGAAGTTTGTATGGGGTCAAGCTCAAAAGAAGGCGTTCGAGGAACTAAAGACGAGGATGACTCAAGCTCCTGTTCTGTCATTACCCAATGGAAGTGCGGATCTAGTGGTTTATTCTGATGCTTCCTACTCGGGGTTGGGGTGTGTATTAATGCAGAGAGGGAAGGTTATAGCCTAAGCATCCTGACAGTTGAAGGTTCATGAGGTCAATTACCCCACTCATGACTTGGAGCTAGCAGCCGTGGTCTTTGCGTTAAAGATTTGGAGGCACTATCTTTACGGGACGAAATGCACCATATTCACTGACCACAAAAGCTTGAAGTACTTCTTTGAGCAGAAGGACCTGAACATGAGGCAGAGAAGATGGTTGGAGCTCATAAAAGACTATGATTGCGAGATCCATTACCATCCGGGCAAAGCCAACGTGGTGGCGGATGCCCTTAGCCGAAAGGAGAGACTCGAGCCGATTCGGGTGAAAGCTTATCAGCTGATCATGACCTCCGATGTAATGAAGCAAGTCAAGGAGTTTCAAGATGAAGCATTGAAAGAAGATCATCTTAACTCTGAAAGAATGAGAGGTCTGGTCGCAGAGTTGGGTGAAAACACACTCGGTGTTAGAACCCAATTCGGACGTGTGTGGATTCCTCGTTTTGGGGATCTACGCGTGAAGATCATGGATGAAGCTCACAAGACTCGATACTCCATTCATCCTGGTGCCACGAAAATGTATCAAGACATGAAGAAAGATTACTGGTGGCCAGGTATGAAACGTGATGTGGTGGAGTATGTGAGTAAGTGCCTTACTTGCTTGCAAGTGAAGGCCAAGCATCAGAAGCCGTATGGGAAGATCCAACCTTTGGATATACCGGAATGGAAGTGGGAGCACATCACCATGGATTTCATTACAAAGCTGCTGCGTACCCCGAAAGGGTATGATGCCATATGGGTGATAGTTGACCGTTTGACGAAGAGTGCTCACTTTCTACCGATCCGCGAGACATATTCATCTGAGAGGTTGGCTGATCTGTTCATCAAGGAAATTGTAACTCGTCATGGTGTGCCGGTGTCTATTGTGTCTGATCGTGACACCCGGTTTACATCTAAATTTTGGAAGAAATTCCACGACGCTATGGGGACGAGGTTACATATTAGCACGGCTTATCATCCCCAGACTGATGGTCAGTCAGAAAGGACCATTCAAACACTGGAGGACATGCTCCTGGCATGTGTTATCGATTTTGGAGGAAGTTGGGATGACCACTTACCGTTAGCTGAATTCTCGTACAATAACAGTTATCATGCCAGCATTGGTATGCCCCCATACGAGATGCTATACGGTAGGAGATGCAGAACACCCGTTTGTTCGATATTGGTCAGAAGGAGTTAGGGAGCGTCGAGGTGATCGAGGCTACGACTGAGAAGCTTGAAAAGATCAAAGCCTTCATGAAGGCAGCCAAAGATAGACAGAAGTCGTATGCTGATAAACGACGCAGACCGATTGAGTTCCTGGTGGGTGACCGGGTTATGTTGAAGGTCTCACCTTGGAAGGGTATCATTCGTTTCCGAAAGCGGGGCAAGTTGAGCCCAAGGTACATAGGCCCTTTCCGAATCATTGCTCGAGTAGGAGAGGTGGCCTATAGACTGGAGTTACCGGATGAGTTAAGTGGAATTCACCCGCCATTCCATGTATCTCATCTAAAGAAGTGCTTTGCAGATGAAGATATGATTGTTCCACTGGAAGATATTGAAGTAGACGAATGGCTCAATTATGTGGAGCAACCAGTGGCAATCATCGATCGAAAAGAGAAGAGGCTGAGGAATAAAATGGTTCCTCTTGTGCGTGTACAGTGGAAGCACAGGAAAGGATCCGAGTCGACGCGGGAGACTAAAGAAGAGATGAGGCAACATTACCCATGTTTGTTCGAGGAATAACAGGTTTCGGGGACGAAACCTATTTAAGGGGGGTGGAGTTGTAACACCCGGTTATTTATTTATTTTGAAGCCGACGAAAGAAGAAAAGAAATAAAGTCCAAAGTCGAGGGACCAAAATCGCCAACGAGAGAAAGTTAGGTGAGTGGAGGTATTTAAAGGGAGAGGGCAGCCCTTACCCTCTCCCCACACTCATATTTTCAGCCTTAGAGAGGAAGAAGAGAGAAAAAGGGAGAAAGAGAGGAAAAAAAGTTGGTTCGGGTAGATTCAAGCGGGCAAAATCATCGTGTAGCGAGTCCAATCGAAGCCCTTCTCGTTGTGGTCGTTTGTGTGAGTTCTAGGACCCCTCTTTTACTTGTTTTCAAACGATTTTGGGCTGGAACATATAGAAAACCTGTTTTTGTATGTGTGTGTGTTTGACCCATTTGTATGTGTTTGCGTGTGATGCGTTTGGAGTTTGTTTCCGGGCTTGTGTGTGCTTGTATGGTGTTGTGGTATGCATTCCTAAGGTTTAGGATGGTTGATTTAGGCTTAGAATGGGTTTGGATGAGCTTGGAGGTCGAAAATGGCAGATTGGGTTCGGGATGAACTCCATTCTGCATCAGTTAGGGCTATGCGACCGAATGGAGGCCATACGGCCGATTGAGGTGCGATTGAGGTTAATTCGCACGATTGAGGGTTCATTCGCACGATTGAGGATTCATTCGTACGAATGGGGGCTAGTCGCATGGGGAGTCATACGACTGAGGTCCCAGTCGCATAGGTACTCATTCGCATTAGTCCCAGTCGCATAGGTACTCATTCGCATTAGTTCCATCCGCATAAGGTCATTCGCATGGGTGTTCATTCGCTTGGGTGTCCATCCGCATGAGGTCCATTCGCACGACTAAGTGTCCATCCGCATAGATGTTCATTCGCATGGGTCCATTCGCATGATGTTCAGTCGCCTGGAGGCCATGCGACTGAAGGGTATCCATACGCCCAAGTAGGGTTGTTGTACCCGGGGAAATGTGTAGTTTAAGTACTGACTTTAGGGGGGGAAGTGCAGATGTAAGTTTTGACATGGAAATTCCCGTAAGTTCATGTAAGATGACTGTTGAGGCCTTAGAGGGTATGTTGGGTATGATGATGATGATGTTGCATATTTATGCATGATGTATGTTATGTATGTATGATGATGCCTTGTATGATGTGGATGATTGTGTTTGTTGATGTTCCTGATTATGATGAATGTTTATCTTTCTTGTGGCTTCACGTGTTACGTTAATGAATGAATTGAAAGTATTATGTAACGTAAAGTGAAAGATGATGAAAAGAGGAACATGAATTGAATGCATGCATAAATGAACGAAGTAATGAAAGTCTTGCAAGCATTGGATAACGGGACACACCAATTATAAGGTGTTAGCCCAACGGTGTGCGGGTTCGCTACCCCGGGAGGATGCACATTGGGGTCCGTCTTTGTGACTGACCATTTGTATAGAACCTCTACCGCTTACCCCGGTACTGCGGCACCATGTTTAGCTGTCTATTTATAGACTTCGGCCCAGTAGCCATATAGTTTGGGGTGTAGCACATGGTATTAGTACGGAAGATATCAAATGAGAAAGAAAAGATGTAAAGATGAATGAACGAATGAAGAAGATAATAATGATATTATCTATGTGTACGTATGATGTGTGATCATGCAAAAGTAACGAACGGTTTTAATGAAAGTAAATTATGTTTTATTATAAAACTAGAACTCACTCAGCAACGCTGACTTTTATGTGTTTCCAGTTGGCAGGTAATGTTGCTGAGGATGGCGCTGCGAGGCTACTCAGCTCTTTTGGATGGCATCCATTTATATAGGGCTTTTGTGATGTAATGCAACAATATATTTTGTAACTGGTTAACGATGTATTATTTGGCAAAAGCTTTTATAATAAGATAAAATGTCATTTTTAAATGTTTCCGCTGCGATGCTTTATGAAATGCAAATGTAATTATATGTTTTATGTGCGATGAATGACCAACTGTAGCCGTCCCGGGAACGTGGCCTTACACAAACGGAGAATAGAGTCTAAGAGTGAAAGAATGAACAAAGTCTAGATTGAGGATTTGAAGAAGAAAAACCATGTTCTTGTTCTCATCTATGGTAAACAACATACGTATTGAGGTTGGAAGATGATTTGTGTTTTATGAGATGATTGCTCTGTTTTTTTTCTCTTTTGTAGCATGTCTTTCTTCTAGACAGATTTAATTTTGTATTAGTGTGGGTGGCATGAGCTAGGTATCTACTTCTAGTGGATTGTTGCTTAGAACTCTTTTCTTACTGCCTTCTACAATTAAGGTTGCGTTTGGTTGGAAGGAATGGAATGGAATTGAGAAACTAGTATAATTTTCAAGTAAAATTGTATTTGAGTGGAAAATTAAAAGTAAACCCGAGGGAATGTTTCACCTCAAATTCCTTTGGTTGTGGGATTTCAAAATTCTTCCACCTAGAGAGGGAATTTGAAATCCCACAACCAAGGGAATTTGAGGTGAAGCATTCTCTTGGGTTTTACATTTCATTAACCACTCAAACATAGTTTTACTTGAAAATTATACTAGTTTTTCAATTCTATTCCATTTCATGCCATTCATTCCAACCAAACGCAACCTAATTGTTTTGGGTAAGTAGATTATTTGAGACATTGAACTATATGATTACAGAATTGTTTGTTTGATTTAAAGGTCTGTTTTTGTAGCTATTGCGAAACTGTATTTGAATGGTGGTCTTTGAATGATTAAGCGCTGAACTAATAAAATGTCTGAACCATTAAAAGATTTGAATCATTAATAGCTAGTATATCACTTATCTATTCAAAGAAAAATGTCTGACCAATTCAGATAAGAGGTCTTAACCATTCAGCATTAGACCTCTTAACCGTTCAGCATTAGTATAATGCTTAACCATTTGGAGGCAAACGTCTACACCATTCAGACATTTGCTCGTGAAACAAACAGTCTGAACTATTAATAGTCAAACCATTCAGACATCTGAATCATTAAAAAGCTGATTCAATGTTGTCAAACAGCCCTTTAAGTAGTTTTTACCTATGACTATCAAATTAGCCCACTTTTCAAGTTTTCATTGATCTTTCTTTTGTCAGGAGTGACTACCTAGAATCAAAAGTCTCGGACTACTAGAGGAATATGCATCTACTTAATTCCAATTCAACTACACCAAAGCATTACAATTATTGGCAATTTTTTATGAATTTGTGATGGTTTTTGTCCTTATAGAATTTGTGGCAATTTACATGTTATGATGTATTGTTCATGTTTCTGTAGATGTTTCGTAACAACTTTTTCCATGTTGCCTTGAATTTGGTAGACTACACTAATGTGAATTCACTTGATCCCACCAATATTAGGTGATGCGTCTGCTATTAATCCTCTATAACTAATAGTTGAAACCTATTCATAGTATAAAAAAATGAAAATGATGATTAAGAAATCTTATTTTTAGGGTGTATACAACATTCCTTTATTTATAGTCTGTTCCATATAATTTGTTGTGCTATTTGGGTTCGATGCGTTTTGTCTACTGAATTAATGTAATATTTCATAAGGGGTTTAGTTTCCGTATAACTCTTTTTACTTACACTGCTACGCTAAATTTGATTTTATATTTGCAGTGTAATTTGTTGAATGAATGGGGATTTATGGAACTTCTAGTTATTATTGTTGGTAGATTACGGTTACAACTTTCAATGAGACTAAATAGTTAGTATACTTAGTACAAGAAATTATATGGAACTTCTTTAGATCTAGGGTTCTTTACCCATGAGATAAAGAAAAAGGGAGGGAGAGATGAGTGAGAGAGACATAACAATGGTAGTGGTGATGGTGCCGGAGATATCGCCGGTGATGGTCGCCGGAGACATGACTTCAATTGTAGTAATGGTTGAGAAAGAAGGAGTAGAGAGAGCTAGAGTGAGAGAGAGAGAGAAAGAATTGAGGGTGAGGTGGGGTGGGTTAGGGTAAGATGGGTTTAATAATTTAATTAATATTTTATTTTTTTTATAGGGGTAAAAGGACTATATACCCTCACATGCAAAGAACATGATCTGACTTAACGGACATAATTAACGTCCGTTAGAGGAAATGAGGAATCGTGCATGCTTTTCTAAACGTAAATGATGTTTACTGTAATTTTTTAGTTTAAGGACGAAACTGAAATTTGCTACAATATTAAAGGACGAAAAGTGTAATTTACTCTATTAATTAATTGTTACTTTTTCATTGTATTTTACATACCAGAAGTACACAATATTGTTATTTCATTATCATGTTTTTTTTAATTTAACATTTTAGAAAAAACCAATAGTATTCAGATAATCATAAAAATAAACAAAAATAAATAATAAACTAAACTAAAGAAACAACAACAAGTAGAATTCTTATGAGCTAAAAACATAATTACCTTTTCATATTTTTATATAACAATAGTGTACTACTTATAAAGATAAAAAAACGCTCATTTATATGGTATAATTTAAAAAAAAATAATGTCACATACAAATTGAAATTATGAGCATTTAAAAATGTGGAAAAACCTGAAAAAAGTTATAAAAAGTGGTCATACATAAAATATCACTCTAATACTTATTTTTTTATAATTTAAACTCAACCATTGATTAAGAAAATTGATTTTTGAAATTACTTTTACACTTCTTAAATTTATAACTTTTTTTGATGTGTGCCCAAGTGTGGATGAGCAAGCTTTAGCCTTTTTGGAGGCCCAAGATCGCTTATCAAAAGGGGCTTCACTGAAATGGCCCTAACTTGGGCTAGAAGTCTCCGTTTTGGGTCATCGTTTCGGCCCAAAAATGGCTTATTTTAGAAGTTATTTTAATTTTTGTCTTATTTTTACATTTTGTTGGACTTTGCATTTGGCCTAGTTTTTGGCCCGTTTATGTTTTGTGGCTCATTCGAATTTGGTTTTGTTTCTTTATATGTTTGTAAGAGATGGGTGAAATAATTATTCAAGTTTTATAAGAAATCTGTTTTTTCTCTCTATCACTGTGTGTGTTAGTGATAAACCCTGATTATCGGTATTTTTTGTGAATCAACGATAGTTAGAAGGATTGTTCCTGGTATTGTTGTTGAATCAACAGGTTCAATTATCTATCTTTCTGTTTCCGACTGCATTATTTTTTTATCTGAATCCTTAAAAAAATTAAGCATTTGTGCCATCTTATACTTGGATACATGTATAAAACAATTAAATTTGTGGTAATTTCAGTTTTATAGTGTAGTTTTTGTGTCATTTTTCACACAGGGTCATACGGGAAAGAAGAAACACAAACTATAATTTTTTGGATCATACTTGAAGGCACATAAGGTGAT
Source organism: Flaveria ramosissima (assembly GCA_025215565.1). Classification (NCBI taxonomy): domain Eukaryota; kingdom Viridiplantae; phylum Streptophyta; class Magnoliopsida; order Asterales; family Asteraceae; genus Flaveria; species Flaveria ramosissima. The sequence goes on along the minus strand of CM046029.1, from coordinate 60,630,173 downwards.
TTGGAGCTTGTAGCTAAGCAGATAGTGTAAAGGGTAAAGTGTTAGAAGAACAAGAAAAAGATTTAAAAAAGTTTTATAAAAATCAAAGGATCAGTACACATCATTTCCTTTTTCTTTTCCTTTGACAGCTTGCACCAAGAGTACCGTTACCAACAATATTCCAGCCAAGAGAAGTTAATGTATTTCCTTAATTACAACCTTGTACTATTGTATAAAGTGTAGACCCTTTGGTTTTTGTAAAAAAAAACAACAGTAATCACAATTCAATTGAGTATTCCATTTGAAAACATAAAGAACGATAGAATAAGATAACTGAAAACTTGATATTTATTTTTCTAAGGATTCGTGGCGCATATATTGCATTGATCATTCACTAATAGATACTATTATTATTGGGGTGCATAATGGTGTCTCTTCTTGTAAGTTTAAGGGTTTGAGTATACCCGGCAAAGCTAACCCGTATATCAAATTTTGGGTTCATATGGGTCTTTCATAATGACCTCATGGGTCATGTTGGACATGGGAAAATTTAAGAATCGGTCAAGATGGGTTGAACTAAAACAAGTGAGATTAACGACGAGTCAAGATGGGCCGAATTAAAATTAGAAAAGGATCGCAACGGGTTGTGAGGTGGTTTGTCGAGCAACCTAACACTTTGCTCGGTTGCTATCTTAATCCACTTTTAACACCATAACATGTCAAAACTCACTACTCACGAGTCACGACTACAAGCTTCCAATCACTGCCTATACTCCGACCACCACCGCCGTCGCCTACTATGTAACGCCGTTAAATTGAGAGAGAGAGAAAAAAAAAATAGTGTGGATGCTACACTCATCACGTAGATGAACAAACGAAACGCCATTAAAACAAAAATTATGATTCCAAATGATCTATTTTGCGTACGAGTATGCCCATCAATCAAATTAAACTAATAATAATGCAAACAAGAAAATGGACTCATCTTGACCCGCACTACTCATCCTGACCCGAATCCTTTCTAACCTAACACCTTGCCCGACCCGACCCGCCCATTTTGCCAATTGTGATCAAATGTATGATTTTGTTGGAAGTGAAGAATTTTGTATTTTTTTGATCCGACCCGGCCCATCTTGACCCGAACTCATTCTAACCCGAACCCGTCCTGACCCGTTCCTAACACGAACCCGTTCTGACCCGAACCCGCCCTGACCCGAACCCATCTTGACCCGCCACCCGACCCGACCCAACCCGCCCATTTTGCCTGGTGTAGGTTTGAGTCTTACGATTAACAATGTTGTAAAGATATTAGCAATGTTTTCGGTTATTATTTAAAATTTATGCTTTTTTTTTTGTTAACAACTCGTTATCAAAATGTAGAACTATAATTAATTTGAAAAGCTAGATTTCTTTTCGGTTCAATACCTACCAATTTTTTTTGGTTTCGGTTTTTTTTAGTTACAAAAGTTTTATTAATATAAACCCAGCTAGTAAACTAGATAGGACGAAACAAATTACAAACAGATCAAGAAAACGACCTCTAAATGCAAGTACAATACTACCCACTACAACTAACCATGCCAAACAAAACAAAGAAGAATGTCGAAATGGAGCAAAGCAAGAACTCCCATAGACTGATCTGAAAGCCGCTCCACTATACCATATATGTGTCGTCATTCTGCAACTTCAAACTTTCGCATGATCCGTCGATAGCAGAACCATTTATATATGTCGATCCTAACTGTAACTCGCCCTTATAAAAGGTTGATTAAGAGAATACTACTTGTTTTTCATTTTCAATTAGTCTACATATCTTAAAATCGTCGAGGAAGAATACAATATATTTATGCATCCGAGTTAAAGGAAAAGGTCCTTGAATTTTCCTTCTTGGATCATTGTATAACTATCATTCTCTGTTTCTACAATATTGTGTTTTGATGAACCAACATAATCTAGCCACGAAAAGATGGAGTAAAGAACATGTGTACCACCTTAAGGACTTATATCCAATGAAGAAACAATATCACACCTGACAGTGACATTAGTCTCTAAATCTAAAGCAAAAGATTAACATCTTCCACTGCCAAAAGTATTAAGAAAAATGTAATTAGACCTGTTGTTTCTTGAATTCGTTTATAACCTTAGTCGTAGTATCAACAATGACCATATTTATCGTCTCCTATTGAGAAGGTACCAACAGTGAATCCGCCTCCACATTCTCCATTTCAGTAGTCATCTTATCCACCTTTTACTTAATTTCTTGATTATTGAGCTCCTAAATGACATTATAGCTAAAAAGGTCATCCGATTCCTCTTGTTCAAACAGATCAGGTCAGACATTACTTTCCAGTTCCACATCACTTTGAGAAGACCATCTAAAGTTTAACGATGATTATCTTCATTAGATACCGACTCCGTTGAACCCTTTTCATTTGGAGTTAAATGGTTGGATATTTAGTTTATAGTAAATGTTGTAGCATATATTGATGATCCTCTTTCCTTGAATATCTCTGATTCGGTTGTATCATATGTGTATACAAACAAGTTGTTAAATGTGATCTTCAAGTTAGTGAGGTTATGTTTGATTATTTAGTATGAAGTATCATATGTAGTTTAGTGTTAGATAGTTAACTTTAATAGTTGAGGGACTATTAGTGTAATTTTTTTGTTTGTCTACTCAAACAAATAGTTAGTTTGTTAAAGGGTTGTTAAGAGGGGAAAGGAATGAGTAATGATTGTAACTACATTCATTCATTCACATTGTCGTCTTCTTCCTAAATATTGAGTAATTCAGTTTTTTCTTCCGAGTATTGTCTTGAGTTCATTATCGAGTGATCATCCTCATTTTCAACAATTGGTATTAGAGCCACGTAAGAAGGCTCATACACGCGAATGATGATCAGGCTATCACGATTGTGTCCACTAAGTTCGAATTGGAGATATTCGACGCCAAGAACGATTTTGGATTATGAAGGGTAAAGATGAGAGCATTCCTGGTTTATCAAGGATTCGTGGATGCGTTAGCAGGAGAAGCTCGATTACCGGTACACCTGTCTGAAATGGAGAAGAAGGATATACTAGACAAGGCTCATAGCACAATCGTGCTGAGTTTGGGAGACTAGGTGTTAAGAGAGGGTTCAAAGGAGACATCGAGGGCAGGAATCTTGTCAAAGTTTCAAGGGATGTATATGATGAAGTCTTTGGCAAATCGTCTTTATCTATAAAAAAGATTATACACATTCCATATGACATGGGGTAAGTCAATAGAGGATCACACTGATGATTTTAACAAATTGGTGTTAGATTTGGCCAATATAGATGTTGAGATCGATGAAGAAGATCTGGCGATCTTATTCTTGACTTCACTCCCATCATCCTATGAACATTTTGTTAACACCCTCATCTTTGGAAGAGAGACACTTTCAATGGAAAAGGTGCTATCTACACTAAACTCTAAGGAACTGAAAAAATGAAATGATGTCAAGGATGATTCTAGTAAGAATCTGTTTCTTAAGGGAAGGCCTGATCAAAGGACCATGAAACCAAGATCATCAAGCCGATCAAAGTTAAAATTCAAATGCAGGTGCTTTATGTGCAATTCAAAAAAGCACCTTAAAAGAGATTGTCAAGAGAAAAGTAAGAAGAAAAAGTTTGATTCTATCTCTTTCAAGAATCAAGGTAATGGGTCTCCTGAAAGCTCTACGAATGGGTATGAAACTGCAGTTGTGTTAGCAGTCACAAGAGGAGATGCAAAGGGAGATTGGAACATGGACTCCGGTTGCTCTTACCACATGACCCCAGACAAAGGGTTCTTTAAGATATTGAAGTGGGAAAATCTTGGTACAGTTAAGACGGGGGATGATAGGGTGTGTACAATTCAAGGATATGGTAATGTGGTCTTGAAATTACTAAATGGTATTGAAGTTGAGTTGATAGATATAAGGTACATCCCTCAACTAACAAAGAATCTCATATCATTTGGCCCTTTTGAAAGTGTAGGATGTTCAGTTAACCTTTTCAGCTTGTTCCTGCTCGTCTATACGGGATGAGGCAAGCAACCCACATACATGAAGAGAAGAATAGAGATGGGTGATGTGGGCCCAAGTGTGGATGAGCAAGCTTTAGCCTTTTTGGAGGCCCAAGATCGCTTATCAAAAAGGGCTTCACTGAAATGGCCCTAACTTGGGCTAGGAGTCTCCGTTTTGGGTCATCGTTTCGGCCCAAAAACGGCTTATTTTAGGAGTTATTTCAATTTTTGTGTTATTTTTACATTTTGTTGGACTTTGCTTTTGGCCCAGTTTTCGGCCCGTTTATGTTTTGTGGCCCATTCGAATTTGGTTTTGTTTCTTTATATAATTGTAAGAGATGGGAGAAATGATCATTGAAGTTTTATAAAAAATCTGTTTTTCTCTCTATCACTGTGTGTTAGTGAAAACCTTGATTATCGGTATTCTTTGTGAATCAACGATAGTTAGAAGGATTGTTCCTGGTATTCTTGTTGATTTGGAGTTTTATGTAGTGGTCCAAGCTGTAAAGCATTGGCGTCACTATCTATTTCACAAAGAGTTTGTTTTGTTCACTGATCATGATTCTTTAAGGCATATTCGTACACAAGACAAGGTGTCACATAAGCACGGGCGTTGGTTAGCATTTCTTGAAAAGTTTACTTTTGTTGTTAAACACAAGACTGGAGTTTCGAACCGAGTTGCTGATGCCCTAAGCAGGAGGAGTAATCTGCTTGTGTCTATGAGGGTTGATGTGCCAGGCTTAGATGTCATTCGTGAGCAGTTAGCCATTGATCCATATTTTTCAGTTATTATGCAGGATGTGCAGACTGGGCTGAAATCAGATTTTCTTGTACAAGATGGTTTTCTGTTTAAAGGGAATCAACTATGTATTCCTGATTCTAGTCTGCGTTTACAGATTATTAAAGAGTTGCATGGGGAAGGGCACGTTGGTCGTGATCGTACTCTACAATTGGTACAAGCTTCTTATTTCTGGCCTACCATGAGGAAAGAAGTGGATCGTTATGTTAAGAGGTGTCGTATTTGTCAAGTTTCTAAGGGCACAGCTAGTAACGCGGGCCTCTACATGCCATTGCCGGTTCCTTTGCAGCCATGGGTTGATATTAGCATGGATTTTGTGTTTGGGTTGCCACGTACACAAAGGGGTAACGACTCTATCTTTGTTGTTGTTGACAGGTTTTCAAAGATGGTTCATTTTATTCCCTGTAAGAAGACAACTGATGCTGTTAATGTGGCACAACTTTTCTTTCGTGATGTGTATCGCTTACATGGATTGCCTTCTTATATTGTTTCTGATCGGGATACCCGGTTTTTGAGTCACTTTTGGCGCAGTCTATGGAGGATGGTGAATACCCAACTTAGTTTTAGTAGTGCTTATCATCCACAAACGGATGGCCAAACTGAAGTTGTGAACCGTTCACTTGGTAATTTGCTGCGATGTCTAGTTGGTGATCATGTGAAAGCATGGGACCAGAAACTATACCAAGCTGAGTTTGCTCACAATCATGCTGTTAATCGAAGTACCGGGTTTAGTCCATTTCAGGTGGTTTATTCTTCTCAACCTCGAGGCCCACTTGATTTAATGTCACTTCCTGCATCTGGTTCAGTTCCTAAAAGGGTTCAAGATTTTGTGGAGGGATTGCATGAAGTTCATAAGGTTGTTCATCATAACTTGACCCAAGCGAATGCCAAGTACAAGAAAGCTGCTGATCAAAAACGAAGACATGTTGATTTTGAGGAAGGTGACTTTGTTTGGGCTGTGCTAACTAAAGATCGTTTTTCAGTAGGGGAGTACAACAAGTTGTCTGCCAAAAAGATTGGTCCTGTTGAGGTCGTGCAGAAGATAAATCCTAATGCCTACCGACTAAAGTTGCCTAGCCATATTCGGTGTTCTGATGTGTTTAATGTGAAACATTTGCTGCCATATCATGGTGATTCTTCTGATGACGAGGCCGTTGGGAATTCGAGGGCGAATTTTGTCTACCCAGGGGGGAATGATGTGGGCCCAAGTGTGGATGAGCAAGCTTTAGCCTTTTTGGAGGCCCAAGATCGCTTATCAAAAGGGGCTTCACTGAAATGGCCCTAACTTGGGCTAGAAGTCTCCGTTTTGGGTCATCGTTTCGGCCTAAAAACGGCTTATTTTAGGAGTTATTTCAATTTTTGTGTTATTTTTACATTTTGTTGGACTTTGCTTTTGGCCCAGTTTTCGGCCCGTTTATGTTTTGTGGCCCATTCGAATTTGGTTTTGTTTCTTTATATGATTGTAAGAGATGGGAGAAATTATCATTGAAGTTTTATAAAAAATCTGTTTTTCTCTCTATCACTGTGTGTTAGTGAAAACCCTGATTATCGGTATTCTTTGTGAATCAACGATAGTTAGAAGGATTGTTCCTGGTATTCTTGTTGAATCAACAGGTTCAATTATCTATCTCTCTGTTTCCGACTGCATCAATGGGTTATCCTGCTTAAACTTGGAAAGCCCCTCTTTCAACCAGCTTTTAATGTCAAACTAACTACAGGTTAGCCGCTAAGAAAGACGATACCCCATATTTTCTATCCCAGCTACAACCGGCAAGGAAGAACAGAAAGGCAAATGTTATCAAAGGGTCTATGGTGGTAATAAATGGCACAAGGAAAGATAATAACATCTATGTGCAGGATGGTCATGCAAATCTAGGGATTGGGACTTCAGTTGAAGGGGTGAAACTCACACAGGCTATTCTGTGGCACTAAAGGCTTGGTGACATAAGTGGTAAAGGGTTGACGGAATTGAGGAAACAAAAGATGATTCATGGTCTAAAGGAGTGTGACTTTGGGTTCTGTGAGCACTGCATAATATGCAAGTCTCACAAGGTCAAGTTCAAGAAAGGTGTTCATTCTACAAAAGGTATCATGGACTATGTTCATGCTGATCTCTGGGGACCTGCTAGAACTGAGTCTTTGGGAGCGGGTTCTTATTTTTATCTATTATTTATGATTATCAAGAAGAGTTTGGGTCTATATTTTAAAAGGCAAGCATGAAACCTTCAAGAAATTTAAAGAATAGAGGTGCTAGTTGAAACTCAAACAGACAGAAAGGTTAATAAGTTAAGGACTGATAATGGCTTACAGTTTTGTAGAAATAAATTTAACCAATTTTATAAAGCTAATGGTATTTCTAGGAATTTATTAGTACCAGGTACACCCTAACAAAGCCGACAGGCAGAGAGATTGAACTGAACTCTCTTAGACAAGGTAAGGTGCATGTTCCATGGTTAGGTCTTCCTACTAGATTTTGGGCAGAAGCTCTAGCCATTGCAGCCTATCAAGTGAATAGATCACTATCATCATCTATTGACAAAATGGCTCCTATGGTGAAATGGTCAGGCTATAAGATTGAGTAAGATAACTTGAAGGTATTTGGAGCTTTAGCTTATGATCATACCAACCAAGGAAAGTTGGATCCAAGGGCTCACAGATGTATTATGTTAGGTTATCCAAAAGGAGTTAACGGATACAGACTCTTAAAGTGGAGGGAAATAATTCAAAGGTCATTGTTAGCAGGAGTGTGATATTCAAAGAGGATACCATGTATAAGAATGTTATTGGTAAAGACCTTGCTGATTCATGTGTTAGTCAGGATGTTCAGATTAAGGTGGAGCCCAAAGGTGAGTGGGGGACATCGCTTAATGACAATATGCCAGGTAGCAGTTCACAAGGGGTGTCATATGGAGTTGATGAGTCTAGTTCTGTTCCTAGAGAGTGTAGCATACCTAGAGAAAGGCCAAGAAGAAAGATACATCTTCTAGCTAGATACAAAAAAATACAAACAAATGAAGATATCTCTTCTTTTGTGTTTCTTGTTGCTAAACAAGAGTGTACCCAAGAGCTATTAACCTACAAAGAAGCTTTAGCTTCAAAGGATAAAGTTAAGTGGGTCTCAACCATGGAAGATGAGATGAACTCTTTGCATAAGAACAAGACTTGGGATATTAGTTGATAAGCCTAAAGATCAAAAGCTTGTGGATTGCAAGTGGCTTATCAAAATAAAAGAAGGATTACAGGGTGAACCACCAAGGTCAGATTGGTGGCAAGAGGCTTTATTCAGCAAGCTGGGATAGACTATAATAAGATCTTTTCCCCAGTTGTTAAATACACTTCAATAGAGTAATTCTAACCTTAACAACCTGCTTAGATCTTGAGTTGGAGCAATTGGATGTCAAGATAGCTTTCCTGCTTGGTACTCTTGAAGAAAGGATTTACATAAGACAGCCCCAAGGTTTTGAGGTACCTGGTGAAGAGAAGAAAGTGTGTTTATTATAGAAGTTATGGATTAAAGTAGTCACCAAGACAATGGTACAAATGCTTTAATGAGTATGTGGTTACTCATTGTTTCAATAGGATTTGGTATGATAGTTGTGTCTACTTTAAAGAATATGTAACTGGTGAATTCTTGTATCTGCTGTTATATGTTGATGACATGTTAATTGCTTGCAAGAGTATATAGGAAATTCAACTAACTAAGGTGTTATTGATGTTAGAGTTTGACATGAAGGAGTTGGGTAATGCAAGGAAGATTTTGGTAATAGAGATTGTGAGAAATATAGAACTAAATTTGTTAAGGTTAAGTCAAAGCTCTTATGTTCATAAGGTGTTGTCTAACTTTAACATGGATAGGAGTAAGCCTGTTATAACTCCTGTGGCTCAATATTTCAAACTTTCAGCTCAGGATAGTTCCAAAACAGATCAAGAGGTGGCATGTATTAATAAAATTCCCTATGCTCAGGTACCGGGAAGTTTGATGTAGTTGATGGTTTGTACCCATCTAGATATTAGCTATGCTGTTAGTGTAGTCAGTAGATATTTGTCCAATCCAGGCAAGGCATATTGAGATGCAGTCAAGTGGGTATTGAGGTATCTAAATGGAATCAGAGATGTTGGTTTAGTGTTTTGTAATGGTTATGTTGACTCAGAGTTTGCCAATGATCGTGATCGAGGTCGATATGTAACCGGGTATGCTTTTACAGTCATGGGGGTTATTGTTCGTTGGAGAGCAACCTTACAACATGTAGTTACTCTACCTTCAACTGAAGTAGAGTTTGTTGCTCTGACTGAGGTAGTCAAGAAAGGCATTTGGTTAAAAGGGTTCATCATAGAACTTGGTATTAAGTTGAATGATGTTGTTGTATTGTGTGACAATCGTGGAGCTGTGCGTTGTCTAAGCATCAGGTGTTTCACGATCGTTCTAAGCATATCAATGTCAAGTTATATTTGAGATGTGATAAACTCCAAGCAAATAAAAGTGCAAGAGTTTGACACTTTAGATAATGCTGCAGACATGCTTACGAAGGCTCTAACTGGTCCTAAGTTTGAGTACTATTTGGAGAAGCTGAAGTTTGACTAACTTGAGCTCAAGGTCGAGATTGTTAAATGTGATCTTTAAGTCAGTGAGCTTATGTTTGATTGTTTAGTATGAAGTATCATAAGTAGTTTAGTGTATGAAGTATCATAAGTAGTTTAGTGTTAGATACTCAACTTCAATAGTTGAGGGATTATTAGGGTGATTTTGCTGTTTGTCTACTCAGACATGTAGTTAGTTCGTTAAAGGGTTGTTAAATGGCGAAATGACTGAGTAATGGTTGTAGCTTCATTCATTCAGTCACATTATCATTTTGTTCCCAAGTATTGAGTAATTCAGTTTCTTTCTTCCGAGTATTGTTCTTGAGTTTGAGTTTATTATCGAGTGATCATTTTCATTTTCAACGCAAGTATAAAGTGTGAATAAATACAACTTTTTCCAAACCGAATCTGTTAAAATAGTGTTGCAAAAACCTTTTGTTTCATCATCAAAATCATCGTTACGATGCCACATATCTTTTGTGCTTTATTGATTCCCAACCTTATTTTAATTTGTTATTTTAGGTAAAGTTAAGCATTTTTTTTCTATTTTCTAGATGTAATCAAGATATCTAAATGAATATTAAATGTTGAAAAATAAATTTCACTCGTATGCTACGCATATTCTTAATGCGACTCCATTGACTTTTCGTTCACCAATAACATCTTCTAGATGTGCTTGAATTACAAAGTCACTAAGCAATTCATGCACAAAACCTATGTCACAGAAAAAGTTGTCCAACGACCTAATTTAACAATCTTATTTTCTGCTTTATTATTATACTAAAAGAAACAGTCATAACTTTATATATTTTTTAAAGTCATACTAGAAGCTCAGTAGAAAAAGAAGCAAGTCTCAATATGTAAGAGATGTTCGTTGATTAAAAACCTTACTTGAAAAATCAGAAAGATAAAATCACAACTAAAGAAAAAGAATTGTACAATACGCGTGTTTAAAATTATCTAGACCTATTTTAGACAAGTTACTAAAATATATATAAATGAACACTTACATATTTTTTCTTCTTAAATTAATAATTATATATTTATTCAAGACAAAAATCAATTACATATTTACTCAATTTATTTAAAGTACTCATTAAATAATCATTTTATCCGTTATTTTATGAAGCTATTTTCACACATTTTCTTTCCTAAGACCATGAATTCTAAATTTCCTTAAGTTTGATCAAGTCTTTTATATAATTAGAAATAATAAAATTACATTTTCAAATACAAAAGTTTAAAACTTTATTTTCAAAACAACAATCACCAATAATCAAAGTTATATCTCTATATACAAAACATAATTGTCAAAGTTTTAAATAATTATTATAGGAAAACATCAATACACAAACATCCCTTACTAAAAACAAAGTAAAATAGTTAATTAATAGGTTAATTAAAATAAAATGAGTAAATATGTAATATATATGTTTTAGAAAAAAAAATTTAATTGATTTTTTGGATCGAAAAAATATGTAATTTAAGGTCTTAAAATGAAAATTTTGTAATCATCCCAAAACAAGGGAGAGCGAAGAAATCATTTTAAAATGTTTAGAGGAAATGAAATTTGTTACGTATTGGTAACTTCGTTCCATTGATCAACGAAACGTTACACCTTTAATATTTTTTTTTCCCTCACAATAGTACATTCCATTTCATCTGTAATTTTGCATGCCAAATGCAAAGTTAAGAGTTTTATCCATCATGAAGCTCTTCAACTATTCCATAAGGGTGTGTGTGTTTACAGCGTGGGCGGCGCCAAGCAGCAACACCGCCACCAGTCCCCCGCACTATGTTGTTTGGTCGTTTCACGGCATCCTGACACCGGGACATTGTAGATGTTTTCTCCCCATTTTGAAACCCGCGTCTCTTTCACCATGGTGTGAGCACCCCCCCCCCCCCACATGGCATGACATGGTGTGATGTGATGTGATGTGGTGTGACGTGTCAAGAAAATTGTAATTGGTGGATATGTGGTGTAGTAATGCATTCATAGATCTTCCTCTTACATTGTATCAAAATATAGCCAATATTCAACAAATATATGTAAAAGCTATTATATGTATGCATACAAATCATTTAAATCCACGTATAACCGTAATCGGATCAAAAATAATTCTCGATAACTTATCTAATATGGTTCATGCAATTCAAATCACGAAACATACGTGTTTAAGAGACCTCATGTTATTAAGAGAATCTCAATATCAATTAAGCTCTAATAATATACATTAGACAATAATAAATTATCATATATATTATTCAGTACCCTTATATGCTGTCAATGGAAATAGCTGCATCTAATTGTACAAAGAGATTATGCCTTATCATCATTTTAAATATTTACGCAAATACTCATGTCACAAATCATTCTTATATGTTATGATTTCATTCTACTCATTTCCACAAAGATCGAATTATCTCCACAAGCAAGAAACTTTGTTCATTAATATCTTTGTATTTCCGTTATTTCCTATCATTACTCTCTTTTTTCAATTATGGAAAGTATACTTTTGGATCTCCAACATATTGTGTATTCCCTTCATGGTAATACTTTTACTATTGTATTATCAAAACACTGCCCTCTGGTTTGCCAAAGCGGCTTCTACAGCCCGAGCCTTTTTTCATCATTTAACCGTTGTAAATTTGAGTAAAATGATTTGGTAGTTTGGGTTCTGCCCCTACTAATCTGGGTAATTCTAAGTAAATTTAGATAAAAATAAGATGATACTCAATTATTTATTGATTTAATTTAATTTAGATAGTTTAAATCGTGCCCTTAATACCTTATTAATATCACTTTTATATTATTTTAATTCCAATAATTATTTCTAGACATGATATGATTTATCAAAGTCTTATTATTTTCCGGTTCATAAGGTTGTTCTTAAATGTCATGACTAATCTCACTTCATGATCGAGACTCGTCTAGGTTCTTTAATTTTGGATTCGATTTATAAACATGGTTCGACTCCATTTGTGCAAAGAGTTTTACAAAATTCATTATTAGTAGTCTTTGTAACCATATAAAGAAAACATGATCCTCTCATTATATATCTCGGAACTAACATACATAGAACATAATCCTCTTACCATGTAGGTTGATCACATTCCTCAATAATTTTGTTAGGGTTACCATTTTCAGGCTTGTTTTTTTTGGTGACGTCGCGTATCAACCTACATGATTGACCGTGTATCTATACATAATATGTCATTCGTCTAACGATGCTACTTATAAGTTATAACTATTATGAACTAATGTTAGTATTATAAAAAAGAATTACAATCTTTATTGAATATTAATTTTTAATTACATTTTAATTCTAAAAGTATTATTATAATTCACTAATATCATGTGAAATGGTGGAAGTTTGTAGGTCCAAATAATGGTTGACTGACCAAGTCCATGATAAAAAGGTTCAAAAATATCGGCTACATAATGGCTCATGAACGAACAAGTCGACAAGGACCACAATTGCACATGTACAATCATTCATGCGTCACGTACAATCATCTTATGCACTAGTAGCGAATATTCACCTTTGAATAGTTTGCTTTTAATGTGCACCAACTCTGAGTGGTGTACGTTAATGTGTTATGAATCATACAATAATAATAAAATACATACATCGCAAGTTATAAAATGTCAAACCATTGACTTTAATAGGTTCGAGAGTCAGCTTATTGAAAATTCGGTCAAAATATTGGCCCTTTCATAATTATTACTAAACTTACAAATCTGATGACCAGCACAATTTGTGAATTATTTTACATTTATTAATCACATAACATCTATGTATTATAATAAAAGAAGATTTTGAGTTGTCATTTGTCATAATTTTAAACATCTTCAAATTATTTTTTCCGTTTTTCTCTCCTATTAAATATTTACATTAATTACCAATTATATTATTTAATTATTTTTTAGATTAAATAATTTTTAGTAAATTAAAAAAGAGGTCTTTTTTATAAATGCAATATCTAAAGAAACAATTTTTGTATAAAATAAGTAATATTTCTAAAATATCAAATTTTTTAAAACTACAAAATATTTTAACTAGTTCAAGGGACGGTACAGTGACAAACATCTGATTTGCTTTTAGCATATATCTTTATTCAAATTATTTTTTTACCGATTTTACAATAACCTTTTAAAGTGTGCATTTTAATGCAAGCTGCGATTTAACTAATTTCAGGAGTCCCATAAGCTTACAGGCAATCGTTTCTCACAAAACATAAAAGTTATGTTTTTCTAAAGGAATGGCTAAGCATGTGCATATATTTAAAATAAACGGACTTTATTCTAAAAAATTGGGTTTCGAGAAAACTTTTTATGTCAAGTAGAAATGTATTTCTTTATGATATTTATCATTTAATTGGTAATAAAGTTTCTTTTATGAATTATTAGTAAATAAATTTGAAAATGTCTATTGAGACTTAGAATATTTGACCACTATCTATATATATAAACAACCCAACTGTATCCATTATCAATACATTCATTAAAAACAATGGCTTTCACTCACCATTATCTCCTTATCTTTGCCCTTTGCATCCTCTATGTAGAATCAGCAGACCCAACTGCACAATTATGCAACCAAAACTCAAACAAAACCACCAATGAAATAACCAAAAACATTGACTCGGTTCTAACCACACTGGTCAAAGCCGCCTCGGAATCGGGCTACAGCAACACCTCATCGGGCTCAGGTCGAGCCCGAGTGTTTGGTCTAGCCCAATGCCGAGGCGACGTGCCCAGGGATGAGTGCTCAAGTTGCCTCCAAACCGCCGCAAAAGAAATAAAAAATATTTGTCCGGACCGAGTGGATGCTAGGCTATGGTACGAGTATTGCTTCATAAGGTACAACACCGAAAACTTCTTCGGGCAAGTAGATACGGGGTATGGAACGTTTTACTATAATGTTGAAAATGTTACGGACCCGAAAACCTTTAATAGCGCGCTTGGTGCACTTATGTATCGTATTAATTCAATGGCGAGTGCACCGGGTAACAAAGGTATTGCGAAAGACATGACAAAGTTGTCAGATTTCTTGACACTTTATGCGTTGTCGCAGTGTACGAGAGATTTGTCAGAGCTCTCGTGTCGCCAATGTTTAGCGATAGCTGTCGGGAATTTTCCGACTTATTGCGACAGCAAGAAAGGGTGTAGAGTCATATATAGTAGTTGTTATGTTAGGTATGAATTGTATCCTTTTTACTTTCCTCTTGATGATCAGAAGAAGGCTCATGAAAGCTCTATGAAGTCACACTACTTATCCGTCGTTAAAAGATCTTGAGTTTTAGTGACGGATTAGAAGAAATTGTTCCCTTGTTCAGGTTATTATTATCAATAAATGTATGTTTGATGTGTCATGTAGTCTTTTGTTCTTCTGTTTTAATATAGTTTTAATTGTTTTGAATTGTTAAGTTGAATTCTTCATTGTACCAGAAGAAAAAGAATTAGAATATATGTTTCAAACATTGAAATAGACCATATTTTAGTTAAAAATTGATTATAACTGACTTTTTTTTACCCGCGCTTCATGGCAGTATTTTTCTTTATTTTTAAGACATAAAGCGAAACGTAAAACACATAAACTTGTAAAACACTTTGTCATTAAAACAACATATATTCATGAGCTGATGGTCGTGGAAAGTTTAACGGTGGATTATCCATGGGTTTTTAATCTAACTTTGATTATTACAATTTTTGAATGACTATATGTTATTAAAACACGACTAGCAAGATGCTAAATGGAGAAAAGTACATGTGAAAAAGGGTTTTGAAGCCACTCTATCTAGGGTTGAGCAACCTCGGGTAACCGAGCATGGCTCGGGTATTCCCGACCCGACCCGAGTCCAAAAAATAAGAAAACTGATAACCAAGACCGTACCTATTGGACATCAATCGGTATTCGGGAATTTGGTAGGTCGGGTATCGGGTTATATAGGTTGTACCGAGGACCGATAATTAAGGTTATAATATCTTTGTATTTGAAGTTACAATACTACAATATCACTTGAGTCTGTATTACTTCTTAACGATCTTGTATTGAGTATGATTTTGGTATTGGGATGATTACATTAATCTTATGTTTTTCGATGCACGCAAGTTGTTTGATGAAATGCCACTTAGAAATTGTTAGGTTATATTATCAAAACAAAGAGAAATTCAAAACAACAATCTGTAATCTCGTAAAAATGTCAAACCAAACATGCCAACATGATTCAACCAAATAAAAGTCAAAGCAAGTAAACAGTTGCCAAACCAAGCCGTGATTAACCTCCATAGTCTTCCAACAATGGTGCATTCAACAAAAATATGTATAGATTGTATCTGCTTGTTCGTTACATAATGGGGAAAGAATTCCTAATATAAACGTTTTATTGGAATTCAAATATCATCGTTATCTTCCATAGTTTTCCAACTCCCCTTTTGACAAACCAAACAATTCTTGTCATGCTCTAACACAAACAAGCTTGAGATTTTTTTATTCTAATATAAACGTTTTATTGGAATTCAAATATCATCATTATCTTCTATTTATCATACCTGATTTACTTGCCTTATCTTTTCCTAGATTCTTGTTTATTTTGTGTATATATATTCTTATTCTTTTTGTAATCAAAGACCCAACTTTGATTAATCAATTCTAAGATGATATAAGAGCGGTCCTAAGAACACCAAACCCAATCTACCTCAATCATGGATCAATGATCTATCAAAAAACCTAAGAGAACTGTTGCGGACTAAATGCTATGGATGCGTTGTGACACTATGGTAAAAGGGTGGCTTACGACTACCATGGAAAAAGGAGATCATAAACAGCGTGAAATGTGCGAACACTACCAAAGAGATATGGGCCGACTTAGTCAAACGTTTTGGGAAGGAAAGCGCTCCTCGGGCATATGAATTAAAGCAGACCAGTACCGCCAAACAACAAAGGGGCATGTCAGTTTTAGCTTACTATATGTGTGAAGTTTAATACTCCAGTCAACTAAAGTCAACTATCCAGGTCATAAGGGCAATTTGGTCATCCTATGTAGTTAGTTTGTTAAGATCCGTTATATCCCTTTAATGGTTTGGTAAGTGGGATTAGGGTGATATAACAGAAGTAAATCACAATACGTCTTTCATATAGAAATTCTTTTGTCTCTATAATAGTTGATTGAATCCATGAGAAATCATTGAAGTTTGCTCTCAATCTAGTTGTTCTATTGTATTTTGAGTTTATTTTGCACAATTGGTATTAGAGCCAGTTAGGGATTGATTGAAGAACAACAAAACGAAGGGAAAAATTAGGAGACAACAATGGTTTCTACCAAATTTGAGTTGGAGAAATTCGATGAAAAAAACGATTTTGGTCGGTGGAGTCTAAAGATAAGGGCGTTATTAATCCATCAGGGTGTCGTTGATGCACTCTTGGGAGAGAATAGACTTTCAGCAACCGTCTCTGATAAAGATAAGAAAGATATCTTGGATAGGGCTCATAGTGCGATCGTGTTGAGTCTTGGAGATCGGGTGTTGAGGGAGGTCTTAAAGGAAGCTACTGTTGAGGGAATTTGGGCCAAGTTAGAAAGCCTATACATGACCAAGTCTTTGGCCAATCAAATTTACTTGAAGAAACGATTGTATACGTTCTACATGACTCCAGGTAAATCTTTTGAAGATCACACTGATTAAATTTAATAAACTCATTATGGATTTTGAAAATATTGATGTTACCTTCGAAGATGAAGACCAGACTATAATTTTCTTGACATCTCTTCCACTGTCATTCGAACACTTTGTGGACACCCTAATGTACGGAAGGGATACCTTGTCCATGGAAGAAGTGTTGGCTGCGTTACATTCAAAGGATTTAAAGAAGATGGCAGATGTTAAGTAGGAGTCAGGAACTGCAGTGATCTTGAATAGGGATCCTACAGTGATAGATAGAATCCCCATAAAAATACCACTAGATCGAGCACTAGTGATTTCGTATCCGGTCAAAATCTTGGCTAATTGATCAAAGTGGGTAGCCCCAGTAGACCCATAGATCATGGAACAAATAGGATGGGTAGGCCCAACCACCACACTACATGTATAGACGCGAACACCCTCGTTACCGTACGTGCGACTCTCACCGCATACGGCTCGCACAAAGACTCCTAAATTCATCCCGAGCCTTTTCTTCCACCTCTCCTCTCCAATCCTCGATCAAACTTGCGTTCCCCAGGCGCTATGAAATAGGGGTCTTTCCTTCGCCTATCGTATGTATCGGCTTGGCTTCATACCGAACCAAGCAGGCATTCTGGCGGGCGCGTGCGTGTAGGAAGGCCGACGACTATATAAGCTAAAAGACTACGACTACAATCCAAGCCGAAAGCTACTCGCTTCTATTCTCGTTGGATTGGATATGGATGGGGAATCTATAGATCGTAGTAGTTCGCCAACATCTCTAACTAACATACGATACAATTGAACTTCACGGAACAGCCAAAGGAGCTTCGCTCGGTTGGCCTTCCTACGCTGACGAATGCCTCTTTTCTCTTCTCTGAAGTCTATAACAAGTGGGAGAGGCAGGATTCGAACCTACGTAGAAAAACTTCAACAGATTTATAGTCTGTCGCTTTTGACCACTCGGCCACTCTCCCTTCCCGGGCCGAAGCCCCCCTTCGTAGCTTCTGGCGAAGCTGCAAGTTCATGAGCAAGTGAATGAACGAGCCATGTTCCTAAAAGGAGTGACCCTCTTTCTTTTCTTCATTTTCCCTATTCCTTCAAAGCGCGGTTGGGCGCTAGCGCTTGACTAATAGAAAGTCAGGCTCTTCTGCTGAGCGAAGCTGCGAGCCTACCCTTCTCGAGCCTACAACAATAGCTTACGCTTACCAAGCCTAAAAATAGGGCTACAACAAGCCAAGCAAATCAAGCTTTCCCCTTCGTTTGTTGTGGGTCGCGCCTCACCGCAGGCACTGAATGAATGAAATGAGTGGAGATCTTCCTTCCCCTTGCTAATTACCAAGAACTTCGTTGCCACTAGTGGCGAAGAAGAATAAAAAATAAAAAATTAAAAAAAATGGAGCCTAAAGAGAAGTAAGTCTACAAGAAGCTGGCAGAGCTTTAACCATTGGACCACATCGATCTATCCTACCTAAACAGTAAGCCTTTTCTTGTTCGTTCTTCGAATGAGGCTAGTGGAGACTAATTCCTTTCGGATAATGAAGAGACTACTCCAGTCTTCCCATTCATTCCCATCCTTCTTCCCCCTAAGAATTGAACGAACCAAGTTCACTTATTCGAGTGTGAGGAAGAAAAACCAACAAGAAACTTCCCACTTTTGATGTCCTACGATTCTGCTAGTTTATAAACCAAGGAGAAGGACATGGCTGCTAGGTCAGAAAAGCGAGAACTCTAAATTCTCCCCAAGTAGGATTTGAACCTACGACCAGTCATTTAACAGCTGAGCGCTCTACCATTGAGTTACTGAGGAACAACAGACTTAAGGAAGCCGACTCTCGTTCTTTGGACCAACCTATGACCGAACAAAAAGGAGTTCGTCACCCTCACATACACCGGGAAAAAGGTTACGATAGCAAGCCCCTCCCCGGCCGGTGAGCCTCCAGGACAAGGAGGCGGCTATGACACCCTACACATATCCCACATCGGCCGTGGACAGGAGAGATTCCTGGTTCATAAGGAATGTCCTGCCTCTAATATCAACAACGCGTTTTGGGCGTATTGGCTGTGGATGAGAGGAGAACTCCATAGTTAAGCGTGCTCAAGTGGGAGCAGTCCAGGGATGGGTAACCTCCCTGGGAAGTTTTTACCCGGGCAACCAAAAGCAAATCCGTGAGCTCCTCATGGGCAAAGCGGACAATATTGTTAGTGTGAGGGGCTGGGTGTTACAAAATGGTATCAGAGCCACTCTTGTGCCGTTCGGGATGTGGGACATACCTCACCAAGGATGGTGACTTCTCGGGCTCGTCGAGGACGATGATTCCAAACAGGGGGTGCTTGTGACACCCTACACATATCCCACATCGGCCGTGGACAGGAGAGATTCCTAGTTCATAAGGAGTGTACTGCCTCTAATATCAACAACGCGTTTTGGGCGTATTAGTTGTGGATGAGAGGAGAACTCCACAGTTAAGCGTGCTCAGGTGGGAGCAGTCCAGGGATGGGTGACCTCCCTGGGAAGCGGACAATATTGTTGGTGTGAGGGGTCGGGTGTTACAGCGGCGATCAACCATCCACTCTCGAGATTCGTATTGTTAAATTGATCTTCGCGTCCTGCCAGTTCACTAAGTAGACTCACTCTACCCACGGGCAATAAAGGCTGAAACTCTTCCTGCCAAAAACAAGGGACTCACTTCTCATCCTAGGAGTTAGCAGGTATGAAATAGTCCCATCTCCGTCTCTCCGAATTGCTACTACTAAGTAGCACTTCTTCTATTCAATCAAAGAATTGATTCCTAAATTACTAAAGCGCTATCTATAGGCATTCTTGCTCGTTAGCGCTTTAGTTTGATTGCAGCTAGTGTGCCTTTTTTCTTTTCACTTTCTCTTAGTCAAGCTTTGAAGCCCCTACTAGGATGGGATATTTGAAGAAGCACAGGTTTGGAACCCTATATACAAGGAGCTGGTCTCGATCCCGCTTAGTGGTGCCCCTCTGGATTATTGTTGAGTCAACATTGATTTCGTGCTTGAGTTGGAGGGCTCTACCTCCATCCCTCGAGTCAAGTAATTCGCTATCGGAAATTCTTCCGCCGCCTATCTCATGCCATGCTTCTTCTTTCTCCGAATCGATTCCCAGTGTCAATCAATCAAGATTCGCCATCAAGGGGGGACCCACTTTAGGTAAGGCCGGTCTCGTCATTCACGCAATTCCCCGTCCATCAATTGATCAAGCGAGTACACATCCAGTCAGCGTATAGTGAATGAAAAAAGCGTTCATCATGGATTCTCCTCCTCAATGTCTATCCATTAATCCCTATTCATTCGATCAAAGTCTCCACGGCCTTTTCACGCCCCTCTGAGGTGCACCATGTTGATAGGAATCGGCAAAGACCTTCTTGTACACGTCCTCGAGGGCTGCATTCATGGCAATCATCACTAGTTTCTCCCGAGGGCATGGTATGGCCATAAAGATATGGTCCAACTTAGTCGTACATTTTGGAGAGGAAATCGCTCCTCGGGCATATAAATTAAAGCAGACCATCACCGCCACACAACAAAAAGGCATGTCCGTTTCAGCTTACTACACGAAACTGCGTAGCCTTTGGGACGAGATGCAATCCTCTTTGTTAATTCCTCGGTGTAATTGTAATGGTTGTTCCTATGACATAGGAAAGAATACGGCTGAAATTAAAGACAAAATAAGGCGTACAAGTTTCTTATGGGACTTGATAACGAATTCTCGATCATCCAAACCCAGATCCTTGCCATGAATCCCATACCAAGTCTACGAAACACCTACCATCTTGTCGCTGAAGATAAGAGACAGAGATCCATTGCCGACAAGAATCCAACAATCGAATCTACCACCTTCAAAGTTTTCACTCCTGGCCGACAAGAAGTGGGGACTGACATGCGCTGTGACAAGTCGGTTCCTAAGGATACCAAATGCAGCGATGTTGTGGAGCACTGCATTTTCTGTGGAAAAGGCGAACACCATCAGGATGGTTGTTTTAAGCGTGTAGGTTATCCCGACTGTTGGCCAGGCTATCCCGAATGGTGGTCAGGAAACAAAAAACGTGACGAAACAAAGCCAAAGGTAGCATGCATCGATAATGGCACGAGCCCCATTCCAAGTTTGAGCATTGAACAATATGAAATTTTTTTAAAACATTTTGAAGAAAGTGAAATGGATGCAAAGGAAGGCATAAATCCCATGGTCTTCATGGCAAGTAAGGCTAACTATGGTAACGATTGGGTTTTTGATTCAGGTTGCACCAAACATATTACACATGATTGTAAAGTTCTAGAGAATGTTGTCAATACTCCAAATGAAACACCGGTAAGCATTCCGTATGGTGAATCGATACCAGTTGAAGGAAAGGGAGAATGCACACTACTGAGTGGTGCAAAGGTTAAAGGGGTCCTTCACATTCCTAAATTCACTTGGCAACCTTTTATCAGTTAACTGGTTGTGCTGATATCTTCACTCCACAATAACATTTCTTCCTGATTTTTGTGTTATGCAAAAAATTCACACGAGGAACTTGATTGGTGCGGGTGCATGTAAGAATGGTCTTTACCAAACGGGGATGTTTGGGGTCAAGAGAGAAGCCTGGATGACAACCATTGACAGTTGGCATAAGAGAATGGGACATCCTTCTAAAGAAAAGTTTACTCAAATAGATTTTCTCAAAAATATTTCTTTCAACAAGTTATGTGATTAATGCTTAACGGCTAAATGTACTAGACTTCCTTTTCAAAACAGTGAAATAAAAACCAAAGATTGTTTTGAATTATTACATTGTAATGTTTGGGGAAAATATCGCACACTTTCCTTCTCGGGCTCTAGTTATTTCATAACGATGGTCAACGACTTTACTAGCATAGTATGGGGTTTCCTATTAAAATTTAAACACGAAGTAAGCAAATGCCTCACCTTGTCCACAACATGATGAAAACTCAATTTGGGAAAACCGTTAAAATACTTATAAGTGACAATGGGGCCGACTTTACATCAAATGGGATGATTTAATTCCACGTGCCCACACAACCCACAAAAAAACGGGGCTATGGAGCAAAAGCGCACACATATAATTGAGACAACTCGTGCTCTTAGGTCTGAAGCCAACCTCCCTAAGAGTTTTTGGGGAGAATATGTCTTGACTGCATTTTATATTATTAATATATTGCCTTCCAAAGCAATTGGAAACAAGACACCGTATGCTACTACATAATAAAATTTTCGAGGGGGTGAAATAGGTTTTTTTGAGGCGGTACAGGAACCGCCTGAAAAGGCATCGCAATATTTTATTATTTTTTATTGGAAAACAGCCCAATAAAATTTTTCTTTTTTTGGCGGTTTCATATCTACCACGAAAACAAATAGTTTAATTTAACTTTTCATATTTTATATTTCAAAGCATAACAACAATATTTACAATTGAATATCATACACTTTAATCCATAACCTGCATATATATAATTTAATAATATACAATTTAATCCATAACCTTTCTTCCCAGACAATGAATCAAAATTTCCAACTCTAATACGTAGCTATAAACTTTATAAGTGCAAATAATATCACAAACACTAGGTTTAATATATACAAAAACAATAATATCTTAAAACGTGTTCACATCAATCTAGGAGTACATCTTATTAATAAATTGCGGGATCAAATCTAATATCAAGTTGTCAATTTCCTTTTGTGACATATAGCTTTTGTGAATATAAATTTAGGGCAATGTGTACCATATATAAATAAATAAAACACTTATAGTATTAGAAAATTTTTGTTGATAATACATGACAAACTCATACATATAATTGATCACCATAAAGCCACGTTCCCAACCATTTTTCTGTTGCTCGCACTACGTTGAAACTACACGCGTGAATTTAATTTGAATATAATAAAATTTATTAGTAAAAACTAGAAAACATACCTCCACCATTTTTCAATCAAATCTACACTTAAAGGCTTGTTATAAAGAAATAATTGTTATTGTTTTACCATATCAATAAATCCCGTCAGATTAATGTGTTGTTGAATATTTGAACATGATACTCATCATCCGACTCCAGATAAAATAAATATAATTTTTATAATGTAAACAATTCAAACCAAAATAATTATAAAGTACATGTGACACCCTACATAAATCCCACATCGGTCGTGGACAGGAGAGATTCCTGGTTCATAAGGAATGTCCTGCCTCTAACATCAACAACACGTTTTGGGCTTATTGGCTGTGGATGAGAGGAGAACTCCACAATTAAGCGTGCTCAGGTGGGAGCAATCCAGGGATGGGTGACCTCCCTGGGAAGTTTTCACCCGGGCAACGAAAAGCAAATCCGTGAGCTCCTCGTGGGCAAAGCGGACAATATTGTTGGTGTGAGGGGCTGGGTGTTACAGAATGGTATCAGAGCCACTAATGTGCCGTTCGGGATGTGGGACATACTTCACCGATGATGGTGACTACTCGGGTTCATCGAGGACGATGAGTCCAAAGGGGGGTGATTGTGACACCCTACATAAATTCACATCGGCCGTGGACAGGAGAGATTCCTGGTTCATAAGCAATGTCCTGCCTCTAACATCAACAACATGTTTTGAGCGTATTGACTGTGGATGAGAGGAGGACTCCACAGTTAAGCGTGCTCAGGTGGGAGCAATCCAGGGATGGGTGACCTCCCTAGGAAGTATTCACCCGGGCAACCAAAAGCAAATCCGTGAGCTCCTCGTGGGCAAAACGGACAATATTGTTGGTGTGAGGGGCTGGGTGTTACAGTACATGTGGTTGATAATATGAACTCATTGCAAACTCATCAATGTTTATTTGTGATGAGGCACCTCTTTGACTCGACAAACCGGACTCAATGCCTTTCTTGAGGCACTTGTTAATTTGAATGGTGCCTCTTGATTCACAAGCTATTACATAACAACAAATATTAAACCAAGTATTATTCTAAGAAAATAACATAATATATAAACATTTATACCGTTAATGCATCCGTTGGCCATTGAACAAACTAATGAAGCATGTCACCGACCGAACTAATCTCATCAGTTCATGTCACATCAATGACATGTATTTTCTTACAACCTTCAATAATGGTATCTACTTGGACTTTAACACAACCTATGCTTATTTGTTTCCCATATAAGATCGTTCATGAAGTTGGCCATACCTATCCTTTAGCAACCTCTAATTTCAAAGCAGGTTGGTGTGTAGATATAAAACACATCTTGTCAATATCTGCAAAACCATACAACATTATTAATAAATAGATCTTTTTTGTGTGTATATAACCTTTTAATTAAACTTATAAATATATTACCTTAATAGGTGGATAGTCGATAAATTATTGACCAGATGCACAATCAACACGAATATCTGAGCTCCCCTCCATCCTTTGTACCGAGGTCTCTCCTTATTTATAACTCGTCTACCATCTCTAAACAACCCACCGTGAACCTTTGTTGAACCTATAAATTCAATATCCAAAAATACATCAATATCTACTATATAAATCAACAAAGAGACTGTTTTGTTACTTTCATTATCTATGCTATTTGAAAATGCCCGAGAACGTCCCTCGTGCTTAGGTCCCAAACCTTTTACTAGAGGATCTTAATTATCTTGAGAATAAGTACCATTGGATATCATTTCTTTCTTAATACGAACCTATAAGAAAATAAATGTTAAATATGCAACTATAACGTATATAATTTTATGTAGTAAAATAAATACATATTTATTACCAAACTATAGATTTCTTCTAGTATGTATTCTCCAAGTTCATGCAAATTAGTTTTTTTGTGTTTTCTTGCTCTACCAACTATGTGTAGTTTAAATTGTTTATTTTTTGTATTTCTATAAGCAGCTATAAGTTGATCCCATCTAGGTCCAGCTTTAGGCTTGAACCCCTTATATCCGGTTTGTCCTAAAAGGGATTTGTTTTTATTTGCCTTTGCACTTGCTTTAGCTTTATTACTTTTTACCTTCACAAAAAACAAAAAACAATTATCAATCATTTTAAACAGAAAAATAATAAGATAAGAAATATAATAATAAAAAAATTCAGACGTACAAAATTTCTTTGCTTGTCTTCAATTTAACAAATTCACCCTAATATGCAGGATAAAGATATGTATATTTATTAAAAGGAGTCTCACATATATTAAGAAACTTATTAACAAGCATACTCTTAAAATTAGTAAAATTTTTCTTGCTCTTTTAAGCATATACTCTTTTAGCTTGTCATTTTTAATATTCCACATATCCTATACATTAACAAAATAGAAAAGTCAAAAATAAAAGTTTGAAAATTAGTTCATATATCAAAATAATAATACAATAATTTGGTTCTAACCATAGTTGATCTCACAGTAATATATTAATAGATATGCATGCATAACAACAACTTTTCAACAAACTTTTCAAATGAGGTAAAAAAATAGACGAATGCGTATATCCTTTCAACATCGTCGTCTCTCCTACATAAATAAAATTATGTTAATTGCATTACTGTAATTTAAAAAAAAATATTATAGAAATAATCATTATATATAAATATATCAAACATTGGTCTTTAACTCTCACATGACGTGTTAATATATATCCCTTCGTTGCGGTCAGAGCGTAAGTATGTGGTGCTTTCAGTTCCATCATTTATTGGTTGAATGCCAATTGAAAATAAGAGCAGGTCATCAAACTGTTCATATTCTTCCTCTTAGACGACATCATCAAAACCAACAATAAGACGTTTACCTTGTAAAACGATGTGGTATTTTGGTTAGCCCAGGTCATCGACAAAGAATACTTGTGTGACTTGTTTTGCGAGAACAAATGGCTCATATGCATAGGCATCAATTGTAAGGTTGACAAGCGTAAAACCATAAATTTCAACTTTAACACTAGTATGGTTATTCACCCACTTGTATTTGAACACGGGTACAGTGAAAGAATAATAGTCCAATTCTCATATTTCTTGTATAACACCGTAATAAGGGTATTTGGCGATTCTTAACATTGTGTTTTTCTTCACTTTGCATTGTACTTTTATCATTTTGATCCTTGGTGTAAAACATATAACGGTTTATGTTGTACCCTTGGTAAGATTTTACTTTAAAATCAAAGCCTTGTTCCAATTTTATCCTTGGTGTAAAATTTTATCAACATTTATGGTCATTATCTTGGTTTTCATCCGGCTGGAAAACTCTTTGTTATGTTTTATTAAATACCACATATTGTCCTTACCTTTGTATGTCGACCGTAAAATATGCATGTGTTCTTCCACATAAGGAGCAAGACAAGTCATGTTATTAAGACATAAATATGAAATTTGTAAACTATTGCGGCTTGGGATGATTGTTTTCATACAAACTATAAGGCCCTGTTCCCGGAAACCTCACAATTGGTCAACCATTGCACTTAAAACATTATAAAGCGTACATTTATTTGGCAGCAGAATTTAAAACTTTCATTAATAACTAAAAACATGTCATTTCATTCATTTACAACATTAGCTTTCATCTCAAAATACAAAGACATGTCAAAATATGGATGCCAGCCTCAAAATGCTCCCTGTAGCTTATGCATCAATGCCTGCAACTCCTCAGCATCAACAAATACCTGTCAACTATCATGCATACAAAAGTCAGCGACGCTGAGTGAGTTCTAGTTTTATAATAATAAAATACTTTTCTTTCGTTAAAATCGTTCTTTACTTTATTTCAAAATCATACTATACTTTACAATCGTTCGTGAGCATACATCGTACATACGTACAGATAATATCATTATTATCTTCGTCATTACGTTCATTAACTTCGCTCATTTAACGTATTACATTATCGTTCACTTCTCTTTCTAGATCCGGTCAGACTTTACCCTCTTTGTGGCACTCAGCCACGATTACTGAGGTCGAATGACAAAGATCCTGTTCAGTACGTTATTACGATAATTCATTAACGTTCATTTCATACTTCGTTCTTTCATACATTATCTTTCGTTCATTACTCTTATTTACTCGAATCTTGTCTCATGCAATATCCCCGACTCATGCTCGAAAGCTGATGCTGTGCCGGGACCTGCTCACAAGCCCCCGACTCATGTCCGAAGACTGACACAACACCGGGATACGCGACAAAGATCCCATATGAGTCAATCACAGGGATTGAACTCCATCCGAGTCTGTTGCAACACAAAGTCGCTCACCTCATACCTATGCTTGGCTTTATGCCACACCCCCGAAGTTATACGAAACTCGGGTAACCATCATATGTTCCATCCCCAACATTATGGGTAACAACACCCCCATCGAAATGGGTAACAACACCCCCATCGAAATGGGTAACAACACCCCCACCGAAATGGGTAACAACACCCCCACCGAAATGGGTAACAACACTGAAGGTCTGTCACAAAGACTGGAACCCTTGCGTGCACACTTTAGGATTTGCTGAACCTCACGCGGTTCAGCTTAAGGCATTTAGAGCCGTGCACCTCATTATACTTTGCTTGGAAGCCTCTTACGTTCATGTTCATTCATTAATACATGCATTCATTCATTAACGTTCCTCTTTTCATTATCTTCCACTTTACGTTACATAATACTTCATTACGTTCATTAACGTTCAACGCAAAGCCAAGGGAAGACACACATACATACATAATAAGGAACATATACTTAATCATAAACATACACCATCACCATACATGCAACATCATACATGCATAACACACATCAAACATAAGCCATCACATCATAACCAGGCCTATCTTCCCATTTTACCCCTTGAAAACCACTTAGAAAACCTTAGGTCCAAATTGGGCGCATGGAACCTTCCAGGCGCATGAGCATAAAAATTCTAAGTATAAATTAATCTGGGCGCATGGGCACTATTTGGGCGCTTCTGCCCTATTTAGGCGCATCAACACTTAGCCGTTCTTAACACTTTGGGCGCATGGCCCTATTTAGGCGCATGGGCCAACTCTGGGCGCATGGCCAACAATTTAGGCGCATGGGCCACTTCTGCTGGGCCCATGGCCAACAGTTTGGGCGCATGGGCCGCCCTGCTGGGCGCATGGTCAACAGTTTGGACGCATGGACCACCATTTAGGCGCATGGGCCACCTCTGGGCGCATGGCCAACATGCTGGGTGCATGGACCACTGTTCATGTTCGTCAGAACATTCTGAAATATCCTCTATGCTATCAAATTCACCCGATTATCATCCTAATCATACCCAAGCATAAATCTAACATACTAAGGGCACCTAAACATGCTAAACCATCAATATTAACCCATGATCAACACTAAAACATACATACATACATCATTTCGAACATAAGCTGTAAACCCACGGTTACTTTCAAAATGTTTACTTAGTATGCATAATAGCCCCAAACGAGTTGAAAATCAGTAAAAGAGGGGTTCTAGAAACTCACCTTGAGCAGCCTTTGAGCAACACTCTTCCCGTTCAAGACCCACCTTCAATTCGGCTCTTGAATCCCGAAAACAAACTCTAAACAACCAAAACTTCGGTCAAAAACTCGAAACCCAGCTGAAACCAAGCTCATATAAGAGAAGACTTACCTTTGAAGCTGCTTCTTCCACTTTCTCTCTCTAGAACCGGGGCTTCTCTCTCTTCTTTCTTCTTTTCAGCCGATTGAAGAAGATGAAGAAGAAATGGGCAACCATGCCCCTTTAAACCTTAAAGTAATAAGGTTTTGTACCTTGTACACTTTTTCCCCCTCCACTTGTGCTCATTATCTATTCTTTCTAATTACTTTTCTTTTCCTTTCGTTTAAATAGAAAATTCGGGGTGTTACAAGTCTACCCCCCTTAAAGAGGTTTCGTCCCCGAAACCTGTCGCTTCTCAAACAGTTATGGATAACACTGTCTCACCTCTTCTTTGATCTTGCACTTAAACTTAGATCCCTTTAGGCTTCACTGCACCCGCACAAGTGAAACCATCTTCCTCCTTAGCCTATCCTCTTCTTCTTATTAATAATGGCCACCAGCTGCTTCTCGTGGTTGGATACTTTGTCCATCTCAGTGTTCTCTAGTAGCATGATCATATCCTCATCGGTTGAGCTCTTTCTTAGACGAGACGCATGGAACATCAGATGAATTCCACTTAACTCATCGGGTAGCTCCAGTCGATGTGTCGCTTCTACTACCTGAGCAACAACTGGGAATGTCCCTCTACACTTTAATATTAGCTTTACTCGATTCCAAACCAAGCAATCCGCTTTCCTGGTCGAAGCCTTCATCATAATTCATTGTCGTAGGTCGACACCAAACTCTGGTTGTGCACGGTTGAGCAATCCATCTTCTTGCAACACTTAGGGTTCGAGTCGTAGATTACTGATCAACTCACCCGGAGATGCATGTCTACCTACCTATGTCTGTCTTGAACAACCTAGTAGAACAAGCGCTCTCTCTTAATTTTATCACGCAATCCTCTAGGGAATTAGGTAACCTAGTACACTTACTAATGGTGATTCTACATCAAAGGGTGTATCTATATTCTTACCACTAACAGGCAACTTAGCACAGTAAGCAGCAGAGATAAAACCTTTTACTAGCACCAGAATCAAATAACACTGAGGCTAAAGTTTAGTTTACTAGAAATGTACCTGACACAACATCGTGGTCCGTCCTAGCTTCCTCCGATCTTCTTCACTCCCGAACCTTCCGCCCTCGGCTTCTTGCAATCCCTGCTCATGTGACCTTCCTCACCACAGGAATAACACCTCCCCATACCGCAGTTCTTCGCCACATGTCTGGTCCTCCCACAACGGAAACAGACATTGCCCCCCAATCTACATTCCCCGGGGTGCCTGTGTCCACACTTGTCACACCTTTTCGACCCCGCACCAGTTATGACCACAAGCTGATCATCCACTTGTGCACCTTTGCCACCCAGAGTGGCTCCGCCACGTCCCAATCGCTTCCCGTCCCATTCTTGATCACCCTCTCCTTTCTTGCTACTTTCAGTCACCATCACAGATCTTTCATCATACAACCTCCCTGCCAAATCAACCGCCGACCTAAACGTGCTCGGTCGGGCAGCGATCATGTGCCTACGGATGTCCGCCGACAAGCCCTGAATGTACCTCTTGATCTTTCGTGAAAAAGGTGTCACCTGATCCGGCACCAGATGTGCCATCTCGTTGAATTTAGCGGTATATTGCTGATGTGTCATCTTTCCCGCCTCCAGCTGCAAGAACTCTCTTTCAACTTTATCCATCTCAAGATGAGGACATAACTCCTCAATCACCAGCCTTTTCAACTCTGGCCATCGCATCCTCCCGATAGCCCTGCTTCCCTCGGCTTGGACCATATTGTCCTACCAGCACAGAGCCGAATCCACAAAAGAATGGGCAGCAAACCTTACTTCTGATCCTCCCGGCACTCGCTGATATTCAATACAGCTTCCATCTCTCTCACCCAGCGGTGAGCAGTAGCAGCAGTGCCGCTTCCATCAAAGGTTGGGGGCTTGCATCGTTGAAACGCCCCATAGTTACAGCCTCGTGCCGCATCCAGCGCAGGCTCCTCTTCTTCCTCTTCGTCGTCATCGAAGAGAACCGTTTCAGTCTCAGGTCGTCTCCTTTCGCCCGATGATCTACCTCTTTCCTTTCTCTCCTCATCTCTAACAATCTTTATCACTTCGGTCACTACAGACGGTAGGATCGTCTGCAAGACCTGATGCACTTCCTCCACGACCGCCTCTCTCATCGAGGCCCTCTAATTAGCATTCTCATCACCGCCCTCAGGATGAGGGGTCTCGGGTTCTTCATGAACTACTCTTTCAGCCCTAGACCTTCCTCTTGTGATCCGTGGTTCAGCACCACGTCCACCGCCACCTCCACCTCGCGAAGCCTTAGAAGATCTACCACCAGCCATCCTCTAACACACTGAAAGATTCAAACACCAACACGGTCACTCAAGGGAACAACTCAGTTTATGTCAAGTATAGTAAGTCCCTAATTACAGTGGCCAGTTGTGATTAGCCACTTACTTTACTCTTCATACCCCGAGCATTACCTATCCTGACTACATCAGTATCCAAATCTTATCAGCAACACATTGACCACATAACATGCGCACATAATACCGGTTAACGTTAACTTACATAAGTCATTTACATAAAACTTTTACCTGTAGGCACGTAGCTACTAGGACTGGCATCCCTTTTTCTTTTAGTCCCATTCTCAATTTAAGATTAGGTTTTCCAAATTATTACCCAATTCACTTAAACTTTTGCTCTGATACTAACTTTTAAGGCCCTTTCCCGGAAACCTCACAGTTGGTCAATCATTGCACTTAAAACATTATAAAGCGTACATTTATTTGGCAGTGGAATTTAAAACTTTCATTAATAACTAAAACATGTCATTTCATTCATTTACAACATTAGCTTTCATCTCAAAATACAAAGACATGTCAAAATACGGATGCCAGCCTCAAAATGCTCCAATTAGCTTATGCATCCATGCCTGCAACTCCTCAGCATCGACAAATACTTGCCAACTATCATGCATACAAAAGTCAGCGACGCTGAGTGAGTTCTAGTTTTATAATAATAAAATACTTTTCTTTCGGTAAAACCGTTCTTTACTTTATTTCAAAATCATATTATACTTTACAATCGTTCGTGAGCATACATCGTACATACATACAGATAATATCACTATTATCTTCATCATTATGTTTATTAACTTCGCTCATTTAACGTATTACATTATCGTTCACTTCTCTTTCTAGATCCGATCAGACTTTACCCTCTTCATGGCACTCAGCCACGATTACTGAGGTCGAATGACAAAGATCATATTCAGTACGTTATTACGATAATTCATTAACGTTCATTTCATACTTCGTTCTTTCATACATTATCTTTCGTTCATTACTCTTATTTACTCGAATCTTTTCTCATGCAATATCCCCTACTCATGCTCGAAAGCTGATGCTCTGCCGGGACTTGCTCACAAGTTAACTGGTTGTGTTGATATCTTCACTCCACAATAACATTTCTTCCTGATTTTTGTGTTATGCAAAAAATTCACACGAGAAACTTGATTGGTGCGGGTGCATGTAAGAATGGTCTTTACCAAACGGGGATGTTTGGGGTCAAGAGAGAAGCCTGGATGACAACCATTGACAGTTGGCATAAGAGAATGGGACATCCTTCTAAAGAAAAGTTTACTCAAATAGATTTTCTCAAAAATATTTCTTTCAACAAGTTATGTGATTAATGCTTAACGGCTAAATGTACTAGACTTCCTTTTCAAAACAGTGAAATAAAAACCAAAGATTGTTTTGAATTATTACATTGTAATGTTTGGGGAAAATATCGCACACTTTCCTTCTCGGGCTCTAGTTATTTCATAACGATGGTCAACGACTTTACTAGCATAGTATGGGTTTTCCTATTAAAATTTAAACACGAAGTAAGCAAATGCCTCATCGATGTCCACAACATGATGAAAACTCAATTTGGGAAAACCGTTAAAATACTTATAAGTGACAATGGGGCCGACTTTACATCAAATGGGATGATTTAATTCTACGGTGAGAATGGCATTATACTTGAGACCACGTGCCCACACAACCCACAAAAAAACGGGGCTATGGAGCAAAAGCACACACATATAATTGAGACAACTCGTGCTCTTAGGTCTGAAGCCAACCTCCCTAAGAGTTTTTGGGGAGAATATGTCTTGACTGCATTTTATATTATTAATAGATTGCCTTCCAAAGCAATTGGAAACAAGACACCGTACGCTACTACATAATAAATTATTCGAGGGGGTGAAATAGGTTTTTTGAGGCGGTACAGGAACCGCCTGAAAAGGCATCGCAATATTTTATTATTTTTTATTGGAAAACAGCCCAATAAAATTTTTCTTTTTTTGGCGGTTCCATATCTACCACGAAAACAAATAGTTTAATTTAACTTTTCATATTTTCATATTTTTATATTTCAAAGCATAACAACAATATTTACAATTGAATATCATACACTTTAATCCATAACCTGCATATATATAATTTAATAATATACAATTTAATCCATAACCTTTCTTCCCAGACAATGAATCAAAATTTCCAACTCTAATACGTAGCTATAAACTTTATAAGTGCAAATAATATCACAAACACTAGGTTTAATATATACAAAAACAATAATATCTTAAAACGTGTTCACATCAATCTAGGAGTACATCTTATTAATAAATTGCGGGATCAAATCTAATATCAAGTTGTCAATTTCCTTTTGTGACATATAGCTTTTGTGAATATAAATTTAAGGCAATGTGTACCATATATAAATAAATAAAACACTTACAGTATTAGAAAAATTTCGTTGATAATACATGACAAACTCATACATATAATTGATCACCATAAAGCCACGTTCCCAACCATTTTTCTGTTGCTCGCACTACGTTGAAACTACACGCGTGAATTTAATTTGAATATAATAAAATTTATTAGTAAAAACTAGAAAACATACCTCCACCATTTTTCAATCAAATCTACACTTAAAGGCTTGTTATAAAGAAATAATTGTTATTGTTTTACCATATCAATAAATCCCGTCAGATTAATGTGTTGTTGAATATTTGAACATGATACTCATCATCCGACTCCAGATAAAATAAATATAATTTTTATAATGTAAACAATTCAAACCAAAATAGTTATAAAGTACATGTGACACCCTACATAAATCACACATCGGTCGTGGACAGGAAAGATTCCTGGTTCATAAGGAATGTCCTGCCTCTAACATCAACAACACGTTTTGGGCTTAATTTGAATGGTGCCTCTTGATTCACAAGCTATTACATAACAACAAATATTAAACCAAGTATTATTCTAAGAAAATAACATAATATATAAACATTTATACCGTTAATGCATCCGTTGGCCATTGAACAAACTAATGAAGCATGTCACCTACCGAACTAATCGCATCAGTTCATGTCACATCAATGACATGTATTTTCTTACAACCTTCAATAACGGTATCTACATGGACTTTAACACAACCTATGCTTATTTGTTTCCCATATAAGATCGTTCATGAAGTTGACCATACATATCCTTTAGCAACCTCTAATTTCAAAGCAGGTTGGTGTGTAGATATAAAACACATCTTGTCAATATCTGCAAAACCATACAACATTATTAATAAATAGATCTTTTTTGTGTGTATATAACCTTTTAAATAAACTTATAAATATATTACCTTAATAGGTGGATAGTCGATAAATTATTGACCAGATGCACAATCAACACGAATATCTGAGCTCCCCTCCATCCTTTGTACCGAGGTCTCTCCTTATTTATAACTCGTCTATCATCTCTAAACAACCCACCGTGAACCTTTATTGAACCTATAAATTCAATATCCAAAAATACATCAATATCTACTATATAAATCAACAAAGAGACTGTTTTGTTACTTTCATTATCTATGCTATTTGAAAATGCCCGAGAACGTCCCTCGTGCTTAGGTCCCAAACCTTTTACTAGAGGATCTTAATTATCTTGAGAATAAGTACCATTGGATATCATTTCTTTCTTAATACGAACCTATAAGAAAATAAATGTTAAATATGCAACTATAACGTATATAATTTTATGTAGTAAAATAAATACATATTTATTACCAAACTATAGATTTCTTCTAGTATGTATTCTCCAAGTTCATGCAAATTAGTTTCTTTGTGTTTTCTTGCTCTACCAACTATGTGTAGTTTAAATTGTTTATTTTTTGTATTTCTATAAGCAGCTATATGTTGATCCCATCTAGGTCCAGCTTTAGGCTTGAACCCCTTATATCCGGTTCGTCCTAAAAGGGATTTGTTTTTATATGCCTTTGCACTTGCTTTAGCTTTATTACTTTTTACCTTCACAAAAAACAAAAAAAAACAATTATCAATCATTTTAAACAGAAAAATAATAAGATAAGAAATATAATAATAAAAAAATTCAGACGTACAAAATTTCTTTGCTTGTCTTCAATTTAACAAATTCACCCTAATATGCAGGATAAAGATATGTATATTTATTAAAAGGAGTCTCACATATATTAAGAAACTTATTAACAAGCATACTCTTAAAATTAGTAAAATTTTTCTTGCTCTTTTAAGCATATACTCTTTTAGCTTGTCATTTTTAATATTCCACATATCCTATACATTAACAAAATAGAAAAGTCAAAAATAAAAGTTTGAAAATTAGTTCATATATCAAAATAATAATAAAATAATTTGGTTCTAACCATAGTTGATCTCACAGTAATATATTAATAGATATGCATGCATAACAACAACTTTTCAACGAACTTTTCAAATGAGGTAAAAAAATAGACGAATGCGTATATCCTTTCAACATCGTCGTCTCTCCTACATAAATAAAATTATGTTAATTGCATTACTGTAATTTAAAAAAAAAATATTATAGAAATAATCATTATATATAAATATATCAAACATTGGTCTTTAACTCTCACATGACGTGTTAATATATATCCCTTCGTTGCGGTCAGAGCGTAAGTATGTGGTGCTTTCAGTTCCATCATTTATTGGTTGAATGCCAATTGAAAATAAGAGCAGGTCATCAAACTGTTCATATTCTTCCTCTTAGACGACATCGTCAAAACCAACAATAAGACGTTTACCTTGTAAAACGATGTGGTATTTTGGTTAGCCCAGGTCATCGACAAAGAATACTTGTGTGACTTGTTTTGAACAAATGGCTCATATGCATAGGCATCAATTGTAAGGTTGACAAGCGTAAAACCATAAATTTCAACTTTAACACTAGTATGGTTATTCACCCACTTGTATTTGAACACGGGTACAGTGAAAGAATAATAGTCCAATTCTCATATTTCTTGTATAACACCGTAATAAGGGTATTTGGCGATTCTTAACATTGTGTCTTTCTTCACTTTGCATTGTACTTTTATCATTTTGATCCTTGGTGTAAAACATATAACGGTTTATGTTGTACCCTTGGTAAGATTTTACTTTAAAATCAAAGCCTTGTTCCAATTTTATCCTTGGTGTAAAATTTTATCAACATTTATGGTCATTATCTTGGTTTTCATCCGGCTGGAAAACTCTTTGTTATGTTTTATTAAATACCACATATTGTCCTTACCTTTGTATGTCGACCGTAAAATATGCATGTGTTCTTCCACATAAGGAGCAAGACAAGTCATGTGTTTTAAGACATAAATATGAAATTTGTAAACTATTGCGGCTTGGGATGACTGTTTTCATACAAACGCCTCCGACCCCTTCAAGTTTACCCAAATGACGATGTTGAGGAACACCAATACTTTTTACAGCATCCAAATAACCTGTGCAGAATTCAATCACTTTTTCATAAGCATATCCTTCAACATTACTACCCTCTGGTCGATTATGAGTTTTTACAAACTTTCTTAAGAAACCCATGTATCTTCAGAAAGGGTACATGTAACGTAAAAATATAGGACCACAAACCCACATCTCTCCTACTATATGGCATACATAGTGAACCATCACATCAAAAAAAGTTGGAAAGTACTTCTCTAGTTCACATAGTGTGTCGATAACTTCTGCCTCCAATTTATCAAGTAATTCTGGGTCAATAATTGTCAAGTGAATCGTATTAAAAATAAACAAAGTTTTATGATTGTATATTAGATGTTCTCTGGTAACAATTAATGAACTGTAATAGGGATCATATATGTCATTTAGAGATAACAATCATGAGATTTTATACCCAACAATTTACAATTTTTCATCAACACCAACATTTTAATGTTTGCAAGATACATAGATGGAACTTTAGTATTGTGTAAACATGTACAAAACTTTGTTCTTTCTTCTTTTGACATAGTATAACATGCAGTTGGTAGATAAACTCCTCTAGGTCCATGAACATGGGCAAGCTCTTTATTTATTCCTATTTCTTCCATGTTTTTATGGACATTAATCCATCTTTTGTTTTCCCGGGTATATTTAACGATAAGCCAACTAAGCTATCGCATACATTTATTTTCAATATGCATAATATCCAAGCAATATCTACTGATCTAAATGCCTCCAATAAGGTAAGCCCCAAAAGATTAACATTTTTTTCCATATCGCTTTTCTCGATACGAGTTCTTTTTCCCAACATACTATTCAGTTTTTCTACCCGTAAAAATTCATCAAATCATTTCCTCATCGTTCAGTGCTCGGTGTTCCCATCAAATTTCTTTTTATTACTTTTGATAATAATGATTAGTCAGAAGAAATCTTCGATATCCCATATATACAGTTTTCTTGCAGTTATTTAACCAAACTGAACTAGTCTCATTTTCACAAACAGGACAAGCAAGCCTACCTTTTATGATATATCTAGACAAATTACCGTATGCTGGAAAATCACTTATGGTGCAAAAATCATGGCTCATAATTTAAAGTATTCTTTGCTGTAAGCATCATACATGTCTATACATAAATTCCATAGAGTTTTTAAGTCATTAATTAAAGGAGATAAATAAACATCTATGCCATTACCAGGTTGTTTCAAACCCTGAATTAACAATGACATCATAATGTATTTTGGTTTCATGCATAGCCAAGGTGGAAGATGTATATGCATAAAAGAACCGACCACGTACTATGACGACTACTCATGTTTCCAAAATGATTGATTCCATTTGAACTAAGTCCAAATTATATATTGCTAATCTCATTCCCAAATTCCGGATATATGTTGTCGATTGTCCTCCAATATAGTGAACCACCCGCATGTCTTAGTTTCCCATTATTTATACGCTCACCTGTATACCAACGTAACAATTTTGCATTATTTTTTGAATAATCGTTTTAGTCTCGGCATAATAGGAAAATACCATAACATTTTTGCTGGGTGGTCCAATTTTCGTCATATCATCGGTTTCTTTTTACGTTTATACCTCGATGCAAAGCATGTAACACATTTTTGTTCGTTTTCAAACTTGTTTCTATACAACATACAATCATTTGGATACGCATGTATTCTTTCAACTTCTAATCTCATTGGACACGTTAGTTTTTTTGCTTGGCATGTCAAAATTGGTAACTTATTACCTTCTAGAAGCATGTTATATAAAATAACTATTAAACTTGTAAAACTTATATCACTCCATCTATAATTTGACTTTATGTTAAACAACTTCAACAAAACACTAAGTTTTGAAAAATTTTCACAACCGGGATATAACGCTTTTTCTGAGTCATCAAATAGATGTTGTATTTTTTTGACTATATCACCAACATCACTGTTAAAATCATGAAACATTTCATTTAAATTATTGTTAGTTTCATTTTAATGGTCATTATTGTCATGTATGTATGAATCATTGTTGTAACACTCGGCCTCTCATACCATTAATATTATCCGCTTTGCCCATGAGAAGCTCACGGATTTGCTTTTGGTTGCTCGGGCGAAAACTTCCAAGGTAAGTCACCCATCCCTCGATTGTTGCCACCTGAGTACGCTTAAAATTGAGTCTTTTTTTTTCTCTATGTTTTTAGGATTTGAAGAACATGTCGAAAATGGAAGTAGAAAATGGTGAATGCAAGTTAAAGATGGAAGGTTATGAGATTATTGAGCAGATTTGGTGTTGAAGAGTCTGGTGGCTGGGCACGCCTTCAACTGAGAAGACACATGCAGGTTACTTCAAACAAGAATGTTTGAAACATTAAAATTTCCTCTTGTCTGATTGTTGGCATGAGATCTCTCATGGGTGATTACTTTGCAAACATGAGTAGGTACAAAATGCAAGTAGTTTCATATTTGGTGTTTTATCGGGCCATTATTTCTAAAAACCTCAAATGGAAAAGTTCCGTTCGCCTTGCAAGTTCATACATGCTGTGGGAGGATGTGTTATTCGTGATGATAATCTCCCCATGATCGAGGTAAGTCATGTTAATTCGATTATTTATATTCATTTTATCATTAGATTCTAATTATACTAATACTACCTATGAGGTATTTGCGTTGGCTTTTAAAATTGATTATGATAATTGTCTAAGTGTATGAATTTTTGTTAGATTCTAATTGTTTATGATCACCTAAAAGGCTAAACTGATAGTTTGACTCTTTAGGTATGAGGATAACTTCATTTATCTTCCAATTTTCTAGCACCAGATGTATGATACTCAACAAGAACTCTCAGTGTTTCCCACTTACAAGAGACTACACTTATGGTTGTACTACTAAAAATTAACATGTTACATTTGAAATGAAATATTTAGGGTTATTTGATGATTTAAAAAAAAGCTACTTTAATTGCAGTTGTGAGGTTCATGTGTGTTTGTCTATTATACTTTATGATTATGTGGATTTTATAAGATTTGAAGCAGTTAGCATCATTTTCTATTGTTGTGTGTAATTTGAATACCTTTGCATTTTCAAATATATACATATGTTGCCTATGAATGTCCATTCAAGTTGTAGCTTTGAAATTAAGACAATTCTGTCACGAATGACTTCATATTTATAAATTTCATAACTCCACTTATTTTTGTCCCTATTTCATTGTTATGCTTTATTTTTAAAAAATAAACTTTGTGATCTTGATCAGAATGATTTTGTGGACTCGATGCTCCATGATCAAGATGAGAAGCGTGAACCTAGAGATCAACGGAAGCTTGACCTCGGTCAGTTTTCAATATAATCCAGCTGTAGAAGAGGTTTTTATGTTTTTATTAAGTCGTACATAGGAGCTATTTAATTTGTAACTGTTATACACATTCAATTAATAAAAAAATATATAAACGAGAGAAAATGTTTGATTTTACTAACCTTTTAAGATCGTAAAGAAGAGATATGAAGAATATAAAGATATTGTAAGATGTTGTATATCAATCCAATCACTAACAACAAAACATTCTAGATATTAAATCAATAAAATAGAAGAATATAGATGACATATGAGTAAAACAATTTCGAAAGATACAAACCTTTTATTTAAGACCTTAAATAAAGATTCTGAATAATTGAGAATTAGGAATTGAGTAGAGACCAAAAAAAAGGAGATTGGTAGAGTTCATAAGGCAAATAAATAGAAGAAATAGTAAAAAAATGAATAAGAATATTCAAAAATATTTATAAAAAGAGTAAATCATGGATGTTGTTATTAAAATTTTTCAATATAAATCCTAATCTAAAAAGTGGTCCCTAGAACATGTGTTCTTTTTTTGTGGTGAGGAACGTACAATGATATTAACGTCGTAAATGATATGTTTGCAAATTTCATAACCAACGTTGGAATTTGTAACACGCGTTGTCCTAGTGACACTAATGTGGTTATGACTCTCACATTACGATCTAAATGAGACCTAATATTAATACGAAAAACTCATCAAAGTTTGCAGCAAAGAGAGTAAATATTTTTTAAAATAAAAAAAGCAATTTATAAAAGAATATAAAGAAGGAAAAAGAGAGAAAAAGAAAGGAAGAAAGAAAGGAAAAAAAAAACTTAAAAAACCAAGAAATGACAAAAATAATAAAAACAAAGAAACTTGGTTAGTGTTGAGACAAAGAATAAAATCATGGTGGGTGTTATAGCAGTTTAATGGTTTAGGGACGGTGCCAACATAAATGGAAACTCCAATTGCAAAACATTATTGTATATATACACATTTACAAAGTTCGGTGGCATATGCAACCGGCCAAAAAAACCCCTCAACTTTCTTTATTTGATATTTTTTACCCCTAAACTTTTTGTAAAACTTTAAAAAATGTCACTTTCACCCCCTTAAGTTTTTAAAGTTCCGGATTTACTACTGTAAAATATAAATTCGAGTCCATCATCGTTAGGACCTAATCAGATGTGACTCGGCTTAACTATTTTTCGACAAACGCCTACGTTTTGACGTAAATTTTGTTCAGATATTAGTTGAGTCAAATTTAAACGTTTTGACGTAAGCTTTGTTTGGGAACGCGTCGGATCAAATATAATATATTTTTGTTTACTCTACGTTTCGACGTAAACTTAATTCGGACACGAGTCAAATATAAATGTTTCAACATATGTTTTGTTTGTAAAAAAGGCAGGTCTAATATAATACGTTTTCATTCAACGGTATAAATTCGAGTCACTCTACATATTGACGTAAATATAGTTCGAAAACGAATCGGGTCGATTGTAATTTATACATTATCACGCAACGTACGGTGTCGCGGCAACACGCGACGGGTAAAAATGCTAGTTACTATACTTATTTGCAAAGGTCGGTGGCATATGTCACCGGCCAAAAAACCCCCTCAACTTTCTTTATTTGATAGTTTTTACCCCTAAACTTTTTGTACAACTTTGAAAAATATCATTTTGACCCCCTTAAGTTTTTAAAGTTTCGGATTCACTCCTGTAAAATATAAATTCGAGTCCATCATCGTTAGGACCTAATCAGATGTGACTCGGCTTAACTATTTTTCGACAAACGCCTACGTTTTGATGTAAATTTTGTTCAGAAATTAGTTGAGTCAAATTTAAACATTTTGACATAACTTTTGTTTGGAAACGTCGGATCAAATATAATATATTTTTGTTTACTCTACGTTTCGACGTAAACTTAATTCGGACATGAGTCAAATATAAATGTTTCAACATATGTTTTGTTTGGAAAAAAGTCAGGTCTATTATAATACGTTTTCATTCAACGGTATAAATTCGAGTCACTCTACATATTGGCATAAATATAGTTCGAAAACGAATCGGGTCGATTGTAATTTATACATTATCACGCAACGTACGGTGTCGCAGCAACACGCGACGGGTAAAAAAACTAGTTTAACATAAACAGAATCGCGTTAAAATCAAGAAAAAGATATTAGAAAATAGCACCGACGCTGCGAATTGAGTTAGTATATTATAGAATATATAAAATATTAATATTTTTGGGAGGTTTAAAATAATTCGCTACAAAAAAATAAATTGTTACGAACAATTGGCTTATATTTACTTATAATCGCTACAAAAGGCGTACAATGACTGCAAAAAAACATACTTATGAGCGGTTATTATGTTTGAATTTTTCTAATTCTTTTGGGTGGTTTTTAAAAGTGACAGCCTCAAAAAATAAATCAGGAACGGCAAAAATAATGCATTATATACTAGTGATATGAAATTAATTATGATTTCATGAAAGTCTTTGGGTGTCTGACATATTTTTGAAACAATGAAACAAAAGGGGATAAATTCAAGCTAAGGGGGAGGCTCGGGTGTTCTTAGGCTATCCACAAGGGATAAAGAGTTACAAAGTTTTTGACACTAAAAGTAAGAAAATAGTGGTTTCTAGAGATTTGAGATTCCTTGAAAAACATTTTCCCAATTATCTCAATTGATACAAAGTTGTTTGAGATCCATGATGAACCAATTAGTCATGGGGATAGAAGAAAAGAAGGGCATGATGATAATGATGTTAGGCCTAATGAAACACAAAGCCAAGTACATGAGGAAAGACTAGCCCATGAAGAAAGAAGTGAAGAGCCCAATTTAGAAACTAACCACCCATTTTCCACATTTGAAGCCACAAATCCTCAACAAGAACCATCCAACATTACCATCGATTACGCGATCGATGAACCAACTATAGAAAGAAGAAACCGTACTCAACAAAAGCATCTTAGTGACTAACAAGTCAATGAAGAAAGAAGTGAAGAGCCTAATTTAGAAACCAACCACCCATTTTCCACATTTGAAGCCACAAATCCTCAACAAGAACCATCCATACCACCGATTACGCGATCAATGAACCAACTATAGAAAGAAGAAAACGTACTCAACCGAAGCATATTAGTGACTACCAAGTTCAACTTCCCCTGTCGGGCACACTCCTCCTAATCAAGAATCCTCAATGGTACCCCCTTGACAAATTTTGCTTACTATAAAGACTTTTCTAATACTCACAATGCTTTTCTAGTGGCTATCGACTCCCACGATGAGCCAAAGTATTTCCATCAGGCTATTAAAGATGACAAGTAGAAAGAGGCAATGAGAAAAGAAATACAAGCTCTTAAAAAGAATGACACATGGACCTTGGAAGACCTACCATTAAGATGACAAGTAGAAAGAGGCAATGAGAAAAGAAATACAAGCTCTTAAAAAGAATGACACATGGACCTTGGAAGACCTACTAGAAGGAAAATGAGCCATTGATTCAAAACTGGTGTACAAGGTAAAATATAAAGACTTTTCTAATACTCACAACGCTTTTCTAGTGGCTATCGACTCCCACGATGAGCCAAAGTATTTCCATCAGGCTATTAAAGATGACAAGTAGAAAGAGGCAATGAGAAAAGAAATACAAGCTCTTAAAAAGAATGACACATGGACCTTGGAAGACCTACTAGAAGGAAAATAAGCCATTGATTCAAAACTGGTGTACAAGGTAAAATATAAACCGAATGAAGAAGTTAAAAGATACAAGGCATGACTCATGGCAAATGGATTCACTCAAATGGAAGGGTTTGACTATCATAACACCTTTGCTCTGGTAGCCAAACTCATCATTGTTTGAAAACTCTTGGCAGTAGCAGTAAAAATAAATTAGGCAATTCATCAACTTAACGTCAATAATGCATTTTTGCATGGGGATCTTAATGAAGAAGTTTATATGAAAATACCCCAAGGTTTTACCAAGGAAGGGAAAGCTAGAGTTCGTCGATCGAGAAAATCATTGTATGGTTTGAAACAAGCGTCGTGTAATTGGTACAAAAAATTTACCAATGCTTTTCTTGACCTTGGTTTTAAATAATCCAAGGCAAACAATTCTCTTTTTATCCAAAGGCAAGGTGATAGTATTGTTGTAGCCCTCATTCATGTTGATAATATGGTTATGGTTGGAAGTGACATAACAAAAATGGAAGATGCCAAGGATAAGCTAAACAATAGGTTCGGCATCAAGGATCTCGACAACCTCAAATATTTCCTGAGCATTGATCTAGTCCGTACCAAAGAAGGTTAGTCCTTAAACAAAGGAAGTATGTACTTGACATTCTTGAAGATTATGGTTTACAAGGTTGCAAACCGAGCATGTTCCCCATCAAGCAAAACCTCAAGCTCGATCAAGCCGAGAATGAAACCAAGGTGGATTTGTAATGCCATTGTCGTATGGTAGGCAGGTTACTTTACCTACAAGCTATGTGACCGGATATCACGTATGCTGTTAATATTTTTGAGCTAGTTTTTTGCTGATCCACGGCAGCCACACTTCGACACAACTTACCGAGTCCTACGATAACCGAAAGATAACCGGGCCAAGGTATTTTATTCCCACATGAAGGAGGTTGCACTCTCACTACATACTATAACTCTGATCGGCTTGGATGTCCTTACACACGAAAGTCGCGGACCGGATACCTACTCCTCTTTGGAGGAGCTTCCATTGTTAGAAGAAAAAGAAACAATAGGTTGTTCCACCTTCATGCGCTGAAGTTGGATATTGATCAATGGCATCTGCTGTTA
This sequence comes from Flaveria ramosissima, assembly GCA_025215565.1. NCBI lineage: Eukaryota > Viridiplantae > Streptophyta > Magnoliopsida > Asterales > Asteraceae > Flaveria > Flaveria ramosissima. The sequence goes on along the minus strand of CM046029.1, from coordinate 60,585,601 downwards.
GTGAAGTCATCTGGGTCAGGTGGCTATTGACTGACTTGGGTGTTGAATCTACAACACCTACACCCTTGTTTTGTGATAATCTAGCAGCTCGACACATTGCTAACAACCCCGTCTTCAATGAGTGAACTAAACACATTGAAATGGACTGTTACTTTGTGCATGAATGAGTAGAGTCCCGAGAATATGAACCTTTTCCTATCAACACCACCATACAGATCGCTTACATTCTAACAAAAAGGCTTGACACTCAACACCTAAAGTTTTTACTTAACAAGTTAGGCGTTTGAGATCTCAACACTCCAACTTGAGAGGGAGTATTGGAATTCAAATATCATCGTTATCTTCTATTTATCAAACTCGATTTACTTGCCTTATCTTTTCCTAGTTTGTAGTTTATTTTGTGTTTATATATTCTTATCCTTATTGTAATCAATCACAAGAAAATAAAAGACCCATGAATCTTCAATACATCATGAATCTTCATTACCTCCCCCGTAGCATCCCTAATTATTTTTTATTTTATCTTTTGAGAGATCTGAAAACATAAGGAGCAATGAGAAATATACATAAATATATATATATATATATATATATATATATATATATATATATATATATATATATATATATATATATATATATATATGTATCTCTATGTGTATATATATCTATATGTATATCTATATGTATATCTGTATCTATATCTCTCTCTCTCTATATATCTCTCCTCTCTCTCTCTCTCTCTCTATATCAGATCATCTCTCTCTCTCTCTATCTCTCTCTCTCTCTCTCTCTCTCTCTCTCTGTGTGTGTGTGTGTGTCTGTGTCTCTCTCTCTGTGTCTATCTGTCTCTCTATCTCTCTCTCTCTCTATCTCTTATCTCTCTCTCTCTCCCTCTCTCTCTCTCTTCTCTATCTCTCTATCTCTCTATCTCTCTTCTCTCTATCTGTATCTCTCTCTCTCTCTCTGTCTCTATCTCTATCTGTCTCTCTCTCTGTCTCTTCTCTCTCTCTCCTCTCTCTATCTCTCTCTATCTCTATCTCTCTCTCTCTCTCTCTCCTCTCTCTCTATCCTCTCTATCTCTCTCTCTATCTCTATATCTCTATATATCTCTATATATCGCGGCGACAAACCCCATTAATAGCGGCGAAATCTGTCGCCGCTATTGGTCTTCTTCCTTGTAGTGATATATGTTGGGGATATCTGAGAGTCGTGATTCACTTTCAGATCAAAACTATTTGTGGTTCACAAATGTTATAATCGTATAAAACTTAGATTTTTGAGTGTGAATTCGAGTATGCGATTTGAGAGAGTGTTGATGAACCAATCCAGAAATTCGTATGATCAAAAGACGTTATCTCAGGGATGGAAAACTGCTTGAGCAGTTATGCCCTAATTTAATTTCGAATTAATTCGAAATTAATCAAAAATTCGGGTCATTATTTATAACATAAAATGCATACGAAATTTAATAAATTAAATTTCTAATGCATTTTTTATAAAGTAATATTAATGCAAATAAAAATTTTCCAAGCTGACCTGGCAGCTGCCAGGGGCTCTGCCCCTTGGACCCCGCCAGGAGCTGCCGCCCGTTGGACCCCGCTACCGGGGGCGCTACCCTCGAACCCCCGCCAAGGGGCTGTCGCCCCTTTGGAACCCCCATTATAGTAAAATCGAAATAAGTGTGCACCCCGCACCCGCCTTATTTCGATTCATACTATAATTAACTTTAATCAACAAGTTAATCCCATTACACTAAAATAGACAACAATATATCACACACCTATCCTACCGAGCGCCGAAATAGTCAAGAAAGATCAAGCGCCAATAGAAAGTAATGCTGATTTTCATGAAGAAAATCTAGACTTAAGACAATCAATTTTCATGCTCCAAGCATTCATATAAGACGTCTTTAAACCCACCAGAAGACCCAAAAATTAAATGGAATTTTAGCATGTTGGCATCGGTTAAAGAAGCAAGATTTACCACATCTACAAAATTCACCCCAATACCATAAATATTAGACTTATGAAGATTTAATTTCAAGCTTGAAGTCAAGTAGAAACTATTTAAAATCCTCACAACAGAATGAATACTAGGCTTCGAACATCCCCAATAAAGACCACATCATTCGCATAAAAAATACAAGGAGGTTGTTAGGCACAACCGATGATGCAATCTTCCTCATATAGATATGTCTCCCATTTCTATTATGCAATCTTCCTTTTATCTTCTTCACTAGATATAGCCACCTTCTAATCAAGTAATCTGAAGGCTAGTTGAAGCAATATAGAGCTTCAACTTCTCTAAGTTAAAACTTAGTTAACATATCAGCTGGATTCTTCATTTCCTTTTATTTTTTCAACTTTAAAGTATCATCATTGACTAAATCTTTTATGAAGTGATACCTCAGCTTGATATGTTTCATCTTCGCATGAAAGTCTAGGTTTTTTGCAAGGTTCACGTCACTTTGACTATCACATAATAGTGAACAATCTACTTGCTTCTTGTCAAGTTCATTAAGAAATCTTTTCAACCATATAAGTTCTTTGTCTGGTTCTGCTAGAACAATGTATTCTACTTTTGTGGTTGAGAAGAAAACACTCTTTTGGAGACAATACATCCAACTTAGAAGTATATCACTCACTGTAAAGACATACCATGTGGTGCTCTTGTAAGTATCTTCACAACCTCAAGGGTCTGCATCCGCATAACCTCTTATAACAACCTCTTTTCTCTTAGAACAAGTGTCGTTTTTTAAGTCACTTTCAAATACCTAAGTAGAACTGCTTAATGTGATTTCCCAAAGGTTATTTCATTATTTTAGAAATTAATAATAAACTAATAATTATGATTCGTGAATGTGTAAAATTAGAAGTCTAAAGTGCAAGCACCTCCATCATTGCATACATGTTTCCAACACTATCAGAAATCAAATTACCAAAATTTAAACTCTGCGTTAGCGCCTAGTTGTTGGACAGCGATACCTAGAGCCTGTTGTTCTCCCTAACTCTATTGATTAATTGTTGAAGAGTGGTTGTCAGTTACATCAGTTGACCCAACTCTATCAATTGTTGATTGTTAAAGACTGGTTGTTACTTACAACGGTTATTTCTCCATCTCTATTGATTGCGAAAATCGGCTCTACATTTTTCATGTTTCGCCTATTCCACTTGCTTTCATATTTTCTAAGGACTTGCATTCTCCAATGGCGCACAAAAGCGTAACAGGTGGATTTAGAAAAAAAAAAGGGCCCTAAGAATATGCAGGCCTCAAACCCTTGCTTTTCCCTTTGATTCATTGGGCCGCCTTGGTTTAGAACAAAGTACAACTTCTTTGGGTATGTTTATTGATGTACAAGAATTACATTATTAATTTTTATTACATATTCCTTTAAGCACTTTATTGCGTAAGAAAACTCATGAGTTTCAATTATATTTCATTCAATCATGTATATAACAAATATAATGTACTTAGATGCAAATATGTAAACAACAATCGTAATATTCTCGATAACTTAATATATATGATTTTGCATGTATAAAGTTAGTCACAATATATACAAGGCGTGTATCAATAATCTTTATTATTACCATATTAATGAGATGTTGAAATGTTTTTATATCCACCACTAAAAAATATATCTCATCATGATCGAATATATTTATTTGTGAAAATCCTTTTGCCACCGGTTTTCTTATTCCACTTAATTGATTTATTAAATCGTGCTTTGGTATTAACAACCCAATTACATCTAACATACAAGAGAATTCTAATATGCCTTTTTGCATCTTTCTATTATGGGCAATCATGTACGTTTTGATTTCATCGTTGATTTTGTTTCGGTTTCATATATTTCTAAACATGATATAATATACTAAGATCTTTTATTTTTCAAGTACTTAAGATTCATCAAGAGCCATTATGTCTACTATCTCTTTACAGACCCTTATATTGACGATCTTCATACATACATATTTTAAGTATTTTTATTCTTAGAATTGACTAGTCTACCATGATTCAGACATGACATCAACTCACTATCTGTATGTAGTTGTCCATCTAGCATACTACTCTTAATTGTAGAATTAGTAGTTGGTATATTAACCTTACGTAAGACCATAAAATTCTATCAATTACTATAAAAAAGATGGCCTAAAACATTAAATGAGCATAACTCGAGCTAGGAATAAAGTCACAAGACCAATAACCATAACAAAAAGCTCTCGAGAAACTGAAGAGAAGGGTCGTGTTTCGGACAACATGCTGACACCAATGCAGGTCACATTAGAAAGGCGGTGCGAGAATGCAAGGAAGCTAACACGTGTCCTCATTGCTGCCTCAAGGTGATGTGGACTAAATTGCCTTTCTGTTACAGTCCGCATCGATGGTTAGTGTATCCCTATAAATAGAAGCCTTTTGGTTCTTATTTGAAACCGTTTTTGTAACCTAAAATATATTTTAAATGCTTTGTTGGGTGTTAAAACATACTTGAGTTAGTTTTGCTCTACCGGGGAGTCTACCTAATAAAAGGCTACTGGATAGTTAGGTAAAGGTTCTTCCTTAGAATAGGATAGGAGCTGGGGTGAGTACCCACAATACCTAGAGTGAAAATCCATGGTAAGAAATGGGTTGATTAACCAAGGAAAGATGACTAATGGCCCGAGAAGGGTACAAGATGGCAATCTGAAGGTGGGTTAGGGTAGAAACCAGGGTTAAAACCTAATTAACATCCGAAAAATTATTATATGTTTGCATAATCCTATGTGGAAGATTAGTTAGAAGAGAAGTTAAGGATCATTGTGTGATATCAGATGAGTGTTATATACCTTCTAAAAGTATATGAATTGTTAATTTGAATGCTCTGCGATTCAATCGCCTAGATGTGGGGTGATAATGATTCCTATAAGAGGAATCACATGGATGTGGTTCCAAGTTAACTGAATGAAGGTGGCAAGTCATCTTGATATGGAGTAACAGTGAATCATACAAATATATCATATGGATGTGGTGCGATTTCAAGTCACCTAGATGCGGGGTTACAAAGTGACTTAGATGAGGAGTGATAAATATGCACTATACAAAGTTGTTAATGTACACTCACTTAGTGAAAACTAAATATATGTTATGCATGTATTTTTACGTAATGTGCCTAAGGTGGAGGACTAGTAGAAATCAAGTCTCTAGAGTGATGAATCAAACACATAGTTATGTAAAATATTATCCAGATATAATATATATCTTTTATAAAGATAATAAAGTGAAAGTTTCAAATGGTCCTGGTTTTCCACACCACAACTCTAATATTTTCCAAATGAAATATTAAATAATAATTTGGATGTTATAACTTAGTCCACTTTTTTTAAGGTTAGTTATTATGTCTAGTTATAAATTTGCTGTTTTTTTGCAAATTAATAATCCTTTTTGCAAATTAATAATCCCTTGAACTTTTGGTTATTATTTTTTAATTTGAGGATCCAAATGATACAATGATAACTTATTCCAACTTATTTCATGTTATCCCCTTCTATTATTAGGAATATTAATTCCTTATTTTTGTTTTTTTTTGGAAATATGACTCATCAATATAAAAAATAGTAAATTAGGTTGTAGACAAATCTATGAGTAGGTTTTACTTATTTAATTATAGATATCAAATATTCCGAAGCCAAAAGACCATTTCTTCAGAATCCAAAAATTGAAGTCTTCCGAAGCTTCAAGACAAAGTCTTCCGAATGCAAGAGATTGATTTCTATCGAACACAGAGAAAACATGCATTCTCTGACATGTTTTTGACAAAAGCTGAACTGCTTTCAGCAGTCATCTCTGAAGTGTGAAGACTCACAACTTATACAAGTTGGTGAAATATTCATACTTTTGTCAATTGTAGATTAAAGTATTAGAATCTATAACTTTCTACCTTTGTACTTTTATCCTTTTTCTAATAGATAAAGATGTGAACTATGTCATGTCATAGTCACTAGTCAAAAGACAATCTTCCTTTTGACTTTATACTGATCTTGTTGTCTAGATTAGTGTTCCAACTAGCATTCAAAGTATGTCCGGTTGTAGGATGTAGTATAAAGTATCTTAGTTACCAGTACTTAGGACTAAGCTTTGTAACATTTGTAAAATACTTGAGAGCAATATACATCATTCTTGAAAACCAATTACTTGTGTTTTTATTGTGTTTATTACTTGTGTTCATTGTTTCATCTAGCCGGTTCCCAATTTGACCCGTTATGTGTTTTAGTCTCTCCAACCTTGTGAAACTGTTGCATTGATCCCCTGTACGGGTCCTGCAAATGTGCTCTTGAGACGACTTTGATCTTGAATCGGTTGGCTTGGTGATATAGGTAATGTCGGTGACAAAAGTTATACTTTCATTATTATGGCGCGGTAAACTCATGTTTGTAGTCACGATGAATAGTCATTTTTGAGCCTTATACTATAGTATTTAGTTTTAAAAGAAAGTGAATGTATGGGTGAATGGTTATGATGATATAAACATGCGGGTTGATTCCGTGCACGCTTCTGAGTTCTGAGCCTCGGTTATTAGTTCGTTAACGGTAGTGGTTTGGTGTCATTTTCCTGTTTAGCTTTCGTTAATACATGGTGTTCCGCTGGAACGAGTGGGGTCAATAAGTAGTATACATTAAAAACGAAATGATATTATTGTGTTAAAACTAAAGATTTTAAATTTATTAAGATGTCAATCTGTTATTTTGAAATTTAAAGTATTTGAATATAATACATTTTAGTTATTAATTATAATTATTAGAAATTTAATTATTCTATTTAAAATTACAGAAGTTAAATTTATTTAATGAATTATGGTAACATCAATTAAAAATTAATAGACCTAGAAAAATACTTAAATAAAATAAACTAGGATTGGATACCCCGCACGTTGTCGCGGGGTCTTCTTGTAGCGTTGTGAAAACTATATTAGCATAAAAGAGTACGAAATCAACATGTAAGGTTTACACTTAAAGATTGATGCAACCAAAGCAACCAAAGAGCTCTCAGCATATATACATGATGTACATAGTAGAAGTCACTTAGAAAGTTTTACACAACTCAAAGGAAATAAGTTAAGTGTAAAAATCTTTCGAAGCCAAATGACAAAATCTTCCGAAGCCAAATGACAAAATCTTCCGAAGCCAAAGATGAAGTCTTCTGAAGCTTCAGAGACAAAGTATTCCGAAGCCAAAGACTGATTTCTTCTGAAGACAGAGAATACGTGCTTTCTCTGATCACCTTTTGACAAGAAGCTGAACAACTTTCCGCTGTCATTCTAAAGACTCACCCAATAAGTTGGTGAAAAGGTCAATGCTTTTGTCAACTATAGATTATGGTCTTTGGTCTGTAAATTTCTACTTTTGTACCTTTTATCTTTTCTGTAATATACTAGGATGTGAGCTATGGCATGTCATAGTCACAAGTCAAAAGGCAATTTGCCTTTTGACTATACATTGATCTTGTTGTGTAGATTAGTGTTTCCAGCTAGTTTTCAAAGGATAGCCGACTGTAGGATGTAGTATAAATTATCCCAGTTTCTTGTATTTATTTTTATGCTTTGTAACACTTGTAATAGAACTTGAGAGCAATATACAACATTCTTGAAAACCAAACTTATCTTGTTCTTGTTCGTTGTTCTGTCTCATACTTGTGTTCATAGTATCATCAACTAAAACCCGATTGTTAAGTGTTCTAAGTCTCTCCTCATTGCAAAAATGTTGCATTGACCCCCTTCAACGGTCCTACAATTGGTATCAGAGCTTTTTAGGCTCTTGATTGTAAGATCTCACCATCTTAAATCCCTTCAGTTTCACAAAACACTTAACAACTCAAATGGTAGCTCTTACAAAGTCTGATATGGAAATTGGTAACATGACAAAATCTACACTGATCACTCTTGATGACTTTAATACTTGGTGCCAAAGAATAGAAGGCTTATTCAAGTCTCAAGATAGCAGGATGTGGGGATCTGTTGTCTCAGAACCTCATGTACCATACACCTCTTCAACTACTGCTGGTGGTGGCATGATACCAAAGGAAGTGGATGACTACTCAGAAGAAGACTGGAAGAAACTTGATGTAGATCAAAAAGCCATGACTGCCCTCCAAACTGCTCTTCCAAACTCTATTTATAGAGGCTTTAAGTAGTGCAAAACTGCTAAGCAACTTTAGGATGCACTGAAGCTCATGTATGATGGGTCTAATGAAGCAAAAGAGAATAAGAAAGACCTCTTGAAGTGGCAGTTTGAGAACTTCACCTTCAACACAGGTGAAACCATGACTCAACAATACTTCAGGTGTGTTGAGGTTGTGGATACTTTAATGGATGTTGGAGTTACTCTTGAGAACAGAGACATTGTGAGGAAGTTCATGTCCTATCTTCCTAGACAATGGACACACTATTGTGTGGTCATTAACAGGACTAAAAACCTCAAGACCCTTACTCTCACTGAGTTGTATGGTATCTTTAGTGGATATCAGATGTAGATGAACATACAAAATCCATTTAGCAACTCCAACAATCAGCAGAGTTCCGCCTTTCATGTGGTTGAAAGCAATTGTACAAAATCATAGCATCATCTCATCTGCTACCCTAAAAACTCACAAAAGGGTCCTTTCATAACCTTTCCGGAGACACCAAGGGAGAGCTACATCCAAGGAAGCCCATTCAAGAGACAAGCTCTTCTCAAGCCTTTGTGTCTACTGTTGAAAGTAGTGAAAACTTCCTCTTCACTCTTGAAGACATGGACTGTATCCATCCAGATGATCTAGAGTACATGGAGATAGTCCAGCAGAAGGCACCACCCATTGAGAAGCCCAAGCAGCAAGCTACAGTTGTTGTTAAAGAAGGAGACTTTGATTGGAGCTTCCAGGTTGAAGATGCATCTCCAAACCAAACACTGATGGCTGATCATGAAGAAGCCAAGGTATTGGAACATTTTTGTACCCCTGAATGTATTGCTAAAGTTAATAGATACAAGTCCAATAACTTGGAGATGAGATCTGATCTTGAGTCCTTCAACATCTGAAGAGCAGATTTAAAAAGAGCTGAAAATGATTATAAACTTGAAATAAAAGATCTAGAGAAAACCAGTTCAACTCTTAAGCATGAACACACCAACTACAGGACTCAAATCAAAGATCTTATCACCAAGTTAACTGAATGCCAGGCTGAGCTTGTTATCAGTAAAGCCAAGACAGAAAAATGTGTTCTTAAAGAATAGACCTTCAAGAATATTATATCCTCATCCTTGCATGCAAAGGTTTGTTATTAGAATAAGCAGGGATTGGGATCTACTGAGATAGCTCCTCCACATATTCTACTATTTGTAAGATCTCCAAGGTGTGGAACTTGTCAAGATGAGCTTCCCCTTATAGACCCCATTCAAGAAGAGGATAAAGAGGAGATAGTGAAGGATGGATCTGAGATGAGTGAAGAAGATCATCCTAAGAAGGTTCATTATTCTCTTGAGGAAAGGAAAAATTTAGGGATGACCAAGACCAAGAGGAAGAACTTGATCAGAGCAGCCAAGAGAAAATCAAAGAAGGCTTAAGAGATCAAGGCCACCTTCAACTCCACGCATAAACAAGTTTTTATCTCTGCAAGATTTGAAGTAGTGAAGGGTGAAGACTCAACTGTGAACTCTAATACCAGGAGTTCTAGTTCATGTCCAACTCGTCCCTGTGAAGAAATGAAGGCTGATCAGCTGTGTACTGCTACTACACAGGCTGAACCATCCGGTTGCAAAAGCAAGCCTCACCCTAAGAAGCCTACTATATCATTTGAGAAGATGAAGATGGAAATGGAAAGTGATCAAGCTTAGCGTTCTACTAAAAAGAAGACTCTTAGAAGGAAGCCAGTTGATTGCATCATATGTGGTAGTACTTCTCATTTTACCAAGGATTGCATCTACAATCCCAAAAGTACTATCCACATGACCAAGAAGAAGACTTCTTAGAAGAAGAAGAAGAAGACAGCTTCAGAAGAAAAGTCATTTCCTTTTGGAAGCTCCAGAAAAGAAGACAAGTAAAAACTTTCCTTCGGAAGAAACTTTGGTCACGCAAAAAAGGAATGATTCCGAAGTACTGAAGCTTGCTGCATCGAAGGAAAAATCTTCCAAAGGCATAGTCTCCAAAACTTCCGAAGTTATCAAAATTTCCGAAGTTTTGAAGGTCAAGTCTAATTTTCCAAAGATGGTGTAGAAGATAAAGTAATATCATATGACTAAAAGTTTTACATCAACAACAGCAGATGATTCTCAAAGTCTGAATATAGGATCAATCACTATTTCATTATCTTCAGCTCACTTTGACAAGCTCGAGACCAATAAGGCTTGGGTTTCCAAATGTAACTAACCATCTTTTTCTATGCAGTAAAAGCTAAAGATCAAGTGGAATGTATGGATTATTGATAGTGGTTGTTCCAAGCACATGACTAGAAATGGCTCTTTGCTTCAAACTTTGAGAAAATTGATAGAGGGATAATTGCTTTTGGAGGAGATGTAGGTTGTTACATTACTTTTGATAAGATCAACGAACTGAATTCAAGAACCAAATTCTTGACATATTTTGTGATGAAAAAGGTATTACAAGACAATATAGTGCTCCTAGGACTCCTCAGCAAAATGGTGTTGCTGAGAGGAGAAACATGACACTTATTAAAGCTGCAAGAACCATGTTATCTGACTCTAAACTACCTATCACCTTCTAGGTTGAGGCAGTCAACATTGCCTGCTATGTGCAGAATAGAGTTTTTGTAGTTAAGACTCATGGTAAGACTCCTTATGAGTTGTGGCACAAAATGAGACCTTTGATTGGTTTCCTTAGATCATTTGGATGTCCTTGCACCATATTGAATACCAAAGATCAGATAGCCAAATTTGATGAGAAATCAGATTATGACACTTCATTGGATACTCCTCCCAAGCTAAAGCTTATAGTGTATACAATCTCAAAATTAGAGTAGTTGAAGAGTCAGCCAATGTGACCTTCAATGAGCACAATCCAAGTATGAAAGGTTCTGGTCCAGACTGGCTGTTTGATCTTGATTTAGTTACTAACTGTTTTAATAAATCTTGTGAGAATGTTTTAGGATCTACAGGTAACTTATCAACAGGAGATCCTGACCCAAGATTTGAGCTCAGAAGACCAACCAAGAAAACTACTTCAGCTCCAATGGTAACTAACCCTGCAGATGGAGTTCCTACCAGCAGAACCATGACGAATCCAGCTACACATCTGAGGTGCCTACACATTCTAGCTCAGAGGCATGGAACTCAAATGAAAGAGCTTCAAATGTAAGAGGAAATGGCAGTGGTGACAGTGATCAAGAATTTCTTGATACTGATAACCACTCCATGGAAGACAACATCAATAATGTCACACACTCATTGGATCAAGCTTCTCTTAATAACTGTGCTGATGTGGTGGGTGACACTCTATTGCCAGATCAAAATTTCTCAAATTTAGATATGTCCAATCAACTTGTTGTGATTCCTTAACTCAGAATCCACAAGTTACACCCCACCATAAACATCATTGGAGATGTTGACACAGGAGTGAGAACAAGAGGACAAACCCATGACAAAAATGTTTGTCTATACTCTTGTTTCTTGTCCTAGAAAGAGCCCAAAAAGTTGATGAGGCTTTGCAGGATGGAAGTTGGATTGAAGAAATACGGGAGGAGTTGCTTCAATTCAAAAGGCAAAAGGTTTGGAACTTATGTCCTCTTCCTCAAGAAAATACTACCATAGGTACCAAATATGTATTTAGAAATAAGAAGGATGATAGAGGACTTGTCATCAAGAACAAGGCTAGACTAGTTGTCCAAGGATACACACAAGAAGAGGGGATTGACAACACTGATGTTTTTGCTCGAGTGGCAAAACTTGAAGCTGTTAGGATATTCTTTTCTTTTGCTGCATCCAAGGACTTCAAGGTCTACCAACTTGATGTCAAGCATGCTTTTCTATATCGGGTGATTGATGAGGAGGTGTATGTAAAACAACCACCTAGCTTTGTAGACCCAAATCATCCTGATTATGAGTGCAAGCTTGATAAAGCTCTTTATGGGTTGCACCAAGCTCCAAGGAAGTGGTATGAGACACTATCTCAGTATCTCAGTTAGCATGACTATAAGAGGGGTACTATAGATGGAACACTCTTCGCCAAAGGATCAGGGAATGACTTGATGATGGTTCAAGTTTATGTAGATGACATCATCTTTGGGTCACCTAATCCAAAGATCTACAAAGACTTTGAGAAGATGATGAAGAATAAATTTGAAATGAGTGCCATGGGGGAACTCAATTTCTTTCTAGGAATTCAAGTGAAGTAGGTTGACAATGGCATCTTCATAATTCAGTCAAAGTATGTACAAGACATACTTACAAGATTCAGTATGACTGAATGTAAAGACACCCATAGCAAAAAACCACACCCTTGAACCTGATCTTGAGGGGGAGTGTGTGGATGAACATCTCTATAGAGCTATAATTGGGTCTCTTATGTACCTCACAGTCAGCAAGCCTTATATCATGTTTGAAACATGCATTTGTGCAAGATATCAAGCCAACTCCAAGATGTCGCACCTAGTTATTGTCAAGAGGATTTTTAGACATCTCAAAGGCAGGGGTGTTCATTTTCGGATATCCGAAATTCGGATATCCGAATTTCGGATATCCGAAAATTTCGGATAGTGAATTTCACTATCCGAATCCGAATCCGAAATTTCGGATATCCGAAATTCGGATATCCGAAATTTCGGATTCGGATTCGGATATCCGTTCGGATATCCGAAATTCAAAAAAAAGTTGTATTATTTAATAAATTTTATAAAAAATAATAGATTTTATTAAAATTTACTTCATATATCCGAAGTTTTTATTAAAACATCCGAAATATCTAAAAATATCCGAAATATTTAATTAATATTTAATATTTTAATTTTTTATAAAAATATTTTGGATATTTCGGATATTTCGGATATCCGAAATATCCGAAAATTCTCAAAATCACTATCCGAATCCGAATCCGAAATTTCGGATATCCGAAGTTCGGATATCCGAATTTTCGGATATCCGAAATTTCGGATATCCGAATTTCGGATTTTCGGATATTTCGGATTCGGTTTCGGATTCGGATATTTTTGAACACCCCTACTCAAAGGTGCTCCTAAACTAGGCCTTTGGTATGTAAAGAATTCTGACTTCAATGTGTATGCTTATACAGATAGTGACTAAGGTGGCTGTAATATGACTACAAAGTCTAGATTTGGGGGATGACAATTCCTTGGTGGAAGGATAGTCTCATGGCAATGCAAGAAACAATCTTGTGTGTCTGCATCAATTGCTGAAACTGAATACATTGTTGCTGCTAGCTCCTTTAGTTAAGTGCTTTGGATACAGAATCAGATGTTGGACTATGGATTCAACTTCAAAGAGACTCCAATCCATATAGATAACAATAGTGCTATCTTTATCACAAAGAATCCTGTGCAGCACTCAAGGACAAAACACATCAACATCAGGTATCATTTGATTAGAGAAAATTTTGAAAAAAGATTGATAAAACTAGTCAAAATTAATACAAATGAACAATATGCTGATATGTTCACAAAGGCTTTTGATGAACAAAGATTTAGATATCATGTATCAGCTATTAGGATGATTAACTTTTAAATAATATTTCTTAGAATAAATTCAAGATTATTTTCAAATATGTGTATCCTAAATTCTCTATATGATCACCTACATAAGCCCAATTTACTTTGGAAGAAAACTTTTCAAATAAAATTCCTTAAAATTTTAGAAATTTAAAACATATTTTCTCTCTAAAGACAATAAATTGTCTTTGGAAGAACATTATGTCTTCAAAACTAATAACTACTCATAAGATATTTACCTTCGAAAATAATTCTAATATATCTTCCAAAGCTTAAATATGCTTCTACGCACTTATATGTTTTTAAGGACAATTTTCTTCCAAAAGCAATTAAGTCTCACAAGATTTATTCCTTTGAGAATAAAACTTCTTAGTTTTAATCTCTTTTGAAACCAAATATGTTTGTGAAGTAAAAATACTCTAAGTATTTTTCTTCCGAAGCAAAATTTCCATAAAGCTCAGGAATATCTTTTGAAGTCAAAATTGGCTTCGGAAGATTATATAAAACTTTCGAAGACAATTTACCTTCGAAAGATTTTCGACTTTCTAGAAAACTACCTAAATTCACCCACAAACCGCCTTTGTTCTTACCTTTCTTCCTCACAAATCTACTCATAAATGGCCGACCTGATCCTAGAAACCAAACATATTTTCCATGCATTTACACAGGCAACACAATCAGGTTGCTCTGTTAAATTCTGAGAACGATCCTGGTATCTCAGAGATCTGCCAGTTCTTGACTCTATCCAACTATTTCACCTCCCTCACCATAGATCCTCCACTATATGAAGATCAACTTTTGGAGTTTTGGAGAACCTGCCAAGAGGTCACTATGGATGGGCAGAAGGCACTGTCTGCCACAGTGCAGGGGAGGACAATTTTCATCACTCCAGCCTCTATTAACACTCATCTCAGGCTGGATGATGTAGAATGTGACTTGTCATTCCTAAAGTTTGCTGTAAACTAGTCTTTCAGGCAGATGGGCTATGAAGGTGATTACTCTGTAAGAACCTTCAGAAAAAGGAAGGTCTCCCCCCTAGGACCTTTCCTATATAGTCCATGGGATGATTCGGGGTGTCAAGTTCAGGTACTTTGAATTTGTATATATAAATTTGCTTGCTAACTTGGACTACTTAGAGTATTACATGTTCCCTAGATATGTTGAAAACATTCTTAACTATGAATTGGGCTCACGGTTAATGGAAACAGGTAATATTCTTAAAATGGGACAAATAAAGCCCATCATCTTTAAGACAATGAGAAAGCCTATTGTGGGCTTCTCAGGGGTAGAAACAGCCTTGATCCCAAAAATGTTAAAGCTCATTGCTCAAGTTGACAACTTGGCAACACAAGCCAATGTTGAACCCACACCTTCTACATATGCACCACCTAAACAGCCAAAAATCACCCTCACCTACTCAAGAAGTTTCAAACGAACCCCTGCACAAACTATTTAGGTTGTGCAGGCCCCCATATACTTACCCACACAAGAAGAAGCGGACACTAGAACTCCCATTTCTCTTGAGCAGCAAATCACTCCTATTACTCACAAATGGCCAACCCTAATCAAGAAACCAGTTCGATTTCTCCATGCAACTACACAGGAAATACAACCAGGTTGCTCTGTTATCATCTAAGAAAGATCTTCGTTTCTCCGATGTTTGCATATCTTGATTCTATCAAATTACTTCACCTCCCTCACCATAGATCCTTCACTGTATGAAGATCAACTTTTGGAGTTTTGGAGGACCTGCCAAGAGGTCATTATGGATGAGGAGAGGGCACAGTCTACCATAGTGTAGGACAGGATAATTTTTTCATCACTCCAACCATCATTAACACCCATCTAAGGCTTAATGATGAAGAAGATGAATTGTCCTTCCCAAAATCTGCTATGAACCAATCCTTCAGGTAGATGGGCTATGAGAGTGATTACTCTGTAAGAACCTTCAAGAAAGGAAAGGTCTCATCCCAGTGGAAGTACCTCCTCCATATGGTCATTCATTGTCTGTCAAACAAGCATGGAGGTTGGGTTCAAATTCCAGAAGACCTCTCCTATATAGTCCATGGCATGGTTCAAGGTGTCAAGTTCAGGTACTCACAATTTGTATATACAAATTTACTTGCAAACTTAGACTCCTTAGAATATTACATGTTCCCTAGATATGTTCAACACATTCTTAACTGTGAACTGGGCTCACAATTAAGGGAACATGTAATGTTCTTAAAATGGGACAGATGAAGCCCGACATCTTCAAAACAATAAGAAAGCCTAATGTGGGCTTCCAGGGGTAGAAACAGCCCTAGTCCCAAATATGTTAGAGCTTATTGCTCAAGGTGACAACCTAGCAGCACAAGCTAGTGTTGATCCCACACCTTCCACTTCTGAATAACCCACACAGCCTCAAATAACCATCACCTACACTAGAAAATCCAAACGAACCCCTACACAAGCTACTCAGGTTGTGCAGGCCCCCATATCATCTCCTATGCAGGAGTAAGTGGACACTAGAGCTCCCATTTCCCCTGAGGAGCAAACCACTCCCATCACTTCCAGGATCAGTTTTGAGGTTTCTCATGCTCAGCCTAATGAGCTCATTACACCAACACCAGCCTTAAGCCTTCACTCAGAGTCTCAAAACTCTAGTGAACAACCTTTAGGGGAAAGCTACCATCCCCAGCCTCTAGACCTCAATCAACCCATTCCCATCCTTGAATAAGATGAAGACATGGGATTCAATGACTATCATGACTCTCTCTCTTCTCCACCCTTGCTCAAGTAGAGATGAGTACTCCTGCCTCACCTATGTCTAGCCCACATCATCCACCAACAACTCAGGTAGATCTCCTTATACAAGTTCAGGAGGTCCATATGTAAAAGTCTCTCACTTCTGCAGGTGATGACATCTTTAAGACCTCAACCATTGCAACCTAGCCCATTGAAAGTTCAACTGAAGTTGTCATGGTGCAGGGGAAATCAAGCAGCCAACAACTCAGTGCTGGTGATAAGGAAGAAGACTTTCGTCATATTCTCTCATCCCCTCGTGATTCTTCTGATAAAGATGAGGGGAGTCTGAAGGTGCAAAAACTGACTAAAACATGCACCTATTTAGCCTCAAAGGTCAGTCACCTGGAATCTCAGGTGACTACCTTACAAAAGAGGGTCAATGACCAGCAACTTGAGATCACAGATCTCAAGGGCAAGTTAGCTAAGAGACCACTTAGGAGGACTCAACCAGGTCCACAAGAACCTATGGATGTGGTGGACCTAACCTCTAGCTCACCTATGTAGGAGGGTGATGCTACCAAAAAGGGGTGAAAGTCCTAACAATCACAGAACCTGGGAGTTCTTCTCAGAGTATGGACATTGAGGATTCACCACCCTCACTTGTAATTGTCAATACTCAGCAACCTTCTCAAGTCCATATTGAGGTGGACTCACTCGTACAAAGTTTGTTTGAGGAGGGTATTCCAAGGGCTATGTCTACCCCACCCTATGATGTTGAGAATGAAATACTATGGTGCAGGTATGATGATGAAAGGAGAGCCCTGATACTCCGTAGACTTCAGGGGCAGCAAGAAGTCTTCAATTTTCAAACCCCGAAGTACTATGAGAGTCTTCCTCTAGTTCACATGTCACTTGCTAATCCAAGTCAAAGAAGAAGACAAGGCTAACAGGCAATGTCATTGGTCAACTGGATGTTGTGGTAGACCCTAATATTGGCTTCGAAGGGGAAACCTTGACTGAAGGCCCAGTGATAGAACCTATGAACCTTAAGACAGGAACAACTTCAACATCCTCTACCCTCAGTGAGGCATCAACTGGTGAAGGTGCTTCACAACCTCTCTCTTGCCAGATCTTAAGTTTTGAACCAAGCAATGAATGCCAAAGCTCTCTCCACCCTAAGTCGCCAAGGCCTGTGAGTGACAAAGGGAAAAGAAAGATGACTCCTAAAGAGATTGAGGAAGAGGAAAGAGAGAGGAAGAGGAGGCTAAGGGGAGAGAGTTCAAGTGGGTCCTCAGGCTTCATGGAAGCTGCAATAAGGGCTATCCCCAAGCCAAACACTCAAGATGATAAGTTAAGAGCAGCCAGATTGAACTACTTAGGGACCAGGAACTACAACATTGATGAACTCATCTCTCTTCCCTTAGAAAAACTAAATGAACGGGCTGATACTGAGTTGTCAAAGGAGAGGAAGGAGGCAGAGGATGCAGAACTGCTCCTCAAGATCAAAGAAGAAAAGAGGAAGAAAAGACTCTACAAACATGCTCCTACCCTCTCCCAATTCAAGAAAGTCCTGATACAGAGGATGTGGCAACTGAGCAACAACCTCAGTTAGACAAGGAAGCAGACAGACAAAATATGATCAACTACCTGAGTGCCACAAGCCTCTATCAGGCATCTTCACTTCTTCCCTTATCCTATGAATACATAGAGTTTGAATACCTCAAGCAGCTTGAGCAACAAGTGATGAAAGAACAAAAAGCTGTTAAGAGGAAGATGGGGGAAAAAGCTACAGAGTCAAGAGCCATCATCTAAAAGAGTCAAAAGAAGTCTGCAGATAGGTAGAGGATGATGAGCTTCTTGAAGCTGTATGGATTCTACGGAAGGAGGCTTGGTCCAATGTCTCTATCCACCATGGATAAGCACCTTAGGGTGATCAAGTAGAAGATTAAAAAGGGTGAGCTCATTGACTTGCATACTCCACCAAGTCAAGTTGCACCTGAAGTTGAGGTCAAGGTTGAACCTCAAGAGACAACATAACTTGGACCTAGTGCTGGACCACAGCCAACTTCATCTTCTGATCCACAGCAGATTCCTAATCCCTCTCCTTCTGAACCTGTGAGAGAAGAAGACCCAACTGAGAAAGACACATAAGAACAACCTGGTGTTGAAGGCCAATCTTCTCCCTTGAAATCTTCAAAGAGGAAGAAAAGGATGTCCATGAAGAGGGACACTAAGAAGAAGAAAAAGAAGAAGTCCAAGGTGTCAACCTCTACACCTCAAGATGAGTTAGAGCATCCTGAGGTAACTCAAGAAGAGGCTGCTCAATAAGTCCAACACATGTAGAGCCTCTTATAGCTAGGACCAGATATATGGTATCTCATTAGAGATCAAGTAGGTCAAGATGTCTACTTCTGGCAAGACATCTTGATCCTACTCTACATGATCTCTATGACATGAGGAGATATTATGAGAGTTTGAGGGATCCTGACCAAATAATGAAGAAAGGAATGGTCTTGATCCTGATGAGGACTGTCAATATATGAGTAATCTCTTTTATTTTGGTAGCATCAGCCTAGGGGAAGTTTGTAAGGTTTACACTTAAAGGCTGATGCAACCAAAGCAACCAAAGAGCTCTCAGCATGCATGCATGATGTACATAGTAGAAGTTACTTCAGAAGTTTTACACGACTCAAATGAACTAAGCTAAGTGTAAAATTCTTCATAAGCCAAATGACAAAATCTTCCGAAGCCAAAGATGAAGTCTTCCGAAGCTTCAGAGACAAAGTCTTCCGAAGCCAAAGACTGATTTCTTCCAAAGACTGAGAAGACGTGCTTTCTTTGATCACCTTTTGACAAAAAGCTGAACAACTTTCCGCTGCCATTCTGAAGACTCACCAACTTAGATAAGTTGGTGAAAAGGTCCATGCTTTTGTCAACTGTAGATTATGGTCATTGGTCTGTAACTTTCTACTTTTGTACCTTTTATCCATTTTGTAATATATTAGGATGCGAGCTATGGCATGTCATAGTCACAAGTCAAAAGGCAATCTGCCTTTTGACTATACATTGATCTTGTTGTCTAGATTAGTGTGTCCAGTTGGCTTTCAAAGTATAGTCGGGTGTAGGATGTAGTATAAAGTATCTAAGGTTCTTGTATTTATTTTTATGCTTTGTAACACTTGTAATAGAATTTGAGAACAATATATAGCATTCTTGAAAACCAAACTTATCTTGTTCTTGTTCCTTGTTCTATCTCGTAGTTACTTGTGTTTATAGTATCGTCAACTAATACCCGGTTCCCTATTGATCTGTTAAGTGTTCTAAGTCTCTACTTATTGTGAAACTATTACACTGACCCCCTTCAACAGTCCTGCACAACATGTTTTCAGAATCGAAATGCCATAATAGTTTTAAGCATAAGAGTAAACTGATTTCATATAACGACCAAAGATTATACAAAAAGATAGTTTGATTAGAGATATACACAAGCTATTTGATGTACCAACACATGATTGTAGAAAAAGCTACGTATGAACTTTCATAAAGTTAATAGTAGTTTGTGTAACTTTGGAATTTAATCACAAAAAAGATTTTTTAAAAATGTCTTCTTAAGAAAATATTAATGATTATTACAATAAATATAGATTATATATGATCGACTATTTACATATTTCGAGTTTTCAACTACCATTTTTTTCAATAATCACGTGCATTGCCAGCTTGTACCTTCTACATCCTTTTAATAATCAATGGAACAAATAAATCTTATTGTATTTCAATGAGTGCTGTAATTTAATTTTGATATTTCATTTATACTTAAAATTTTTAGTCCATGAGATAACCTAACATGTACCCAACGCAAGCCCAACCCACCTTAGTTCCCTAACTTACCTACAAATCCCCTTTCCCTACCCTGAACCATCATATCCTTAATAAACCCCTATCATCCATCATCTATCCTCTTCATTATCAATCACAGATCTGCCATAACCTCCCACCTCTGCTCATCATCTTTGTTTCTCATTGCGCTCAACGTCCAAAACGGTCGCACCCAACGATTGATTTCAGATGTGCAACAACCTCCCATCGTCGTTCATCTTCTTTCCTCCTCGTGGATCTAGGATCTCAGATCTGATTCTAATAAGCTTAGGATTTCTTGCATCACTAAACATAGATCTGTGATTCGTAGCGTGGTAGCGTATGTGATGGTTCACGGTGATGTCGGTGAGATAGTGGTGGCGTGCGATGTCTTCTTCTCTTTGTTATTTAACAGAAAAGAAAAACTTGCCTAAACCAATAAAATCCTGACACGTGGACGAATCATATGGCAATACTGTAGCCACCGACATATGTTTTTAATATATATTATTATAATTATTTATTTAGCTAATAACAATTAATATAAATGAACTAACTAACTAAAATTTATTTAACTTGATTCAACATTATAAATAAAAGAGTAAATTACTGTTTCGTCCCTGAGGTTTGACGAAAATCACGGTTTCAGTCCAATAGTTCATTTATTACACTGACGGTCCAATAGTTTTAAGTTTTGTTTCAATTTCACCTAAGCCACAAACTCTGTTAGTGTAGTTCTGTTAAGTTAACGTGAATTGACTATATTACCCTTAGTAGATAAAATTAAAAAATAAAACCATTATCATCACCTACCATTATCATTTAACCCTAACCCAAATCTCTCTTTTTGTATTCCTCCATCTCCATCTACATCTCCATCACCACCACCACCACCACCACCAACCCTCACCGCCACTGCCACCAACCCTCACCGCCACTGCCACCATCCTTCACCGCTACCCACCACCCCATCGTGCTTCCATCAGCATCTTCTTATCGTTGTTCATCTTCATCTCCCTTTCTCCTTTTGATTTCAATAGATCTATAAAGATCTACAAGTTGTAAGAGGTGGTGGGTGATTGTGGAGGTGGTGAGCGACAGTGATTCTACCCTTTTTGTTTTCGATTTCAACTTATAGATCTACATGGTGAGCGGGTTGTGTTGGACGGTGGCAGAGGTGAGCGATGATGGTGGAGATGAGCGATGGTGGTTCAAGTTCACGATGGTGTGACGGGGGTGGTGGTGGCCGGAGAGGGCGGTGGTGGCCGGAGAGGGCGGTGGTGGTCCCGATAGATTGGGGTTTGGGGGGTCTTGGGTGAAGAGATAAAGAGAAAGAGGAAGAGGGGTGGAGGCTGGAGTGGTGGCATAAGGTGGCGGCCAGTGGCTCGAAGGTGGAGGTGGAGGTGGCGATGGTCGTCGGAGGTGGAGGTGGCGATGGTGGTCGGAGGTGGTCTAAGGGTGGAGGTGACGAGCGGTGTTTTTGATTTTTAGATGATAAAGAGAGAGATGGGTTGGGGTTGTGGGTGGGGGGTCTTGAACTCTAATGGTGATGGTCTTGTTAGGGATGATA
Organism: Flaveria ramosissima; assembly: GCA_025215565.1. Taxonomy (NCBI): domain Eukaryota; kingdom Viridiplantae; phylum Streptophyta; class Magnoliopsida; order Asterales; family Asteraceae; genus Flaveria; species Flaveria ramosissima. Next base: position 60,563,762 of record CM046029.1, on the reverse strand, counting down.
ATGGTGGTTGTGGTTGTGGTTGTGGTTGTGGTTGTGGTTGTGGTTATGGTTGTGGTTGTGGTTGTGGTTGTGGTGGTGGTGGTGGTGGTGGTGGGTGGTGGGTGGTTGGTGGTGGTAGTGGATGGGATATGGTGTAGGTTTTTTATGATGAAGATGACAAGATGATGATGATAATTATTTGATAAAGATTTTTTTTATTTTATATTTAATTATAAGGGTAATGTTGTAAATTTACACTAACATAACGGAAATATTTTAACGGTGTTAGTGGATTGGGTGAAATTGAAACAAAACTTGAAACTATTGGACCGTCAGTGTAATAAATGAACTATTGGACTGAAACTATGATTTTCGTCAAACCTCAGGGACAAAAACAGTAACTTACTCTAAATAAAAATTAGGATTTTAATTAAAACTGAATTTACTATTTATAATAACGAGAAAATTTAACCCTCGCGTTTCGGCGGAGCCGGACAATAATGTAGTTAATTATGGATTGTAGCGCGTCTACTCATTGCTCTCATGATATTAATGTGGTATACATAAAAGAAAAGTATAAACTTTGGTGTGTTTTAGTTGTGTACATTGAAACATAAAAACAATACTATATCTCGCACGTGTCTAATTAGTTAAAAGAAGTAATTTGAATGAAAGTGGTAGAAAACAAAGAAAAAAAAACTAAATAAATATAAGAAAAGTAATATAAACAAAGAAAAAGATATTCAAAAAAGAGGATAGTGGCAGGGTTTGAACTCGCAACCCATAAGTTGGAAACGTTCCCGCTTTCATTAAAGGTATCTAACCTGTGAAAAATTCCATAAGAAGCAAAAAGAAAAAATAAAAGAAAACCCATATATGTTGACCCATAGTCACATTTCAAACTCCCAACCCTTTCATCAAATTAAAGCTTGAAGTTGAGACCTAGAATTACGGTGAATGATTATACAATAATTAATAGTTCGTATTAAGTATCAAAGGATACATCGGATAGCTGACCAATATCAATCTTACGAAGCATGGATGTATTGAAGAGCACCAACCATCTAGCGATACCCGACAAACTCTAAAAAAGAGGAGACTATTATGCTCATTAAAGAAAAGACTTGTTTGCAATCAAAAATATCATCTTGCTAAACAACATCAAAGTATTAGACTATTATTGTTATTAGGGTTTAGTGATGATTATTATTATACTTGAGCTCACAGGCCTGTTTAGGTTTTTAAAGTTTCATTGTAAACTCTATATAATGTCCTAACCTATCAATGATAGGCAATCAAGTGTTTTACCGTTTGACATTGTATTAGAGTCACCCTAGGCTCTTTACCACCTCCGCCATGCCACCACAAAAATACAAACCCTAGCCGTCACCACCATGTTCAAACCCTAGACAGTGTGTCGCCGCCATCCTGTCCATCCTCTTTGCTTTTAGTCTTCTTATCTTCTTCGTTCTAATAAATATTTGTCTAAGTTTTAGATTTAATCCATTTAACCCAAATCTTTCTTCCACACAAAACCAGTTATTGTATCCCATCTTTCTTGTTTCTTTTTTTTTCGTTTGTTCTTGCTAGACCACTGTTCATTGCCAACGAATAACGCCGCCTGACTACGGTCACCAGCCTTCGGTATAACACACCAACTCACGACCACGGTCGTTGGGTGTCATCTTCTTTCTTTTTTACCTTGTCAATTGGGATATCAACCACATGATCATATTGCAGTTGCCGCGCCGCCTGCTGGACGACGGTCTTCCAGCGCACAGCCTACTGGACGACGGTCTGCCACCGTGCCGCCTGGTAGACTACAGTCTTTCGCTGCACCCCTTCTGCCGCACTGCATGTAGGACTACGATCCGCCGCTGCGCCGCCTTTTGTCACGCCACCTCAGGACTATGTGTCGTTGTTGCACTACCGCATCGGATTCCCCGCATAGGATTACATGATTATTTAATATTATGGCTTGCATTTAAGGGTTTGGATTGAATATTGTAAGATTACGGAATTTTAGCTGAAATTGTGACCGAGATCAAGACTATTTTTTATTGTTCTTTATGTTTATTTTTTATTCTTTCCAGTCTGAGAATCTGATTCTCTACCGCTCTGACCGGGGGAGTATTAAACTATATTATTATTAGGTTTTAGTGATGATTATTATTAGGGTTGAGCCCACGGGCCTGTTTAGGTTTTTAGAGTTTCATTGTAAACCCTATATAAAGCAATCTAACCTATCAATGATAGGCAATCAAGTCTTTAACTTTTTGACACAAAGATGTATTTATGTTGTAAGAAAATAACAATATTTCCTTGTGGAACAATCTCAACACCTACAAAATAGGTAATGTAGCTAAGATCTTCTAGAGCAAAGTCACCACCGTGTAGTTGTATGACTCAGTTGACAGTGTTGGTGTTGTTTCTAGTGGGAATAATATTATCTACATAAACTAAGATATACAAAAGATTAGTCCTGGACTTGTAAGTTAATAAGAATGGGTCAATCTTTGAACCATTGCCTTGTAACAACAAGAAAAAGGACGACTATGATAGCTATACTCTTTGACAACACGAGTAAAAGTTCCATTGAATCAATGTCTGGTTGTTGTCAAAATGCCTTTTCTAAAGTCGAGCTATGTAACGAGTTGCAGTACCATGTTGATCCTTAAACCCCCTTACAATCAATAACATTAGTATTAAGAATAATAACGAGTCAGTATTAACAAGTGCATTAAATTTCTCATCCATGGCTTGACGTCATCCAGGATGTTGATTCACAAAGGTAAAGTATGAGGGCTCAGAGAGAGACGTACAACATGAGGTCGTATGATTTACAATAAGTCGATAAGGAATACGCGGTTTGGGAATTCATGTACCAAACATGCACGAGGTAGTGGAGGAGGTGGAGATGATGATTATGAGGAAGAAGAAAGATTAGTTGATGATGGTGTGGTTGGTTGAGAGGTTTGAGTGTTGGAAGTTAGAGAAGAAGGTGTTGGTGTTCCATTGGAAAATGGGGATGGGAAGTAGGAGTCCAGAAGAGAAGTATTGGGGCACAAAGATATAGGTATAAATGGGGATGTGTTAGGATTGACAAAGAGAAAATGATCCTAATTAAAGAGAACATGCGTGTAATGTAATTTCGATGGGTTGAGGATTTAGACACTGGTAACCATGATGTGCATGACTTTACCCAACGAAGATACATGAAGTGGAACAAAAATCCATCTTGTGATGATTGTATATTGAAGATGGGGAAAGCATTTGCGGCCAAACACATGAGGGAAATAGTAGTCTAGAGCTCTATTCAACATGGGTCCAAAAGGCAATTTGCTCAAGAATGTCCAAAGCAAAGTGCTAGAATATTTGAGGAACAACGAACTGAGCGAGAAGAAAGGTATGTTATTATAAATGATTTTAACAAAGTTTAATATACTGTAAATATCACATTCAAGAATAAAGGGAAATATTCACATGTAGCGATAGAAATGATGAACACATAGCCTGAAATAACGATGGTCGATCATCACGAAGACAATACAAAAGCAGGCTCCCATACATCACAATAAATAAAAATCAAGAGAAGTTTAACTATGAATTTTATATTAAATTAAGAGTAAATTACTATTTTCGTCCCTGAGGTTTGACGAAAATTATGGGTTCATTCCAATAGTTCATTTATTACACTGATAGTCCAATATTTTTAAGGTTTGTTTCAATTTCACCCGAACCATTAACACCGTTAGTGTTTGTTCTGTTAAATGATGTAAAAATATATTTTTGCCCCTGAATTTGATAAAAACCCATCCCCATCCCCACCCAACTCATATCCCTCCTCTCTCTTTCTCTCTATCTTCTCTCTTCTCTCTTCTTTCTCTCACACACACAAACAAGAATTGTGCACCCCTAGACCACCGTCACCTCCAGTGACCACATCCACCGCCATCGTGCACCGTCACCACATATAACCCACCGACCACCGCCAAATCCGACCACCATCAACCACCACCAAATCTGACCGCCACCGAAATACCGCCTCCCTCTCCACTGAAACCTATCGGCGACGCCACCACCACCACTAAAACCCGATGGTGACGCCACCACCACTACTGAAACCCACGAGCGATGCCACCACCACCATCGAAACCCGCGGGCGACACCATCACCACCACTGAAACCCGCCGGCAACACCACCAAACCCGCCGGTAGCCACCACTTTTTTTTCTTCACCCCTATTAGATCTAACCCTCATTCTTGTTCCTCCCTCAACCCCATCTTCATCTTGTTGTTCTGTCTCCTTCCTGAACTCTTTGGTAGATTGAAAAGACATAAGTGATGATATGAACGATGATGATGGTGATGGTAGTTGGTTGATGTTTCTTAGATATAGTATGATTGAAAGCCTTAAATCAGTGGGGAGAGTGATGAAAATGAACAATGTTGATGGCGTTTTGGTGGTGGTGGTGGTGGAGGTGGAGGGTGGTGGTGGATGTGGAGGGTGGTGGTGGTGGGTGGATGGTAGACTACAAAAAAATGAGGATGATGGTGGCAACCTCTTATTTTTGTTTTTATTTAATCAGAAAGGTAATATTATAAATTCCTATTAATTTAATAGAATATTCCTAACGGTGTTAACACCTTGGGTGAAATTGAAACAAACCTTAAACTATTGGACCGTCAGCGTAATAAATGAAGGACTGAACCCGTAATTTCATCAAACCTCATGGACGAAAATAGTAATTTACTCTTAAGTTAATATTTTTATATTTGGATTAAAAGCCACAAATCCTATTATAGCCACTGAATCTAAAGTTCTGGACTTTTAATAGGTCATCGAATATGTTTTTAGCTTTATCAAATATAGGACTTAATACCAAAAACACAAAAGTGTGTAGATATTTATATAATAATAATTACTAGGCCAATTTAGTGGTAGAGATGTATGTCTCTACTCTAAGAGGTAAAATTAATTACACGGTTGGTCCCCGTGGTTAAATCTGATTTCACATTGGTCCCTAACTTTCTGAAATTACAATGTTGATCCAAAACTTTGCATAAATGTAACAACGATGGTCCCTGAAACGGATGGACGTTAAATTGTAAGGCTCCGTTCCCGGGAAGCCTCACAGTTGGTTAATCATAGCATAAAATCATTTTAATAGCAAAACTTTGCAGCGGAATAAAATAAACATTTACTTAAAACTTGTAGTTCATTTGTAGCTCATATTGTAATCATACATTTGTCTTTCAAATAGAATAAAAACATAGTACTTTGTATTACATTAAAATAGAAAGATTTCATAAAGAGGAACGCCATCCGTTGCCCTCCAAGTAACTCTCAATCTGGTGCCATCCTCAGCATCAACATTTACCTACCAACTAATATGCATAAAAGTCAGCTTTGCTGAGTGAGTTCTGGTTTTAATTAATATAAGAAAATATAAACTTTATCCTTCTTATAATGACCACACATATGTCACACCCTCAAAATCCACGTGCGGAGTTTTACCGCGAGGCGTGTGAACAAACCAGGATCACAGTCACTAGTTACTCAGAACGACACTATATGCCACATTTAAAACAAACCAAACAAAGTTCAAACTTTAAAACCATGCGGAAGCGTTTAGTAAATAAAACAAATCCAAAATATAAAAATGCATAACTTGGCAAAACACACGCCAACCTAATAATTTAAAATCCATAAATGAAAACCAACAATTATGTCTTTAAAATAGAGTCTTAGAATGCATGTTGGACCCGTGTTATGCTCCTAATGGCAAGCTGAGTTAACATATATGTCTTTACCAAGTTGTGACGAATGTTTGTGTTTAGGACAATATTGCACCTGTTTGACCTCGAGTCGCATAGGTGGGGCTTGTCAAACCCAGTAGTACTACCCAAGATTTCTCGCTAGTTACCATTATTAACGATCTAAAAGTGTGAGGACTTTCAGGGTATTAAGCACTATGTTAAAACATACGCAACTTAAAATAATAAAATGGCGTTTGAGTACAAGTATGCTACCTCCCCCAAGAAGAATGTTTATAAAATTGAGGGGCATGAACTCATCTGGTGTGCAAAGATAAAGACAAAAGAGAACTGATGATATGTGCAAAGACAACCCTTCAAAGGTTACCTAGAACACACAAGTACATAAGTACGTTTACACAGAGAACTTAATAATCCTAGGTTAACGTAGTTGAACCGTTTGACCCGTTAGTGACATATTAATTTAAATATCATTTAATCATGTATATCAATTTAACATACAAGAATATCATACAAATTATCCATGTGTATCACATCATCAACCCAAGTTTTACCTAGGTCATCATACAACATTAGATCATCATTCAATACATGCAAATCTCAAACAACCAACATGTTCAACACAAATATATATATACATCACAACCATTACTTCATACGTCAAGTCTAATCATGCACTACATGCCATGTGAAGCCACTCACGACTTCACATCCTAAACCCTGCCAATCCTACTAAGTAGGGGCCTCAGATTTGCACACGTGTATGATAATCATAATCACATTCATTCACTTAATTCATTCTGACCAACATACATAGTGACAATAAATCCAATCCCAAACATGATCTCCTAATCACTAACCATAATTCATCATCATGTATGATTACCAAAACCTAAACTCCTTACATGATCAACCAAGAATACATACAACTCAATTAACACATTCTATCACATCAAACATCATCAACAATCATTCTAACATGATCCTAACATCATAAGCATGCCCAATTCATCATATCCAATGTTCTTCACAAATAAAGTTTCTCTTTTGGGAAAGTAACACCCACAAAGCAATCTAGAACCCAATTCAATCATAATTTCATCAATTTAATACCTAATTAAGTTCATACATTCATTCTAACATGATAATTATCACTAACTCATCCAAATTCCCAAACATCATCCACAAAAGTTTCTACTTTTAGTAAGTCATGATTAACACCTCAAATTCATGAATTTTCTTGCACAATTCAATTAAACTAACATCCAAGCATTATATCTAACATCATAACATCATCAAATCATGAATTCCAAGAACAAAAATTTTCCTCTTATGGCAATGTATGAACTAGATGATCAATCCATGGATTTCTTGCACAATCAACATAATATAGCATTCATACAACCTAACTAACTTCATATCAACATCTAACAATCATCAAATTCATGTTTTCATCACCAATTTCGAATTTAGGGTTCATCAAGATCAAAACTATGAAAGACCAATCAAAACTAACCTTTAGATGTGTAGAAATCAACAATTGAACTTGCTAACACCTTGTAATCTCTTGGAACCAACCAAAATCGAATACTTGATGTTGCTTTGCTAAAAAATTCATGGGAATGGGAGGGGGATAGGGTTCGGCCACAAGTGAGGGGTTTGGGGTGGGATTAGGGTTCTAATTTTGTTAGGTTTATGTTTATAATAATTACAAAATAAACCCCTTGATTTTTATTTTATAAAAACCAATCTTTTAAACACTTTTTAAATAATTTTAACTACAAATTACAAGTATTATTAGTCAATAATCATAATCATAAACATTTACAATAAGTCACACAAGACATGAAATATATATAACACATAGTCACGTTATCGCGTAGAATTCACAAAATAAATATTTAAAATTATATAAATTCATGAATCATATAATCCTAACTAATAATCAAGATTATTAATTAGATTATTATTGTTTATCATAGATTATTATTATTAAGTCACCAACGTTCAACGAGAACTAGTGTGTGATCACGACACTTGTATGCAAGACCTAACGAAACTAACGGAGTTTGGTAACGGAAAATTACCGGATGTCACATTATCCCCATGTTGAAAGAATTTCTGTCTCGAAAATTGTGTTACATGGTTGTGCTACATCCCTGGTTTACTGCATTGGCATAACGAAATCAAGTGAGTTGTCACATCATCCCCATGTTGGAAGAAATTTCGTCCCAAAATTTAATCAGTACCTTCCCCGGCTGTCGTCGTCGTTTCGAACAGATGAGGATACTTAAGCTTCATCTGATCCTCGCGTTCCCACGTGACTTCCGGTCCATGTCTTGAGTTCCAACGAACTTTGACTATAGGTATCTTACTTTGCTTAAGAGTCTTGACCTCACGATCCATTACTTCAACCGGTTCTTCCACAAATCGTAATTGGTCATCTACTTGTACTTCCTCGAGTGGTACAATCAGTGTCTCGTCAGATAGGCACTTCTTAAGATTCGAGGCGTGAAATACATTGTGAACACCACTTAGTGAATCAGGCAAGTCCAATCGGTACGCCACCGGACCTATTCTCTCCAGAATCTCAAATGGTCCAACGTATCTTGGATTAAGCTTGCCTCTTTTGCCAAACCGAATCACACCTTTCCATGGTGAAACTTTTAGCAAAACTTTGTCACCGATTTGAAACACCAAAGGTTTCCGTCATTTGTCTGCATAACTCTCCTGTCTGTCTCGTGCTGCAGCCATGCGGTTCCGTATCTGTACTATCTTCTCAGTGGTCACGTGTACCAACTCAGGACCAGTCAACAGACTATCACCAACTTCCGCCCAACAAACTGGTGATCTATACTTTCGCCCATACAATGCCTCAAATGGTGCTGCTTTAATGCTAGTATGATAAATATTGTTGTACGAAAACTCGACCAACGGTAAATGAACTTCCCAATTATTCCCGAAATCAATCACACAAGCTCGTAACATATTTTTCAAAGTTTGAATAGTATGTTCGCTTTGCCCATCAGTCTGCAGATGATAGACAGTGCTCATATCTAGACGTGTACCCAAAGATTTCTGTAACGATTGCCAGAAATGAGACGTAAAACGAGCATCTCGATTAGAAATAATCGAGATCGGCACACCATGTCTCGAAACTACCTCCTTCAAGTAAATTCGGGTTAACTTGTCTATTTTGTCAGTCTCCTTGATCGCCAAGAAGTGAGCTGACTTAGTGAGTCGATCCACGATCACCCATATCGTGTCACAACCACTAGGAGTCCTGGGCAACTTAGTAATGAAGTCCGTAGAAATCTGTTCCCACTTCCACAAAGGAATCTCAGGTTGTTGCAGTAACCCAGATGGTTTCTGATATTCCACTTTAACCTTAGAACAGGTGAAACACTTGCTCACGTATGTAGCTACATCTAGCTTCATGTTAGGCCACCAGTAGTGTGCCTTCAAGTCATGATACATTTTGTCAGAGCTAGGGTGTATGGAATATTTAGACTTGTGTGCTTCACTCATAACCAAGTCTCTTAGGTTCCCATATAAAGGTACCCAAAGTCTATCCATGAAATACCGGATTCCATCAGATTTGACTTCTAGCTGTTTATCCATCCCGCGTAAGGATTTATATCCAACATTCTCTCCTTTCAAGGCTTCCGTCTAGGCTTCCTTGATCTGTTCAGGCAAGTGAGTGCTAATCGTCAGTTGCAGAGCACGCACTCGTCGGGGCTTAGCGGTTTCCTTTCTACTCAAGGCGTCGGCTACTACGTTTGCCTTTCCTTGGTGATATTTGATAGCACAATCATAGTCGTTTAACAATTCCACCCAGCGTCGCTGCCTCATGTTCAGTTCTTTCTGCTCGAAGATATGTTGAAGACTCTTCTGATCGGTGTAAATGGTGCATTTGGTACCGTACAAGTAATGTCTCCAAATCTTCAAGGCAAAGACCACTGCACCTAACTCCAAATCATGAGTAGTATAGTTCTTTTCGTGCACCTTCAGTTGTCTCAAGGCATAAGCTATTACTGTGGTACCCCGTACTTTTAGGTTAACACCATTCTAGTTACCTAATTGGTATCTTATAATTAATCGATTACCTTATAAATAAGGGGAAATGATTATTATTATTATTACTATAATCAGTGTTATTATTATTCTTACCATTAGTTAATTTATTGTTATTAGTCTTATTACTAGTGGGTAATTTACTTATTGCTAGTTAAATTAAAAACCTAAAAGTGTAAATTAGGAAAAATAAAAATGAGGGACTAACAAGCAAATTTCAATATCTTCTCTATATAAACCGTAACCATCAAGAGGAATCTAATCACAACCCTAAAATCACCTAGAACTTCCCCTACGGCCGTCGACCTCTTCATTTACGCAAATCCTCATCCGGCATCCATTGTTCACGACTTCTAGCCTCTGACATCTGTTCCGTATCACGTGACGATCCCTCTTACGGCTTTCTACGTGATCGAACGACGACCACTCGGAAATCAACATCACCCGACAGCCGCAGGGATCGACCGGAACAGCCGTACGGTATGTCCCTTTTCGTTCATTTCAAACGTTCTATGTAACTCGGTTTCAGAATGGCTATCGTGTTTGGTTCGGTCGAAGCTGTGAGCATGTTCATGATTGAGTGTTGCTTCAAAAGTTTCTGCTTGTCATGCGTAAGTTGTAGTGTATGTATGTTCATGATTGTGTGTGTCCTTAGGTGTTTATATGTATGGATACTTTCTGCCATGGGAGTGTTATGTACATGCTTGGGTGTTTTTTTAAAGAACCTTATAGCATGCATTACGTATGGGGTGTTGTGCTTTCTTCATATGAACCAATGTGTGTGTATATATGTATGTAATGGATCTTTTTGCATGTGAATATATATAAATAATCGTATGATTAGAGTTGTGCTAAAGCTTATGAACGTGCAAAGACACTTGGATGAGTATTCAAACTTATTTTAGATGATAACATGGTATTGTGAAGTCATGGAACATTGTTAGGTTGCATGTTTAGTTTAAAACTTGATGAATCTAGTTCTGGCAGATTCTGTTAGCCAACTTGTGAACGTTGTAACTTAATGATAATAAACTCAATCACTGCGTTTCTTGGGTCCAAATTGTGTATTTTTGAATCTAGTTTCCAGAAAACCCAACCACACTTAATTTGGACGTGTATAACTCAAGTTATTGTCTTTTTAGTGAAGGTAGGTCAAAACTATTTTTTTTAACAGCAAACAAAGGGTCAAGTATTTTGATACATGGTTTGCATTTTGAAGAACTATTGGTTAAAATAAATGATTTGGGAAGTAACCCCATGAGTCTTGGAGCAACTCCAAGTGGTTCCATCTTAAAATAGTGTATAGATTTGTGTTTAGAGAAGTTATAATAAATGTACGACATATGAGTTTTATTATAAAAACCCTTATAATTAAAGATATATAAACAATACCTTCATGTATGGTCTAGTGTGTCTATGAATAATTGAGTTTTATATGCTTGTATGAGTTTGTGTTTGCTTGTGTTTGCTTGTGTATGGAGAATCATGTTGTTTAGCCGACACCGTATCCGAACCGAGGCAGGATCGCAAACCATACCATTCTATTATCAATAATTAATTCTGTTACTAATATTTAGTCTCAATTAAATATTAAATGAAACTCAGGTTAATTGGAACCCGATCCTTTGTGCTTACCCTTATTTGTTGTAACGCACTCGAGGTGAGTCATCACGGCCTTATTTTACATTACTTTCCTTTTGGGGGAGAAAACATGCAAACTTTATTTATAAATGGTTTCTAGTATTATTGTTTATCGCCTGTTACGTTAGTGCAAACATACTTAAAAGTCCTTACATTCTCGAACCGTTAGTAATGTGTAGCGAGGTAATTCTGAGTAGTACTACTGGGTTTGACAAACCCCGCCCGGGCTAGTCGCGCTAGCTTGATTGGAGGTCAAACGGGTGCGTTATTAGCCTAACATTTGTCACTGTCTGGGTTAGACGTGACGGGAAGGCAACAAACATACAAACAGTCAGCTTCGGTTTGAAACGCTAACTAACTTGATTATAGGCTAGCTACCTATCGATATGCTTTAATTACTTTACTATTCAAACAATTACAAATATTTTTGTCTGTTATTAAACCTGTGAACTCACCAACTTTATGTTGACACACTTTAGCATGTTTTCTCAGGTCACAGGAACGCTTAAGCTCATGTTGCACAATTAGGGAACGCACTCAGGACATGCATCATCAAACTCATTTATTTTGCTTTGAACATTTTATTTTGGCATAGTACTTTGGGAACTTTTAGTATGGGTTTACATTCGTCTTTACACTTCCGCACCGATGTTTATTTCGTTTATGATTACTCTGATTTAAAGTTCAAACGTTTATTTAAGTTCATATAGTGTCGTTTGATATGACCGTGTCTAAGATCCTGGTTTGTCACACGCCTCGCGGTAAAACCCCGCACGTGGAATTTGAGGGTGTGACAATTACCTTGTCATGTTGCATCAGGACACAACCAAGTCCTTGGATAGAAGCATCACAATAAACCACAAAATCATCACTTCCTTCGGGTAATGCTAATAACGGTGTGCTACAGAGTTTCTGCTTCAGCAACTGAAAAGCAGCTTCTTGACTCTCACCCTATTTATAGGTTGTTCTTTTATGGGTCAAAGCTGTGAGAGGTTGAGCGATCTTTGAAAATCCCTCAATGAAACGCCGAAAGTACCCCGCCAGTCCAAGAAATTGCCTTATCTCACTAAGCGTCTTGGGTACCAACCAATTCTTTATAGCCTCAATCTTTGCAGGATCCACATGTATTGCCTTCTCGTTAACAATGTGACACAAGTACTACACCTCACGAATCCAGAAATCATACTTAGAAAACTTAGCGTACAATTGTTCATTTCTAAGTAATTCTAGGATTAAATGTAGGTTCTCCTCATGTTCCTCCTTGGTCCTAGAATAGATCAATATGTCATCGATAAGGTGCTCGCGCAATCGGAGCAGCTCCGGGAGTCAAATCGATCTGAAACTCAACTTGACAATGAGATGGTAGTCCAGGAAGATCCTCTGGAAAGTCACGAGCTACCGGAATATCCTCTACTTTCTTTTCCTTTTGTTGCTTGTCGGAGACAAGGGCTAATATGGCTAAGTGACTGTTACGTAGCCACTTCTGAGCCTTCATGAATGATATGATGCCTATGACAGCACCACTCTTTTCGCCCTTAACCGAAAGAGTTTCCCCGTCCATTAGAGGAATGCGGATGACCTTCTCACGACAAATCACTTCCGCTTGTTTCTCGGACAACCAGTCCATGCCCTCGACCACATCGAAACTTCCAAGAGTAACAGGCATGAGATCAATGTCAAAGGTATGACCAGCGAGTTCTATCTTGCAATTCTTAAGGATGTGCGTAACGGAGATTTGCTTACCATCAGCCAATTCTACGACATACTTAGATTCCAACACAGAAGACATATCACTTAAGAGGCTACAAAACTTAGTAGAGATAAAACTCCTATCGGCTCCAGTGTCAAACAGTACAGAAGCAAAACGACCATTAACAGGAAATTTACCAATAATGGTAGTAGGATCATTTAGAGCCTCACCTGAACCCATGACAAAAGCTCTCCCTTTAGCTCCACCGTTGTTGCCACCATTGTTGTCACCATTGCCATCGTTGTTATTATTGCCACCATTCCCGTTGCCATTCCCATTTCTTTTCAGTTGAGGACAGTTTCTCTTTTAATGCACTTCCTTTTCACACTCAAAGAAACCCTTTGGTGTTTCATGGGGCTGCTGGGGCTGCTGAGGTTGCTGAGGTTTCTTAATTAACTCCCCACGACAATCATTTACCACGTGTCCAACCTTTCCACAACGCTGGCATCGAAAACTGTCACACCTGCCAGTGTGATGGTAGTTGCATTGGTTGCACTTTGGATTTTTTCCCACGTATCCACTTGGTCCTTGAGACAATGAAGATGATTGGTTGAAGTTGCGACTGTTATCAAACCGTCTATGCTGCTGCTATTGAGGTTGATGTTGCTGAGGTGGGTTACCAGACGACTATCCTTTGTTAGCATTGTTTTCCCACTTACGTTTGTTGTCGGGCACGCTTGCCACAGCACCCGCTTGGGTAACTTCCATTGCTCCACAGCTTGATCAGTGAGCTTGTGAGCTAGTCGGATAACCTGTTGAATAGTAGGGAGATTTGCAGCAGTCACCATACTCTGAATCTCCGGAACTAAGCCACGTAAGTAGAGCTCAATTCGTTGGCTCGGCGGGTTAACCATGCCAAGACAGAGTGTAGCTAGCTCATGTGACCTAGTAGTGTAAGCCTCGATGTTAGATCCTTCCATAGCTTCCAGCTTTTAAACTTCATCACGGGGCAGTATTCCTCTGTCATCATCGTCTTGAATTCCTCCCACGGCAGCGCATTTGCAATTGCCTGGCCAAGCATTTGTACTTGGGCATTCCACCACATGAGTGTTGCACCTTCCAACGTTCTCGTGGCGTATTTCACCTGGTCCGCCACTAGACAGTTACATTTGGCGAAGACTGACTCAGTCTTCTCAAACCATCTTACAAGCCCTACAGCTCCCTCAGCTCCACTGTAGGTATGCGGCTTACAGTCCATGAATGCCTTGTACGTGCATCCAGGTGGTCATGTATTCAACGTATCAGGGTGTTTAATCAAACTGAAAGAATTAATCACCTAACGGAATATTCGGGTAATCAATGACTAAAGTCACCGTTTACCTCCAAACTGGGCAGGATGAGTATTCAATGCCGCCTATACATGTTGGTTTATTAGAGCAGCTAATTTAGCTGGGGTCATATTCACGTTGTCGACGCCACGTCCACCGCCACGCCCACGTCCACGTCCACGTCCTTTGCCTTGGCTGTCCATATTTCACTTTACATTCACAAATACATTAATGAGTAACATTCAACATATTAATCTCATTGAAGTACAGTAAATAATAACAAATAATGTACTGTCACAACCACAACATTTATAACCAAAATAGTAACTTGTCATAAATAAATTGTAAGTAACTCACAAAATATCCAATCAATGTCAAAATTTCAAGTTTTCACTTGTGTGGGAAACAACCCTCCCCGCATAGGTTTAAAAAACACCATGCAGTCCAGGTCATAAGAATAAGAAAATCAATCAAACAAGTCCGACCCATCACTGTCTCCGCCATCTGGAGCTTCTTCCGGCTCTTCTTCAGGGTCTTCATCGGAATCCTCGGCAGGTGTAGGGTTGTCCTCGATTTGTAGTGCTGCTAGCTATGCTTCCAGTCCGGTTAGTCTACTCTCGACGCCAACATTATGGAGATCCTGCTCACCCATACGCTCACAAAGATTAATCACTCTACCAGCCATCTTGTAATTCCCAGTGATGGACATCGACAACCGCTCCTCAAGTATATCCATCTTTAGCCATAGTCGGCGTATATAATACTTTAGTGTGGAGTTCTCGTCAGTAAGCACTCCAATTCGTCGACGCTCGGTCTCCAGAGTCTAGAGACGGGAGAGTGGGTGTTGCAGAAGTAGTTGCCGACCTAGTCCTAGGTCTAGCAGTGGCCGGCTCCGGGACACGCTCTCTCTGAACCATACGATTTATGCAAGTCGGGTAATAACTCCAATCTCGTGGAGGGTCGCGCTCAGGTAACACGAACGGTTGATCCTAGTTTAACTCACCACGAGGGTAAGTATGTCGTGGCCAGCCAGGTACTCGGTGAGGTATAGGTGGAGGGGATCTAGAACGAGCACGTCTTTTTCCCAAGACCCGGGATGATGATGCCATGCTGCAGTGCACGTGATGTGTATGCCAATGAGTATACAGTAAGAGGTTAAGCAACGAGTAACTAGCTAACTATGCGCGGTTATAGACTAGTGTGTATGCAACCTAGTTCCCTATAACCAATGGCTCTGATACCAATCTGTCACACCCTCAAAATCCACGTGCGGAGTTTTACCGCGAGGCGTGTGAACAAACCAGGATCATAGTCACTAGTTACTCAGAACGACACTATATGCCACATTTAAAACAAACTAAACAAAGTTCAAACTTTAAAACCATGCGGAAGCGTTTAGTAAATAAAACAAACCCAAAATATAAAAATGCATAACTTGGCAAAACATGCGCCAACCCAATAATTCAAAATCCATAAATGAAAACCAACAATTATGTCTTTAAAATAGAGTCTTAGAATGCATGTTGGACCCGTGTTGTGCTCCTAATGACAAGCTGAGTTAACGACCTGAGAATTGCATACAAAAATGTCAAAACAATGGTTGGTGAGTTCAAGAGTTTGCGTTTATCATAAACAATAACATTTTCATAACATAAGAAGTGCATTGAAATATATAGCTAGTCTATATTCATATGTAATAACAATAGTGATTTTGCGATCGAAGCTGACTGTGTTGCGTTTGTTGCCTCCCGTCATGACTTACCAGGTCGTGACGAATGTTTGTGTTTAGGACAATATTGCACCCGTTTGACCTCGAGTCGCACAGGTGGGGCTTGTCAAACCCAGTAGTACTACCCAAGATTTCTCGCTAGTTACCATTATTAACGATCCGAAATTGTGAGGACTTTCAGGGTATTAAGCACTATGTTAAAACATACACAACTTAAAATAATAAAATAGCGTTTGAGTATAAGTATACTACCTCCCCCAGAAGAATGTTTATAAAATAGAGGGGCATGGACTCACCTGGTGTGTAAAGATAATGACAAAAGAGAACTGATGATAGGTGCAAAGACAACCCTTCAAAGGTTACCTAGAACACACAAGTACATAAGTACGTGTACACAGAGAAACTTAATAATCCTAGGTTAACCTAGTTGACCCGTTTGTGACATATTAATTTAAATATCGTTTAATCATGTATATCAACTTAACATACAAGAATATCATACAAATAATCCACGTGTATCACATCATCAACCCAAGTTCTACCTAGGTCATCATACAACATTAGATCATCATACAACTCATGCAAATCTCAAACAACCAACATGTTCAACGCAAATATATATATATATATATATATATATATATATATATATATATATATATATATATATATATATATATATATATATATATATATATATATATATATATATATATACATCACAACCATTACTTCATACGTCAAGTATAATCATGCACTACATGCCATGTGAAGCCACTCACGACTTCACATCCTAAACCCTGCCAATCCTACTAAGTAGGGGCCTCAGATTCGCACGCGTGTATGATAATCATAATCACATTCATTCACTTAATTCATTCTGACCAACATACATAGTGACAATCAATTCAATCCCAAACATGATATCCTAATCACTAACCATAATTCATCATCATGTATGATCACAAAAACCTAAACTCCTTACATGATCAACCAACCATCCATACAACTCAATTAACACATTCTATGACATCAAACATCATCAACAATCATTCTAACATGATCTTATCATCATAAGCATGCCCAATTAATCATACCCAATGTTCTTCACAAATAAACTTTCCCTTTTGGGAAAGTAACACCCACAAAGCAATCTAGCACGCAATTCAATCATAATTTCATCAATTTTATACCTAATCAAATTCATACATTCATTCTAACATGATCATTATCACTAACTCATCCAAATTCCCAAACATCATTCACAAAAGTTTCTACTTTTAGTAAGTCATGATTAACACCTCAAATTCATGAATTTTATTGCACAATTCAATTAAACTAACATCCAAGCATTGTATCTAACATCATAACATCATCAAATCATGAATTCCAATAACAAAAAATTTCCTCTTATGGCAATGTATGAACTAGATGATCAATCCATATATTTCTTGCACAATCAACATAATCTAGCATTCATAACCTAACTAACATCATATCAACATCTAACAATCATCAATTTTATGTTTTCATCACCAATTTCGAATTTAGGATTCATCAAGATCAAAACTATTACAAACCAATCAAAACTAACCTTTAGATGTGTAGAAATCAACAATTGAACTTCCTAACACCTTGTAATCTCTTGGAACCAACAAAAATCGAATCCTTGATGTTGTTTTTCTCAAACATTCGTGGGAATAGGAGGGGGATAGGGTTCGGCCGCAAGTGAGGGGTCTGGGGTGGGATTAGGGTTCTAATTTTGTTAAGTTTATGTTTAATAATAATTACAAAATAAACCCCTTGATTTTTATTTTATAAAAACCAATCTTTTAAACACTTCTTAAATAATTTTAACTACAAATTACAAGTATTATTAGTCAATAATCATAATCGTAAACATTTACAATAAGTCACACAACACATGAAATATATATAACACATAGTCACGTTATCGCATAGAATTCACAAAATAAATATTTAAAATTATATAAATTCATGAATCACATAATCCTAACTAATAATTAACATTATTAATTAGATTATTATTTTTTATCATAGATTATTATTATTAAGTCACCAACGTTCAACGACAACTAGTGTGTGCTCACTACACGTGTATACAAGACCTAACGGATCTAATGGAGTTTGGTAATGGAAAATTACCGGATGTCACAGCATACATCATAATACATAACATTTTTCTTCTTAATAAGCATGTTCATTATCTTTCATTCTTTCATTATTTTTCACTTCATCATAAACGAGATTGCACAAAGCAAGAGCTCCCTTTTGATCAACAACGATTGTCGATCCCTGTCGGTACACATAAACGCGGTAGCTAACCCCCAACAGTTGATCCACACTGCAAGGCACATAGCCCGCTCATGAATACGGATCCATCATCATACATCGGACTCACATAAGTAAAGTCAATCATAGTGCTTGCAAGACTTTTCATCATCATAAAGGCCCGGGGTAACATTCGTTAAGTTCCACTTCTCATTAATATTATCTTCCACTTTAATATATAATACTTAACTTAATAAGTACACAACATACCAAGTACAAGTCATCATAAAACATGTCCGACCCTCCGAGGGATAGCGGGGGTTCGGGGGCGGCAACCCCTGACAGCGGGGTCCTAGGGGCAGCAGCCCCTAGTGGGGTCCAAGAGGCAACGCCCCTGGCTGGGGCCGAGCTGACCTAGAATTTCCTGTCAAAACATTTATATAGCATATGTTGTTATAGAAAAATCGATCTTCTTGTTAAAACCTCTTAAAATCTTGGTCATATACAAACGTATATTTAGTATGTATAATAGCCCCAAAACATGGAAAGATTTGTAAATAAAGGGATCTGGAACTCACCTGGATACAGTGAGTAGCTTCTAAACTAAGCTTTCTAAGCTAGGATCACAATGCACTACCTGCAGACAAGTTAACACTCAAATGGGTTAATTTCTGTCTAAATTCGCTGCTAATTTCGCTGCCAGATAAGTAGATTCGCTGCCAATTTAGCTAGCAGTTTCGCTGCCAGTTTCGCATGGCAATTTCGCCCAACTTTCGTTGGAATTTCATGGCTGCGAAATTACCTGCGAAACTATAGTTTCGCAGAAAACTCACAGTTTCGTAGCTTGAACACACAATTTCGCTGGATGAGCAGACAGTTTCGCAGATTGAGCTAAAATGACGAACCAGCCTGTTTTTAACCCAAAATCACAACTTTTTACTTCCAAATCCTTAGTTTATCATCCATGAAGCTATATCTAAGCTTTTTAATTGATTTCATGCGTAAAAATGTGACCTTTATGCGATTCTTAGCAACTTTACAAAACTCAAAACCCTAGAATTCGGGTTTAATCAACAGAGGGGTTTAAGGGCTGATTCTTACCTGGATTTGTTGCTCTTTTCTCGTGGTTTGATGCTCTAATACCTAGCTCTTCAATCTCTTCATCAATAAAGCTCCAAATCTTGAGTTTTCTTCACTCTCTCTCTCTAGAACTTGTTGGCTAGGGTTGCAAATGAGGAAGATGATGGCTGATTAGGTGGTTTAAAGGGCTGATTATGGGCCTTTAATCACTTAGGCTCTTGCCCATAAGGCTAATTTAGCCCATGATCCAAATTCCTTCCTTTACTTCTATTAAATACCCATTAATTAAGCCCATTATCACTCATGACTTGTTTTGACTTTTCGGGGTGTTACATAAATTTGACTGTTAAATTTCTATATTGACTAAAATACCCTATACTTAATTTCTCTTTCACCAATCACCATTTTTAGCCGCCACCCCTTCATCACCGGCGACTCATCTCTACCCCACCGCACTTCATCTTCACTACCACCTAACTAAAAAACTGACCACAAATATGACACCATTGTCCTATCCATCTTTATCACCCTCTCTCTTCGGTAACCCAGTCAAAACCCTTCAGCCATCACTACCAAGAACAACGATGGATCCGATTGGTGATGGTTGTCGGCAGTTTTTAAAGGTTGTCGTTGGTGATGGTGGTGATTGCAGGTTGAAGGTGATGGTGGTGATTGCAGGTTAAAGGTGCTGCTGGTAGTGGTGGTTGGAGGTGGTGCTGGTGGTGGTTGAAGGTTGAAGGTGGTGGTGGTGGTGGTGATCGTGGTTGAAAGTGGTACTGGTGGTGAAGGTGGTTGAAGGTGGTGTTGGTGGTTGAAGGTTGAAGTTGAAAGTTGGAGTTGAAGGTGGTAGTGGTGATGGTTGTGGTTGAAGGTTGAAGGTAGTACACTGGTGCTACTGGTGGAGGTTGAAAGTGGTGTTGGTGGTTGAAGGAGGTACTGGTGGTGATGATGGATGAAGGTGGTGGTGGTGATGGTTGAAGATGGAGGCTTTGATGGTGGTAGGAAATAGTAGTCGAGATGGTGAAAGGGGGTTTGGTGTGGTGGGCAAGGGTAATTTTGTCATTTCACACGCATTTAACATCAAAAGTTAACGTCCATTCGTTTCAGGGACCATCGTTGTTATATTTGTGCAATGTTTTGGACCAACCTTGTAATTGTAAAGAGTTAGGGACCAAAGGTGAAATCTGGCCTAACCACATGAACCACGCGTATAATTAAGTCTAAGGGGCCGTTTAGTATTCTATTAGTGGTCATTAAGAGGCTACCTTTTAATGATTTATAACCTTGAATGGTTAGAGGTAACAATAAGAGGTTACGTCTTATCCATTTGGGTTAACTTTTAACTATTCAGAAATTATAAACAATTAAGAGGTCGTTTCTTAATAACCATTAAGAGATCACCTCTTAATGATCATTAATAGGCTTCAAACAGTCCCTAAGAGGTATTAGGTTAAAACTTTACTTGACATATGAAATAGATTTAAATCGGAGTATAGTGTGATATGTTTAGAGTTAAAAGACTTGAGTAAAATGATAAATACCAAAATTACGAATATTGGCTAAATATGACAATAATGATTTGGACGAAAGGCTAAACTTATTAACCGGGTTTCTAATCCAAATTATTGGTATGGTATAGTTCTTTTTTAAATAAGTATAAAATAGGACAAAATAAATCTCATTAGAATAGACAAGACGTTTAATTGCGAATCCAATCAACATCAGGTAATTAAATTACACAAAGAATATATCTGTAAGCAAAGAAATAATAATCAAATGTGTTTTATAGCCCCACTTATCCTTCACATGCATACTTTGATGCAAATTTCTAAGTTTCGTTTTGGTGTCAAATATTCTTAGCTGTAATACTTTTTCTTTATTAATAGTTTTGAAAACACTTCTTTTAATGGTATACACCTATAGCTATAAGCTTTTTTGTTTTAAGTAATTGTCACAAAGGCCACTAATGCTATATAATTATTATTAAAAGTGATCTCATTAGGGCTTCTTTATTCTAATTACATTCAATAAATATATAAAATAGATATAAAATTCGAAACTTATACTTCACTAGATTCTCTCACCAAAAGGTGAAATATGAAAGATGAGGGGTGGTAATGAAGAAGTGAAAGTTTGAAGGAAACAAAGTGAACTAACTTTGGATTTAAATTATGATAAAAGGTTGTACCGACAATTCAATGAAAGTAACTACCCATAACCCTCCACAGCTCCACTCGAACATCAAAATGTTGTCTTTGACTTTGTAGGGGGTAACCTCCATTCATTGGCCATGCTTTTTGTTTCTTTTCACCAAACATTAAAACGTGAAACTCTTGACAATTTGTGTCTTATTTACAATGGATCAGATCCTTGAAATCCATTAACATCGTTTTGTTAATTTTTAGCACGTTTGATCCTATCTATACCAAACTTCCCCTATTAATTGGTTTGTGCAGTTTTCACAAAGTCAATTCATAATTGTCCTACTTTAAATCATGTGACGCCCAACCCATCAATGTGCTTGGCCTGCAAGATATAAGTGTTTTAAAAAAGATAGCATATTCTTATTTTTGAAAAGGTATTTTACATTTTAATGTAAATGATGTTTTCGAATAGATTTATGTAACGAAATTATTCATTAATTGAAATTGTTACATTAAATAAATCAAGTTTCATTTATTATTATCCGATTTTGATATCCTAGATATTATATGTCAATACACATCGTATCATTGTTAGCTAGTAAATAAGATTTATTTATTTTTAGCCAATGAGTATTATAAAATAAAGTCCACTTATTTTATCTCATTAAAACTTATATCATGAATACAAAATATATACTTTAGGTTGTTACAAGTTTCCAACTTGTATAAATGTTTTGTGTGAATTTTTATAGTATATCTTTTTAAAAAATCTTCATTTTTCCGTTTCTTTTAATAATTAAATATTTGATGATTTTTATATCTTAAATTTTAAACAAACATCATAACCAAGCAAATAAATATAAAAATTCAAACATATGCAAAGCTTAATCATGGATTCATGCAGTTTTTATGAGCCAAAACAAAAACACGTTTAAGGTCTACAAAGACACAAATCTTCAAGTCTTAAACTTGAATCTCACTTGCTTCAAGACCTTCATGTTTGAACTCCATCTTCCAAGTTTTCATATTTCTTACATCTTAAAATAGAAAATACAAATAGTCTATTTTATATATATATAGATAGAGAGATAGTATAGATAGATAGAGAGAAGATAGATAGAGATAGTAGAGATAGATATATATATATCTAGATATATAGAGAGATAGAATATATATATAGGATATATATATATAGATATATATAGATAGATATATATATATATATATAATATGATATATATAGATATATATATATATATATAAGAGATATATATAGATATATATATAGATATAGATATATATATATAGATATATATATATATATATATATAGAGATATATATATATATATATAGATATATATATAAATAAACAAGATACAATATTAAAAATAAATAATTATTACCACCAAACTAAATAACAATTTTGCATAAACATACCTAAATCATGACCAGCGGTGGAACCAGAAATTATTTTCTATGGGGTCACTATTTTTTCGTAATTAGATTTCTAATGAAACAACATAAAAATTTCGGGTCGCTCAATCGAGTCGGGTCAAGTCGGGTAGGAATAGAGCGATATACATAACTCATAAGGAATTAATTCAAAATCAAATAATAACTTGTTGAGTCGTGGGTCAATTGAGCATAAACATTTTAAACAAGAACTCATGTGACACGCACGATTCATTCAAAATCAAAAACAAAATCAATCATGAGTTGTATAGAATATCAAAACTTACCTTAATATCAAAGAATTGGAAGTCGAGGAGAGAGTTTTCCTTCAAGGCTTAAAATCATAGAATCGTGACCTTCACATCAACGAATTTTAACCTCAAATCCAAACCTTCAAATCAAAGATATAAACTTACAAAGAAAATCAAGTATGAGAAGATCCTACTCCTAATAACGAAAAAAATCGACGTTGAACTCCATTAACGTGTGACCTACCTTCAAATTGAGAAAGAAGTTTATTTTTGCAAAGAAAAAAAAAAGAAGAAAATGAAAGCCTTTTAATCGACCTCCCATTCCTAAATCACAAGAAACCCTCATTTTCAAACAATCGTGTATCACTTCCATATAAACATCGTATCTATTTCCTACAAAAATAACACATATTTTCCTAAGGCATATTCAAAGTTATCTTGACCTAAAAGAACCAAACCCCATCAAATTCTGATTATTTTTGTGCAAATTTGAGGTTTTTTTTACCTAAAGAACCAAACTCAACAATTTTCAATCTTTTTTGGGCAAATTCAAGGTTTTCTTGCCCTATACAACAAAACCCAGAAAGAATAACGATTCTTGATCAAGATTTTATGAGTTTTGAGTAAGGTTTTGTAACAATGGATGGAATTAACATATATAAAGTTATTAATAGTATAATATTAAGGTGTTTAGGAGTAGTTAACACAAAAACATTAAGTTTGAAATCTGAAATTACATCAAGTATTAAGAAATCAACATTGAACTACATTAGGTTATTAACTCAACTAATCAAGAGACAAGAAAGATAGATAACTAACCTTGAATGGAGGTGTCGCCGAAACAGGGGAGCCGGAATTGTGGTCGCCGATTGACGGACTGGAGGTCGCCGCCGGAGGTCGAAGATGCGGTCGTACGTAGTGATGACCGATTAGGTTGAAGGGAGACTGGAATTTCAGTCTAGATGAAAACAACGATTGCGGGTGGAAGGTTTTTTTTAAAATTAGGGTTTATGTAATAAATTTAAGGGTACAATGGTAATTTTACTAATTAAGAAAAGAGTGTAGAAAAAAACCCTTTTGTAAGGGTCGAACCCACGACCTGAATTTATGCAGAAACACTAAACAAGAGTGCGCAACCAGTGAGCTCATAACAAGCTTTCTGTTTTGTATTGATTTAATAAAACTAAATAGTTCACCACCTCAAAAACTATGGGTTCACACAATTTTTCGGTATTATACGGTATACTACCCGCTCAAAAATCAATGGGGTCACTTGACCCCATAGTCATAGCTATAGTTCCGCCCCTATCATGATTGACATAAGCAACTTTTACATAACATTACATATAAATACTATTTGTAAGAGCTAACGTGTTGCTTTGTATACATTAAAAAAGTGATATTATATAAAATAGTAATTAAGTTTGTAGATTGTTCTAATTAAATCATTTATAAACTATTTTTGTTCTAATCAGATCACTAAAGTTTCAGAATTATTTTAATTAGGTCATTTATAAATTGTAAAATATTTTTAAAAAATTGAAATATTCAAAAAATTAACAATAATTATAAAAAATCAAATTATTTAAAAAAAATTGTGAATTATTTAAAATTAAAAAATATATATATGAGTAACCTAATTGAAACACTACTAAAATTTTAATGACCTGACTGAAACAAATAAAAATATTAATGACCTAACTGAAACAAATAAATATATAAGTTGATTAATTAAATACTCCTAAAACTTGTTTATTCCGTAACGTTTTCCCTTTGAAAAATAATATACTTTTGCTTTTTAACTTAACAACCAAAATATGTAAAAAAAAAGTTTCAAATCATACATAAGTGGCTCTAATAACAATTGCTAGGATTTAGACATTTTTTATAAGTCGGTTTACAACAAAAGCTTGTTTAACATGTAGTTTTAGAACCTTTAAAACAAATCCCACCAAGATTAATACGTATGGAGATGAATCTTAATAAAATAACCATAGGATGTTTATAGAAATGGCAACCTTTGATGCGAAAGTTATTGCCTTTGAGAATATAACAAAACCTATATGTTCTTCACCAACATGATGCACACTAAGCAAGCTCTATCATTATGCTAGCAACCACCCAATGAAACACTCTTGAATTGATAGTGATGTATATGTATGCAAGTATGAAAATAACAAACCAAGTAACCAAGACAAACTACACAACAAATGGTAGTTTGTGGTGTTTCTTTCTGTATTAGAAATCAAGACCTAAACCTTCCTTCGCTAGCTTCTCTTGGCCAAGATCCTGAACCCCTTTTCACGAACTTTTTTTCAAGATATATGTATATTAAATGAAAGATTATTCCTGTTATATACAAAACTAAGGGGACAAACTAAGAGCATTCACAACCGGTTCCCTAAATATATGTGAGTGTATTCACTATATTATATGGTATGATTATAAGTGGTTGTGAGTGAAGCATATGAGAAATTTACTGTTCAATCTGTATTTTGAGAAATACTGTTCAAAACCATATAATATTTTTTAATATATTTTAAGTGGTTGTGAGTGAAGAGAGAAAAAGTAGTGATAAAGTTGAAAATAAAAGAGAAAAAATAATAATCTTTAATGTAATTATATGAATAAAGATAAAGAATATGTTGTAAATGCTCTAATACATCCTCATATTTAAAATCGAAACCACCATGCATTGTGTAAAAGTAAAAGGATATGGTCAACCCATGCCCTATAGCCTCTTCAACCGAAATAAAACAAGCGAAAAGGGATGGGTTTTGTACTTTATATATTATTACAAAAACATCCTTAATTTAGATTGCTTTAGTTTTATATATTACATGGATTTTATTTTATTTGTACATGCATAAACCTACACATACATATCACACGTGTCATTCTTTTAAAATATCTAACACTTCAAATAATACACGTAATTAAGGTGTAAAACACTAAAACAATAATTCACTTGATACTTGAATTACACACGTAATCAACTTCATTAATGATATATATTTTATATGACTTATAAAATATTTTATTAATGATATGTTATGATTCACAATTCATAGTCTTAATGTAAACCGATTTGTGTACGTTAAAACCTAGTTAAACTTTGTGACGGATTATATGTTTAGTGTGTGAACTATTAGGGTCATATCTCAATGACAACTATGTTATACGTTGTGTTGGGCCTAAGTCCAACACTCTTACCTTAGCATGTTCTAACTCTTCTTGTAAGGGAATACTGGCATCTTCTCCCGTTACGAATCCATCACGCCTCATGTCCCAAGGACGTGATGTTTTGAGCTGAACCGTTGTTCATCTATCAAAAACTATTGCAAGCAACAAACCCCCGCCAAGTCGACC
Organism: Flaveria ramosissima; assembly: GCA_025215565.1. Taxonomy (NCBI): domain Eukaryota; kingdom Viridiplantae; phylum Streptophyta; class Magnoliopsida; order Asterales; family Asteraceae; genus Flaveria; species Flaveria ramosissima. Next base: position 60,536,954 of record CM046029.1, on the reverse strand, counting down.
ACCATAAAATGTCATATCAATTTTTATGGTTAGCTAAATTTAGCATACAATAATTACTCGTGGCACAAACTTAGAAACCGACTAATTTGGTGCCATCCAACCCAAATTCATTGCAGGCATGGAAAAATGTATATTTTTCAATACAATCCAACCAAAATTCATGCCACCAAGTGTAGATCCTCCATGACATCTTTTCTAGCATCACCATCTTCCAATGCCTTTTTGCCAACTATTTCCAAGTAAAGCATAAATTTGTGTGATCGTTTTGAAAGTTTACGTGCTATTCATCCATCAACTGTAAATGACTTTATTTCCCTGTAGGTTTCTTTACTACATAACAATTATATGTTACAAGGTAAAGTGCCACATCTTTTCCAAGTGCTTTCCTCTAGTGAAAGTTTATTCCTTGATGGCTTGTTGTACAAAATAGGCTACTTTTTGGCCTACGTCAATAGAATAAACAAGATTGATAACGTTAGGTCTCATCTCCAAAATCCCATCAATAACATCCATTTGATTAATATCAAGTAGGGATGATAGAACCCAACGGGATTACTCAAAACCAGAAAAACTCGGGATGGATATTCGGGGGTATGAGACCAAGTATTAGATTTGTAAAAAAATTTGAGGAGTCGGATACATGTATTGTTTTAAGTAATACCCGACCAGATTACCTGAAACCATAAACCTGATTGCACTAATCATATCCTTAAATGATATACCTTACAGTTTTTTTTTTGCTCTTAATGCTAGTCTAGTGAATCTTTATTCTTGTAGTTTTATTATGTAGAAAATGCACTTTTCTTTTATAATATGTATATGATGATATTATGCAATTACTCGTATTTTAATATGTTGTTAGTTAGAATCTAAAATTTTATTAAAATTACAACGATAAGGAAAAAATACACTTGGAAATCTCAATTGGTATTTCTTTAACAAACTAATTACTGTATATCCGATACCTACAAGTCCGATACTCAATGGGAAGTTACCTAATAGGTGTTAAGCAGAAAATGAGACAGTTTTACAATCGGATATGATAGTGAGATAATCAATACCCATACCATGAATACCTATTTCATTGCCGTAGATAATATCAAGTTTGATTGGATTGTTGAAAAAATAGTGTCCATATTTATAGGAGCAAAATTTCCATGGATATCCCTCTTTATTGACATTTCGTCAAACACCTCGAGGTAAACTACTTTTGTGAGTTTAGAGGAAAAAACATGATCCAAAATCTATTCCATTATCAATAGTGACAATAGGTCTATTTGATGTTAGAGGATAAAGTCACTTACGTCAATAATATCATGTGAATAATCAACTTCGAGTCTATGATTTCATCCACGTATACATCTTTTTTGTTGAATTTTGAAAAATTAGTTTCACCTATCTTGTTCAGTTGATTTATTTGAAATTTCTAGTTTGACGGATCGATCCCGATTTTCATGCCATATTGATGAGGCGCTTAACCTCTTAATTATCGGTTTCAAAGTTGATTGAATTTTAGAATATACGTTCATTCTTGATTATTATTGCCTCAAATCTATGCAATATCTTTCAATCATCACGGGAGTATCCTAATCAATTTCCAAATTCCAGATGTCTGTCTGCTAACGCTAATTTCTTCGTTGATCAAATTCCAATGATGTGGAGCATCTGTTCGAAGATAGATACTCTGATATCAATGTTATGTACATAGATACTCTGATATCAATGTTATGTACAGTTTTGTGGAAAATAAATATAAGAGAAGAAGTTGAGTTAAGGATAACTCCATCCCATCAAGACACTACCACCTCAATAGGAGTAATCACTTTTAAGTACAAATCATATGTGGTTTAGTTCGTTACTCTTTATTTAACCCTAAACAACTAAACAATTACCACATGACCCGTAATTCTAAATATACCTTAACAAAGTGTTAAATGTAATTGAATTAATTTATGTCATTTGTGTAATTAACTTATTCTTGGTGTAGTCCCATTGTAAATTTATGTTTTAGATATTCATCTATCTCCCACCATATTTGGTGTGGAAAGTCAGTTACTCACATGGGATCAGCCAATTAAAAGCACCTTCTCCCCTTCCTTTTCTCCCCTTCGATCACCTTCCCTCCCTGTCGAACTCTTCTCCTTCCTCCTGTCTCATGGCTTCCTCTTCCTCACCTATTGCTGATGGCTCCCTTCCCATGGCTACTGCCCTGCATATGATTCCCATTAAACTCAATCCTAACAACTATCTTCTCTGGCACAACCAAATGGTTCCCTTACTCACCTACCAAAAACTACTGCCTAATGTCGATGGAACTGCCCCAAAACCCCCACCAACGATCTCGGCCGGTGACAAATCCATCCCTAGTCCCGCCTATACATCTTGGATTGAAGCTGATCAGCGGGCCATCATACTTCTTAATGCTTCACTGACTGAAGAAGCTGCCTCCAAAATCATCGGCCTCACATCCTCGTCAAAAATCTGGACCGCTCTTGCCAATGCTTTCAGCCACTCATCTATTGAGCGCATCCATGACCTTCGCAACCAACTCCGCCAAATGACCAAAGGTTCGTTATCTGTATCCGATCTTGGTCGCAAGTTATGTGATCAGTTAGCAGCGATCGGCCAAACGGTCGATGAATCAGACAAAATCCACTGGTTCCTTTGCGGCCTCAATGCCTCATTTGGGACCTTTTCGACTACTATTCGGGCTAGCAAACCTGATCTGCTCTTCCGTGATCTAATGTCCCATGCAGAAAACCATGAATTATTTTTAAAGTCCATCCATGGCTCCACTTCAACACCTCAAGTTGCCTTCACTGCCACCCATGGTCGGCCCCCTTTCTCTCCTCGGGGTCATGGTCGATACACTCGTGGTGGTGGGCGTGGTCGTGGACGCCAAACCCCGCATTGTCAATTATGTAGGACGGATGGCCATTATGCCTCTCAATGTCCAAGTCTTGCCACATATGTGTCAAAGGCAGTTCCATCGGATGCCAACATGGCCCAAGCTTTTCATGCAAAGTTCCATGTAACCGACTCTACTCCTGACTGGTATGTTGCTGACTCCGGTGCATCTTCCCACATGAAAACTACTCCCGACAATCTGACGAATGTCTCGCCATACACTGGTAATGCCAATGTCATTTTTGGTAATGGCCATTCCCTTGATGTCTCTCATACAGGTCACTCTCGTCTCTCTAATGACATCATGATGAAGGACATTTTAGTTGTTCCTCAACTTACTAAAAACCTTCTCTCAATAAGCAAATTAACCAATGATAATAACGTTGATGTCCTTTTTTCTCAACCCTACTTTACTATTCAAGATCGGGAGACGGGTCAAGCTCTAGCTCGGGGAAAATGTGAAAATGGCCTATACGTGATTAGTGGCAATTTTCAAGCCTTTGCAGCCACTACTTCCACCAAAGCCTCTTATGAAACATGGCACCGGCGCTTGGGACATATTTTGTTTGATAAAATTTCTCTCTTGAAACGTTTTGGATATTTTTCTGTTACTTCTATTTTACCTAAACCCGTTACTTGTGATGCATGTCAATTGGCCAAAAGCTAACGTTTGCCATTTGATTTAAGCCTTTAAAGATCAAAATATCCAGCACCGGTTGAATCTGTTGATGGCTATAGTTACTATGATGTGTTTGTTGACGATCACTCACGTTTTTCATGGTTATACCCGTTAAAAAGTAAATCAGCATTCTACAACACATTAACCGTGTTTATCAAGTTTGTTGAAACCTAGTTTTCTCGAAAAGTAAAAACCCTCCAAACAGATGGAGGTACGGAATTTGTGAACAAATCTGTTCACACATTTCTTGCCGAGAATGGCACTCTCCATCGCATTTCATGCCCTTACACCCCAGCACAAATGGTCGATCCGAAAGAAAACATTAAAGCATCGTTGAGACCGGGTTAGCCATCTTATTTAATTCTCATGTCCCGGTTACCTATTGGGTAGATGCTTTTGCCACTGCTACTTACATCTCAATCGTGTTCCCAGCACCTTACTTAACGAAAAAAGTTTGTTTGAATTGTTGTATCACTGCCTCCCAAACTATAGCAACTTTCGCATATTTGGTTGTCGGGTGTTCCCATACTTACGGGACTATGCCCAACACAAATTGGCTCCGCGAAGCATTCCTTGTGTCTTTATTGGTTACTCGTCACAATACAAGGGGTATCGTTGCCTTGATCCTGCGACAACTCGTGTGTATATCCCCAGTCATGCACAATTCAATGAAGACTGTTTCCCATTTAATGAAACTCATCCCACTGCTACGATTACCACTTCCCAAATTGCCACCTTTCTTGAAGAACTCCCTTCGGCCAACCTATCCACTTCACCACCACAACCTTCACTCAATACCCCATCTAAACCCAATACCTCTACATCACCTGCCTGCCCAACATGTACCCATGACATTTTACACCAACCAAATCATGGCACTTTACCATCCTTGAACCAACATCCCACTAATGACCCACCATTAAACCAAACTACTAATCTTGACTCCACCCCAAACCCGCCCGAGCCCATTCCATCACCTCATCATTCCTCTGCTGAACAAGCCCATCAACCCCACCATCTGCCATCTCCATTATTTGGTTCAGGCTGATGCTATCCCAGCCCAACAGCCACCTCAATTGTACACCGACCACCATGACACTCCTCCATCTCCATCCAACCACCACCCTATGACTACTCATGCCAAAGCTGGCATATTCAAACCAAAATATCCTGCCAACTTGGCATTTCTTGACAACCATCAGTTGTACCATTCCTTACTCACCTCAACTACTCCAAAAGGTTTTAAAACATCCACCAAAGATCCTAAATGGATTAAGGCAATGCAAGAGGAAATGACCGCTCTCCAAAATAATAATACTTGGACACTGGTCCCTAGACCTCCCAATACCAATATTGTAGGATCCAAGTGGCTCTACCACACCAAATTTCACTCTGATGGGTCTATCAAGCTCTACAAAGCTCGTCTTGTTGCTCAAGGTTTCACATAGGTGCCTGGTCTTGACTATCTACACACCTTCAGCCCTGTTGTGAAGGCTTCCACAATCCGCATCGTCTTATCTCTTGCTGTCATCAATCAATGGACACTCCGTCAACTTGATGTCAATAATGCCTTCCTACATGGAAACCTTCATGAAACAATCTATATGGAACAACCTCCTGGATTCACCAATCCCGAGTTCCCTCATCATGTTTGTCTCCTGAAGAAGGCGTTGTATGGTCTTAAGCAGGCACCTCGTGCATCGTTTCAATGGCTAAGTACATTTCTTATCAACAATGGTTTCATCTGTAGCAAAGCCGATACGTCTCTCTTTATTTTTAAAAGAGATGCTTGCATCATGTACCTCCTTGTGTATGTTGATGATCTTATCCTCACCGACAATCAAAAAGAAGTGATAAATGCTTTTATTCGTTGTCTACATTAGGAGTTTGCTATCAAGGACTTGGGCTACCCTAACTACTTTCTTGGGCTAGAGGTTGTGCCTACTGACTAAGGCCTGTTCTTAAGTCAATCAAAATATGCTCATGACATTTTGCAATGGGAAAATATTCTTGATTCAAAACCGGTGGCCATCCCACTTGCGGTTAATGAAACTTTCTCCTCTTTTGGGGATCCTTTCTCTGATCCCACCCTATACAGGTCTCTTGTGGGTGCTCTTCAGTATCTGACCATCACCCGTCCTAATTTATCCTATGCGGTAAATCAAGTCAGTCAGTTTCTTCAAGCTCCTACCGTTGCTCACTTTCAAGATGTCAAACGCATCCTGCGGTATGTTAAAGGAACCATCTCTTTGGTCTCACCTTTAAGAAACCATATCGTGTTTCACTTATCGGTAACTCCGATGCTGACTGGGCCCGGTGTATTGAAACTCGTCAGTCCACTTATGGCTACTCCATCTTTCTTGGTGGCAATCTTATCTCCTGGAGTGCAAAGAAACAACCTATAGTGGCTCGCTCCAGTTGTGAATCTGAGTATCGTGCTATGGCCAACACGGTTGCCGAGATTATTTGGGTAACTCATTTGCTTCAAGAACTTCATGCTTTACCTCCTGATCGTCCTACACTCCTATGTGACAATCAAAGTGCTCTGTTTCTAACCCAACACCCCGTTTCTCACAAACAGGCCAAACACATTGATTTAGACTACAACTTTATTCGTGAACTGGTTAGCTCTGGGAGACTCTACACCAAGTTTGTTCCGACCAAGCTACAGGTAGCGGATATTTTCACCAAAAGTCTTCCGCGATCAGATTTTGAAAGGTTTCGTGTCTCTCTTAACCTTGGACCACCACCGTTTCGCTTGAGGGGGGATTTTAAATGTAATTGAATTAATTTATGTCATTTGTGTCATTCTTGGTGTAATCCCATTGTAAATTTATGTTTTATATATTTATCTATCTCCCACCATATTTGGTGTGGAAAGTCAGTTACTCACACAAAGTCCACACGCTAATATAAAGTATTCCAAGATCGACGTCTTTTTCATAATATATTTGATTTCATTTATCATTTCGTTAACAGTATAAGTGTAATAATAATAAAACTAAATAGTAATGAAATATAATCAATGGAGAATTACGTAAAACAGGAAATTAAATTAAATAATACTAGTGAGTTGGTTCACGCGATGCGACGAGTGTTACCGATGCTCTTTTGAAAAGCGGAATCTAATAATACCTGACTTAAATACGGATTATTTCTTAGTATTATTACTATTATTATTATTTAAATATTTAGTAACTATATACTTAAATATTTAAATAAGATAATACTTAAATTATAGGGAAATGATTAAATAAAAAGGTTTCTAAAACTAAAAATTATAAAAACTAATATCAACTATCCATCTGCTTGTTAAAATCAAATAATAGAAAAAAGTTCTTAGATGTGTATTTTAAGAATAGTCACTTTTTTTTACTTTTTGAAAGTTTCCCAAATTTTTAAACGTTTGTAACTTTCATTTACGACATTAATTTTTTATAAAAATTACACCATAAAAATGAAACATTTTTTAATCTTTAAAACGAGTACAGTCTTGTTACATATAGAAAGATAAAAAAAATTGTGTTTTTAAACTCATATATCGTGATGTTTCTTTAATGCAGTTTGTAATTGTTATTAGTTATTGTGTTTTTCTAAAATGATAAATTCAAAAAAAAGATATAATGGTGGAATAAAATGTTGTGTATCTCTAAATGTAAAACACAATAACAAATTAACAACTAATTAATCTAAAACATTAAAACAATGACAAAATAACGTAATTTCTCATTATGTTTTATATCATAATTTTGTAATCTTAAACACTATAAGTTTTAAATAATACATAGGTGAAATAATATTATTATGTACTTATAATTATAAAACACAATGATAGATAACAAATTTATATAATCTATTAAAAAATAACAAGTTGTATTATCTTCAACACTATAAGTTATAAAAAATACATAGATGAAATGGACTCCGTCACCAAAAGGTCCGTCAATGTCAGGATCAGCGATCACAGGTTGAAGTATATTAGAGTGCAATGCAGCGGAATGAAATCAAGAATTAGTCAAATTATAGCAAGAGTTTGTTATTTGTAAACAATGCGAGAGAATATTTTTCTGTGATAAGGAATGTTTCAATAATGCCCAATATTATTGCCAAATCATTCACGGTTACAATAAGGTTGCACTCCTTATATAGAGTGCAATCACTGCTGTAATCACGGGATGGTGATTACTAGCAGATCTAGTACAAAAATAACTAATACTTAACAAACTACTGAAATGTTCAAAACTACTGAGAACATGTCAGAGTGCTAAGTAGAAAAAACATAAAAACTACTAAAAGTAAACCGTCACAACTACTGAAGAAGTCCTCTTCAGCTGTTATGACAACGTCTGATACTTGTCTTCAGCACTTGTCTTCAGACTTTGTCTTCAGCACTTGTCTTCAGACTTTGTCTTCAGCACTTGTCTTCAGACTTTGTCTTCAGCACTTGTCTTCAGACTTTGTCTTCAGCACTTGTGTCTTCAGACTTTGTAACAGTTGTTGTCTTCAGCTGTTGTGGACTTCAGTAGTTGTTGTGACGTCTGTGGGACTTAAAGGTTTTTCTGATCCGGCTCATTGGTTCTTTTGGTCCAACAAACTCCCCCTGAACCAATGCAGCCAAAACCTTTAACTTTATTGAGGTCCCACTTATTGTTGGCAAAATGGTTGGTCTTTTCCTTCTTGATCAGTTGAGAAGATGACCCATATAAGCACCGGCCTGGAAGTAAGTCTCTGATGATTTGGTTGGCAAAGTATGGATGGGAGCTCTGTATTGGGGAATTGGACACTGAGCTGTTCCCCCATCCATGAAACTCACTTCCCATGTATAAGCCTGTAGGATTCTCTGGTGTATGCTCTGAGAAACATGATTTGTTCTTCCATAGTAAGATTCTCTGGTTCACCATCGAACAATCCTTCACGCCCATACAGCTCTGAGATGTATTTGGCCTGTTTGCCATTTTTGAGCTCAACTGTTGTGATCTGTCTGTAAGCAAACTCATCTGGGTGATTACCTTCAAGTAACAGACTGAGCTCATTTTGTTTGAAGTTCTCAAGCTTCTTGTAGACTAACCCCTTCTTGATTACTCTGTTTTCTAACATCTTTGGGGAGGCTGTTTAGTCTCATAAGCCTTCTTGAAGTCTTCTACAATTTCCCAGGGTGATACTACAAGGACCACTGTGATCTCTTCATCTACGATCCTTTTTATCTGGCCCTTGTATCTTGCAGGAATGTCCTTCTTCACAATTCTGTGAGCCACCCTAGGATCAGGCCATATCCTCACCTTTCCTTTTGATATTGAAATGTGTTGGCAAGGGTGTACAGTCTCAGAGCTTCTTTCTTCATACTTATTATTGATGAAGAAGCAGCATAAGTTTTGTCTATTGCTCTTCAGCATCTCCTCATCATGAAGCCTTTGCTGTGCTCTTCTTCTATCTTTACTCTCACAGTTTCCATCTGTGAGGTGGGAGTGATGGGCATAGATTTGGCTTTAGGCAAGTTAGGACTGCAGAAAGAGGCAACCTATCTTCTTCCTCATCATCCTCTTCATCTTCTTCTTCTAGCCTCAACATCCTTCTCTTCTTCTTCTTGGATGCATCATCGGCTGTTGGTTTGAGGGTAAAGGAGTTGGTTTAATGGGTTGTGGTGTAGTGGTGATTTTGAAGTGGTAGGTTTGCAGGTTGTTCTAGCATTCTTGTAATGAGTGAGGCTTTGGAGTATTTTGCTAGTTCGTTTCTGTTCCCAGCACCTGCTTCATTTAGTGCTTCAATCACTAATCCTTTAGTGTATGCTTCAGACGTACAGATCTTGGTGGTTATTGCCAAGATACTGTCCCTGGTCCATGACTTAATCTCTATCAATGATCTTCCAAGATACTTTGCAATGAATCTGATCATGATCTCCAGTCTTTCTCTTTCTAACACATCATAACTTGCCCATCTTGAGTTAATTCTTCAACTTCAAGTCTTCTAATCTCTGAGTCAAGCTGTGCAGTATCGAACCCTTGTCTGTATAGTTGATCAATAATGGAGTCCATAGATTTACTATGTGTAGCATCCGCCATTTTGACCATCTCATCAAGTTGGAGTTCTTTTTCTTTTCTTTCAATCTTCCTCTTCTTATATGTGATATGAAAGTCTTTGTGACTTTCACTCACTTGATCAGTGTCAGCTTCCTTCACATACTCTTCTTCCTTCTCAGTCTCTTCACAACCTCTTCTTCCCTCTGTCTCTCTCTTTCAATATGCTCTTTCCTTTGTCTTTGACTAACTGACTCTCCCCCTTTTTGGTTGCATTGGTTGCAAGGGTTTGAGTAGTAGAAAGCCTTGTGCTCACAATCTCCTCCACCAGTGGCTGTATAATTGAGGGAAGTCTGTCATCCAAGGTTTTGATCACAATGTCTGTGATCATTGGGGTGATGAGAGGTAGGGATTTATGGAAGATAGCAGCTGTTTGCTCAGAGGGGTTCTGTCCCTGAGAAGCAGTGCCAGAGGTAGAGGCTGGTGGATTGAATGTTTGTAGTGGCTGAGTGTGAGTGTTTAGGAGACCTTCAGGTGAAGGTGCCATCTGTGGGTGTATGGTGGTATCAGATGGACTTGCTTCTTGAGAGAATTGGTCAAGTAGTCTTTGTAGTCTACTGACTTCTCCTCAAGAATTGTGTTCTGGGCTAGAACATCATAAAAGAAGCCCAGGTCATCATCAGCAGATGCTGAATCACCTGACCTCCTGCTAGTAGCAAGATGTACATGCCCTGGGTGTAGACCAGTTGTAGCATGTGCCCCTTTTTCTTGGAACTGGGGACTTCCAGCCTCAGGACGATGTCCTTCATCAGCTGTTGCCTCTGATGAGGTCTTAGCCATGTTACCAGCCTCAGTCTGATCATGTGCTGATGCAGAAGAGTGGTGGCAGCCTCACCAGATATTCTGATCTCCGTATCTACACTAGGAGACTGAACATTTAAACCCCTGTGCTGTGGGTTGTCAGAAGCATGTTGATCCTCTACCTCAATATCTGTGGTTTTCCCTTTAGGTGGTTGTTGGGGAGGAGGAGAGGCATGCAGCTGAGTCAGCACATTTGCAATTATAAGTGTTGGACTTTGGGGGGCATTTTCATTAGGAGATAGGGGGTAGTATGCACCTGGGGAGAATGGTGTGTTTCAATGGCAATCTCCTCAAATGAGGAAGATTCCAGATTTGTGGGTACCCCTTCTTTGGTTGCTTCAGGTTCCTTTTGAGAGGAATCCTGAGCGGCTGTGGCTGGGTGAGTCTCTGATACTACTGGGGGTTTACACCAGCAAGTATATCCTGTCTTGGTGGTACAGGAGCATCTTCAGGGGACTCATCTTCCTGAATAGCTGTTTTGTTTGGTTCGTTTTGTTTTTGGTTTGGTGGGGACTTTGGATTTTGTGGTGGTGGCTGTGGGTTCCAGCTGCGTGGGTTTGCGCAGCTTGGCAGCCATTTTGAGTGATTGGTCAGAGTTGTGCCGGGAGTATACTTCAGGCAATACAGCCATAGCAGGGACTCCCAGGCCAACAAGTCCCTCAGCTTGAAGCTGGTTTTCAATTATGGCCATTATGAACCGAGGATATAATATCCAACGGTTAGAAAGTTGTTTTTGGGCCATATCCTTGAGCTCTAAGAATAGTATTTCAGAAAAATTTAAAGGTTGTTGCTCAAGGATGGAGTACAATACCTGTTGCCACCTTGTGGACATTTGATCCCATGATGAAGTCTTGGGGGCCAGGCAGACATTGACCATATGAAAGATAAGCCGTTCAGCATCCTGGAAATGTTTCTTCAATATGGTAGAGGCACTCAGGTTACCTTCGTATCCATGGTGGGCAAATGATAGATCAGTGGTGCCCTTTGGATAATAGTCGGGAAAGTGGCATCATCCAGATTGAGGGTTTGGCGAAGAATCTCTGGATTGATGACCACCTTTTGGCTATGGACAAACGAATGAAGCGACTCTGTGTCATTCTCCTCAGAGACAAGAGTGACGTTTGTCCAGAATTGGCTAAGGGATTCGGCATATATGGTGGGGTTTATCAGAAAAGCTGTTTGGTAAGGTGACTGGACCATTAAATCAATGGCGTTGTGAAACTTGGTCCAGTATGGTGATTTGGTAAGGTGAGCGACACAGTTGTGTCGTGTTTTAGTTGCATGGTCGCCATGGATGAAGAGAGGGTACAGAGTTTTTGAACGTTAGGTTTGAGAGGAGAGAGATGAGAAAAACTCTGGTGAGAGATAAGGTATTTATAGGGTAGGGTTATGAACCGACTGAAGGTTTTGGTGTTAGTCATCATTTGTTGAAACTACTGATGACGTGGCATTAACTTTCAGAGGTTTGAAATGACTGACCGTATTGGTGTGATCATCAGTTGTTATAAAACAACTGAAGACTTGGGTTTAACGGTCAGACATTGAAACAGCTGAAGTCTTTGATTTAGTCTTCAGTAGTTATAAAACTACTGAGGACAATTCCGACTTCAGGTGGGTGAAACAACTGAGGACATGGTGTTTGTCATCAGTAGTTATGAAACTACTGAAGACAGTGGTTTTGTCATCAGTTGTTGTAAACAGCTGAAGACTTAGTGGTAGTCTTCAGTAGTTGTAAACTACTGAAGACATAGCTGTGGCTTCAGTTGTTAGAAACAGCAGTTGTAGAAACAACTGAAGAGAAATTACTCATCAGCTGTTGTCGTCAATTCATAGCTTTTCAGCTGTTTCAGTCTGACCTCCACACTTATCAGACTTAATCTGAGTTTCAGATGTTTCATTGGTCATCAGTACTTATATATGACATGGTTACCAATGATCATCAGTATTTATTACTGAGATCATCAGTAGTTGTCACTTATTCTAGCTGCAGCATACCAAGCCTTAACACCAGGTTGTGGAAAGTTGAACTATCCAAAGGCTTAGTAAAAATGTCTGCAAGCTCATCAGCACTAGGAACAAATTTTGGATCAATCAGACCTTTTTCAAAACAATCTCTAATAAAATGGTGTCTGATTTCAATATGCTTAGTCCTAGAGTGCTGGACAGGATTCTTGACAATACAAAGAGCTGAAGAGCTGTCCATTAACAATGGAGTCTTAGTCTCAGTTATGCCATAATCCAATAATTGGTTTTGAAGCCATAATACCTGAGATGTACAACTTGCAGCAGCAATGTACTCGGCTTCAGCAGTTGATGTAGCAACTGAGGTTTGTTTCTTACTCTGCCAAGAAATCAAACAGTTGCCTAGGAATTGACATCCACCAGAAGTTGATTTCCTGGTCAACTTACACCCTGCATAATCACTGTCAGAAAAAGCAACTAATTTACCAGAATGTCTAGTAGAATACCATAAACCTAGAGATGGAGTGCCTTGCAAATATCTAAAAATCCTCTTGACTGCAATCAAATGAGACTCCTTAGGTGCAGCCTGAAATCTAGCACAAACACATGTAGCAAACATAATATCTGGTCTAGAAGCTGTTAAGTACATCAAGGACCCAATCATACATCTGTAAAGTGTTTCATCAACCACTTTACCTTTCTGATCTGTATCCAGTTGTGTGGTGTTGCACATGGGAGTAGAACAAGGTTTACAATTTTGTAAATCAAATTTTTCCAAAAGATTTTTTGTATATTTGGACTGATGAATGAAAATTCCATCAGCCTTTTGTTTGATTTGCAGACCCAGAAAGAATTGTAATTCCCCCATTGCACTCATTTCAAACTTTTGTTGCATCAACTTTGTAAAGGCATCACACAACTGTGGATCAGAAGATGCAAAAATAATATCATCTACATAAATTTGAACAAGTAGATTATGCTGCCCTGCTTTCTTAATGAATAAAGTTTTATCTATGGTGCCTCTAGTAAAATTATTTTCAAGAAGAAAGTTTGATAATGTCTCATACCAGGCTCTAGGAGCTTGTTTCAACCCATAAAGAGCCTTATCAAGCTTATACACCCAATTAGGATGTTTGTTGTCCTCAAAACCTGGTGGTTGACATACATAAACCTCTTCTTTAATTTTCCCAATACAAAAAAGCACTTTTGACATCCATTTGAAAAACTTTAAGATTTTGATAAGCAGCATAAGCTAAAAACAATCGAATTGCTTCCAGTCTGGCTACAGGAGCAAAGGTTTCATCATAATCAATACCTTCTTCTTGTGCAAACCCCTGAACAACCAGTCTGGCCTTGTTCTTAACAATAAGCCCATTTTCATCAGTCTTATTCCTAAACACCCATTTAGTGCCTATTGCACACTTACCTGGAGGTAGAGGAACCAGTTCCCACACTTGTTGTTTCTTGAACTGAAGAAGCTCAAGCTGCATGGCATCAACCCATCCATTGTCCTTTAAAGCAATGTGATAATTCTTTGGCTCTTGCTGACTAATGAAGAGAGCATAGAAGCAGAAATTTGACAATTGACTTCTTGTTGATACTCCAGCAGTGATATCACCAATGATTTGAGACATAGGGTGATTCTTCAGATCTTGGTACACAATGAGATCAGTGCAAGTGTTTGTAGCAGGCTCAGCAGCAACAGATGGTGATGGTGAAGAATTTTCTTGAAACCAATCAGTAGATGGTAGTTCAAAGGAAGTTGAAGTTGTAGAAATTCTCATCAGCATTTGTTGTGGATTGTGCTGCTGGAGCTACAGGAACATCAGGTCTAGCTGAATCAGGCAGTTGATCACTAAATCTGAAGAGGTGAGTACTACTATCATCATCATCAGCACCAGCAGTACCACCAGGTGGAGAACTGTTGACAGGAGCAACAGCAAGGAGTTTGATGAGGAACATATTGCAGTATGTCCAAATCAAATATCTCCACAGGGTTTTGTGGAATCTTGTCCTTTGGAGATTCATTAAACTTAACATGTAGAGTCTCTTCAACCATCTTTGTTCTACAGTTGAAGACTCTGTATGCTTTGCAAGTTGATGAATAACCAACAAAGTATCCTGCATCCACCTTAGAATCAAATTTTTGGAGTTGATCCCGTGTGTTGAGAATGAAACAAGGACATCCAAAAGCTCTGAAGAATGAAATTAGAGGGGCCAAATGATGAAGAACTTCATATGGAGTTTTCATCAACCTCTTATTACTAGAGCTCTATTTTGTACATAGCAAGCTGTATTGATAGCTTCAGCCCAAAAAGTCATTGGCAATCCAGAGTCAGCCAACATGGACCTTGCAGCTTCAATAAGGGTCCTGTTCTTTCTCTCCACTACTCCATTTTGTTCAGGAGTTCTTGGAATGCTAAAATGCCTCTTGATTCCCTTTGAGAGGTAGAACTCATCAAGTGTATTGTTTCTAAATTCTGTTCCATTATCACTTCTAATACACTTGACTGAGAGGGAATACTGCTTCTCAACATACAACACAAAGTTGATAATCTTCTGAGCTGCTTCATCCTTTGAATGCAAGAAGAAAGTCCATACAAATCTGGAGTAATCATCCACAATTACCAGACAGTATTTCTTCTTAGCCATACTCATCACTCTCACAGGACCAAAGAGATCCATGTGAAGAAGCTGTAAGCAGGCTGTGGACTTAGGTTCTTCTATGGAGGGAAATGAAACTTTGTGCTGTTTTCCTTTTAGACAAGCAGTGCAGTCATCTTCACATTTAAACTCCTTCATAGGCAATCCCCTAACTAAACCATGGTTGATCAGCTGATTTATGTTTTTGAGATTAACATGACCCAGCCTTCTATGCCATAGTGTAGATTCTTGAGGGGAAGCCTTGGAAAATAGGCAAGGATGGCCTTTGAGATCTATTTTCTTAGAAAGATCTAAGGCATACACTCTTCCTGTCCTGTTGGCCTTAAGGAGAGTGTGTTTATCCAACACCTTGTCAATCAAACTCAGAACTTTGGATGACAGAATCCGGCAGTTCTGACTTGTGAAAAGAGCAACATGGCTTTGTCACACATTTGACTGACACTCAAGAGGTTGTACTTGAGATTTTCCACATGGTTAACATCATCAAACTTTATTTCCCCATTGGAAACAAAGCCTTTGCCGATGATGTAACCCTTTGCATCATTGCCAAAAGATACAAATCCCTTCCTTCCTTGAGAGTAGTCATTAAGAAGTGATCTGTTTCCTGTCATATGCATGGATCCTCCACTGTCTACATACCAGATGCCTCTGTGGCATGTTGAAGAACCCTGCAGAACAAAGCAAATTAGTTAGATTTTGAGACCCAAACCTTTTTGGTTTTGGGCCTATTCACATCAACAGATGGTGGACTAACAAGTTTGCTGGAAATAACAGCTTGAGAGGAAGAAGATGGTGGAGAAGAGGAATCCTTTGGCTTGGACCTCCTTTTCTGTGGATTCAACATAGGAACATCTAATTGGTTGACTCTTCCCAATAGATGTTGAACCATCATAACCAGCTGTGTCTGATTTTGTGATAAAGCTTTCAACTCTTCAGACACATTAGCACTGGAGTTTGATAAGTTCTTATGTTGCACCTTCTTCTTTTGAGCAAACTCAGCTGTTACCTGTTTAACCCTTCCTTTTTGGATTTCTTTTTGGACTTAAGGATTACAGGATTTGATGTTGCTGGTACAAATGTGGCTTAAACTCATTTTTCATTTTCATTTTAACCATTTTCTCTTTAATTTCATCTTTATGTTTGAGTTTGGATCCTCTTTTGTACCAACATCATCAGTGAGATGATTAGACAAACCACATACTTCACATGGTTTCTTTTTCATCTTATGTTGATCATTAACTAAAGAGGATGAAACTGCTGAAGACTTGCTCTTCAGTACTTTGGAAGCACTATTTGCTTTCTTGACTTCCTCTTTAGTAGTCTTCAAACTCTTTCTACTGACAGTTTTCTTCTTTTCAGTGCTGTCAGTAGTTGGAGCTTGAACTTCAGGAGTTAAATCTTGCTCTCCAGTCCTTTCAGGACTTTCAGAAATAACTCCTGAGTTGACCAACTCTTTGATCATGTGAGTGTCAGCAATCGAACCATCAACATCAGCTGATAGGTTCTGAGAGGGCTTAGTGCTGACTTCAACTTTTGATGATGCTTTATCAAAAAGTGAATCACATGATGAGGTGGATTTGGTTATTGCTTTCTCCATCAGATTTCACCTCTACTCTTGGAGCAAAATCTGTAGGAGGAGCAGGTGTGATTATAACCAATGCCAAACTTCACATTGGAAGCTGATTGCTTACTAAGAAGCATCTCAAAACCTTTGCATGATTGTACCCATCGATCACACTCTACTTGGGTGACTGCAAGGGTTTCTTTAAGACTTTTCTGGTCTTCCAGAATAACCTCTAGCTTAGCCTTTTCATCATTTAATTGGCATTTAAGCTTATAAATCTCATCATTTTTACTATTAAGAGCAGACTCATACTCAGCTTGTCTTTTGGAAATTGTTTTCTCAAACTCAAGTTTTTCATTTATTAATGCTACATTTGCCTCTCTAATAGAGACAAAGGCAGCAATGCAAGATTCAGAACATAACTTGGCTTTAGCCTCTGAAGATACCTGAGTTACCTGTGAAGATGATGCAGTTGAGAAGGAACCCTCAGTTGATTCCAGAGCCATAAGTGCCAGATTCCCAAAAGGACTATCACCACCATGTTGATCAGCACTTGTGAACAGTTGTTCATGACCAGACATGTCATCTGGCAAGCTGCTCCAATCAACAACTTCTGGGGTGAAGAAGCTATGTTGTTGAGGTTGAGGGGGTGATGAGATGGTTGAGGTTCTGGGAGTGCATGAGGTTGTGGTACCATAGGAGCTTGAACTTGACTGGTTTGTGGCATGTAATAACACGGGTAAGGGTAAGGCATTTGACCCTGAGGAACAAAATATGCAGGAGATTGTATTGTTGAGACTGATGACTAGAATTGACAGGATGTTGCCCTTTGTTTTGTTGACTATTGCTAGGAAAAGTCACAAAAGGTGCAGAGGAATTAGATCCAGATGATCTACATTCTCTAGCAAAGTGTCCAAGCCTTTGGCATCTGTGACACCTCAACTTACTCTTGTCAAAACCAACTTTGGTTTTGCCAGAGAGTCCTGGGAACTTTCTTCCAGTTCTTTTGTAGAACTTCTGAGATCTGATATTTATCAAGGACATTTGGCTCAAAATATCCATCTCTTCTAAGTCATCATCAGCAATCCCCTTGAGATCATCCATGATGAAGCATAGATTGTCATTATTACACCCAGGAAATTGACTATCAACACTCACAAATGCTGAATCAGAAATGTTTGAAGAGAAATCAATATGCTCATCATACTGGCATTCAGATGAAGCATATTCTGACTCATGACTAACCAGAGCAGTGTTGCCTGGTACAAAGTCCTCAGTGAGCTTACCAGATGAAGACAGTTTTCTTTTTGTTCTATCTCTCTCTCAAATGTGAGCAATTTCCCATGAAGTTGGGTGAGAGATAGTTTGTCCAAATTTGCACTGGAGCGTAGGACAATGGTATATGTATCCCATCTCTCAGGCAGTGATCTGAGAAATCTGTTATTCATCTGAATATTAGTATACTCATGTTTGACCATTTTCAATTCAGAGATCAAACAAGAGAACCGCTCAAACTGTTGAGTCAGTGTCTCACCCTTCTATGAGAGAATGTCTCATATTGTTGGGCAAGGATCTCTCTATTATTTGCCAAGACCTCATCTGTTCCTCCAAATTGTTCTTTCAAGGCATTCCAGAGGTCATGGGCAGATTCATAATGCATTAGCCCAGAATAAATTTCATTGGGTAGTGCCATGGCCAGAATTCCATGGGCTTTGCATCTATCTCAAACAATTTCTTATCCTCATCTGAGTATTGATCCTTCCTCTTCGGAACCATTTGATTGGTTTCCGGGTTATTCACCATAGGCTTGTGTGGACCATGTACCACTGATGTCCAACAACCTGAGCTGTTAACAGACAGGTGATGGAGCATACGACGTTGCCATATGTTATACTCATTCCTAACCAGCATTGGAGGCTTGGTTGAGGAACCAGTATTGTGAGGATCATTGGAAGGAGTAGTCATTTTGGATCAAAAACAATTTTATTCAAGCAAAAAAAAAATTTAGACACACCACAACAAACTCAATGAAAACCAAGAATAAGTCTCAGGATGAATGATTAAAAGCACAGAAAATTCAATCTCTATAACAGTTTCTTGCAAAAATGCTAATTCAATCAAACTTGGATCTTGAAGAGCAGTTTCAATGATCAATTATTAGATCGATCAATGATTAACAAGCTCTGATACCATTTGTCAGGATCAGCGATCACAAGGTTTGAAGTATTAGAGTGCAATGCAGCGGAATGAATGAAATCAAGAATTAGTCAAATTATAGCAAGAGTTGTTATTTGTAAACAAATGCGAGAGAATATTTTTCTGTGATAAGGAATGTTTCAATAATGCCCATATTATTGCTAAATCATTCACGGTTACAATAAGGTTGGCACTCCTTATATAGAGTGCAATCACTGCTGCAATCACGGGATGGTGATTACTAGCAGATCTAGTACAAAAATAACTAATACTTAACAAACTACTGAAATGTTCACAACTACTGAGAACATGTCAGAGTGCTAAGTAGAAAACATAAAACTACTGAAAGTAAACCGTCACAACTACTGAAGAAGTCCTCTTCAGCCGTTATGACAACGTCTGATACTTTGTCCTCAGCACTTGTCTTCAGACTTTGTCTTCAGCACTTGTCTTCAGACTTGTCTTCAGCACTTGTCTTCAGACTTTGTCTTCAGCACTTGTGTCTTCAGACTTTGTAATCAGTTGTTGTCTTCAGCTGTTGTGGACTTCAGTAGTTGTTGTGACGTCTGTGGGACTTAAAGGTTTTCTGATCCGGCTCATTTGGTTCTTTTGGTCCAACAGTCAATTAACGTGGATTTTGTTAACTTTTTTCGCTCGTTCAATTCCTCATCTTGATAAACTATTCGTGTGGATAATAATTGCTTTTCGTCTTTATCTTGTGTTCGTATCATTAACGTATATATCTTTAAAAACTTTTAAACTTCCGTCATCGTTACGTAAATATACCATTTTTATATAATATTATCGTCATTAATAAAACCATTTTTAAGTTACAAAATCATTAAATAAATTTTTATCATTAATATAACTAACCTAATAAAGTGTTTTAACCGAAACAAATTTGGGAAACTCGGGGTTAAGTGCAGGGACTAAATTGACATTGCCAACTAGGGTTGGGTATAAATACCCCATTTCCAGCCCTAGCCTCCATTCACCTCTTCTTCTTCACTTTTCTTCCCCCTCTTGCACCAAAACCGCCCCGTTTGGTCTCATTTTCATCGTCTAGACTTCGACTGCAACCGAGTTTACTCATCTTGCAGGTAGACGACCTTGGTTGTCCCTTTTCTGCTTATTCACGGCTGTCCATTTTAGGGTTTCGGTGTTCGGGTTCAACCGAAAACATGAGGTCATGGGGGTGTGTGTGTGATGTCCTTTTGCGTGTGCTTCTTGTTGTGGGTGTTTGTAGTGGTTTCTGGAAGTCCTTGTTGTGTAAAACTCATGCTCGGACAGCCGGGGGCTGCTCTGCACCTCCTGCAGTCGCGACTTCTGTTCGCGACTGGGTCTGTCATGCGATTGAGCCGTGCGACTGGGTGAGTCGGGCAGCTGAATCATGCGGCTGAGTCAATCTGTGCGACTGAGTTGTGCGACTGGGTGTGTCGTGCGACTATGTGTATGTGTGCGATTGAGTCATGCGAGCGAATGAATGTGTGCGATGAGTCAATCGTGCGACTGAGTTGTGCGACTGGTGGTGGGTGTGTCGTGCGACTGGGTGAATGTGTGCGATGTGTGTGTATCGCACGACTGGAGGCCAATCGCACGAATGAAGGTTCAATCGTACGAATGAAGCTGATTCATACGAATGAAGGTTGATTCGTGCGTATGGATGTTGAATCGTGCAATTGAGTGTTATGTGGTACGACTGAATGCCAGTCACACGAATGAAGGTTCAATCGTACGAATGAAGCTGATTCGTACGAATGAGGGGTGATTCGTGCGAATAGAGATAGAGTGTTGAGTCGTGCGTCTGGTTCTGTCGTGCGATTGAAGTTGTTGTGTGTGAGTTTCTCCTTATGCGTGGTGTGTGTATGTCGTGTGATGTTAAGGTGACATCGACACGGTTGCCGTTGCTAATGACAAGATTAAAGTCAACGCTATCAAATTTACTAATGTTATTCCAAACCAAATCAACTTAACATCTTACTAGATCCATAACCGATTTGTAGCTATTAATGTTACCAAATACTTCTCTAATAACAATGGAACTTTTACTCAAACATCATCTGCAATGGCGACGATATCTAGTACTTGGATCTACATAAGATCTAATACGTGTGTCTGATTGTGTGTGTTACACGCGACCCAACCGATACAACCCGAACCGACCGAACATTATTATACGCTTTATACATATCAATAATGCTTAACAATAACAGTCAGTAGGTGTTTGACTGTTCATTGGATACGGCATTTGGAAATTTGATCATTCATAATTACCACCTAACAAGTGAGTTTCATGGCCCCTTTTTATGCTTATACAATAATTCAATCATTTACAAACAAGGGGAAAAGTATGCTCACCCATTTTCAATGCTGTACAATTTACATACTTGGAATCAACGTGTTACTGTTTTGTGAGTACTTATCCGATATATGCTTAAGTTTGCTGTGTGGTACTTTCTTTGCTACTATTTAATTCCAGTGTGGGAACCGGCGGATAGGTATTGGTAGTACTACTGGGTTGGCACCCCCACCCCCCTTGTTGTTGGTATACTTGTTAGTACCAACAGTGGCCAGGAACGGGCCCTTGGTGAGTATATTCCGACAAGATCTTTGTGTACGTCATTAGGTTTGGTTGCAAAGCTCATTGTCATGTGTTTTTACTTACTTATAACTGTATTCACGGTATTCCACATCATTTACTATACAGCATTAATTACTTATTTACTATTTAAAACCTGCGAGCTCACCAACAATTTTGTTGACCATTTTGAGCATATATTTTCAGGTGATCATGCTAATTGAGGATCTAGGTGTGCTGCCTTAGTGGAGACCCTAGGATGTATTTTTGGACTAAACATTTTTTCGAACAATCATTTTGATACAATCTTGTAGTCTGATTAAACAATTACATTCTTTGATACTTGTTCCCGGGTTGTGGGAATTTACATTGCAATGTTATCTTATTTGTTATGTGAACCGTTTAACATGTTTATGCTTATGGCTATGTTGTCGTGAATATTGACTAAACACGACACAAGTCCCCTTGTTGTTGGGTGTCGTCATGACACGCTTGTCATCATTATTATATTGCATCTCTATCGCTTACCATGTGTTATGACGATCCCGATCTCGTTACATCCCCGTGTTTCCGCTTTTAGCGGGGGTGTGACAGATTGTATCAGAGCCATTGGTTATAGAGAATTAAGCAATACGCTTGACCTAGACTATAACCTAGGAACCTTCAGGTAGATTTGCATGCTAGGATCTGTATGCATATTATATCTCGTGTATGTGTTCCTCTTTACTTGTTTGTTTTCCTATCTGTTATGTGATCTTTTCATCCTGTGAGAGAGCCCTTGTGCTCACTCCTTATGGGATGCTTCAATTGGATCTTCCGTTCCCTCTATGCGCCGAGTGAGTTGGTTTATCAATCCGGGTACTAAACCCGAAGAGATCTTCACAAATCATGCTATTGCGCTTGACCTCAGACATTGAGATTAATTCTGAGGAGGGTATGTCTGAAACCTCGAAAGAGGAAAAGATAGATAATCTTCGCTAGACTAAACGTGATTATATACATGGATTCACAATTGATATGATGGACTATTGTTGAGACATTATCAATTCGTGGTGTGAGAACTACACGACTTGCATGCGATGTGTGGTGACTATAAGTGTGATATTAACTTGGAATGCTGGACTTTGATGAACGATGTGGACAATATAATTTGAAATGGTTTAAGCTTATGTGTTTACTACTTTTATGATTATAAAATGCCGCCTCGAAGAGTACCCGCAGCAACAGTGGCGGAAGTGAAGCCCCAAGGGGCAGAGGCAGATGTAGAGCACCAAGAACAAGTGATGGTCCTACCAGTAACAATCAGGAAACATGAAACTCTGATATGGCAGCTCTGATCGCTCAACAGTTGACCACGCTGATTCCAACTATAGTGGCCCAAGTGAGCGATGCACTTCAGCAACACCACCCCCACGGGGATGGTGGCAATGATAATGAGGATGATGGGAGAAAGAGGTCAAGGTGGGATTGAAACTGAAGTAGGTAATGGGAACCCGACTGGGAACGAGAGTAATCAGGAGACCGGGAATGGTGGAACAACCGGTAATGAAACTGGGGTTGTTAATACTAGAAGGGGATGTTCCTACAAGGAGTTTGTGGCCTGCAAACCGAAAGAATTTGATGGGAAAGGTGGAGCGATAGCCCTGACCAGGTGGCTTGAGAAGATGGAGGCAGTGATTGACATCAGCGAATGCCTCGATAGTCAGAAAATCAAGTATGCCACGTGTTCATTACAGGGCAAAGCACTAACCTGGTGGAACACCCAGGTTCAAGCTAGAGGAAGAGAACCAGCGATGCAGATGTCGTGGGATGAGTTTAAGGCCTTAATCACTGAGGAATACTGCCCCCTCAATGAGATGCAGAAACTGGAGCATGAATTCTGGAATCATGCTATGGTGGGGGCTGGGCACGCAGCTTACACTGACCGTTTTCATGAGTTGGCAAGATTGGTTCCACATCTAGTGACTCCGGAATCAAAGAGGATCGAGAGGTACATTTGGGGACTTGCGCCTCAAATCCGAGCAATGGTAACAGCAGCTGCTCCTCCTACTATCCAGAGCGCAATTCTGAAGGCTGGCGCTCTAACTGATGAGATGGTGAGAACAGGGGTGTTAGGAAGAGGGGCAGAGAAAAGAAAAGGATGTCGGGAAACGAGCCGGTTGAGTGCCGGGAAATTTGAAAATAGGGCCAAGACAACCAGAAATTTTGTGGCCGTAACGCAAGGCGAGAGAGAGTATGTAGAGCCGCACCCCAAATGTGACAGGTGCAACTACCATCATCCCCCAGGAATGCAGTGTCGGGTGTGCACGAATTGTAGACGCTCGGGGCATCTAGCGAGAGACTGCAGAATCTCGCCGAATCTGGTGGCACCGATCAACGCGATTAACCCCGCCGGGAATGCCAGGTCTGTTATGAGTGTGGGGCCCTGATCACTACAGAAACATGTGCCCTAGACTGAATCAGGCGCCGGGTCAGCAAGGGAACAACCAGCAGCAGGTGATGGCCATAGCTGGAAATCAAGGCCGGCGAATCAAGGAAATACAACTCCGGGACGTGCATTTGTCATTGGAGCCAACGATGCTCGTCAGGACCCGAATTTTGTCATGGGTACGCACTTACTCAATCATCACTTCACATCTATATTATTTGATACTGGAGCAGACAATAGCTTTATATCTTTGAGTTTGTGTAATTGCTTGATTTGAGTCCAGTAGGCTAGAAACTAGCTACTCTAGTGATTAGCGTGAAACCAACTCAAATAGTGCGGAATCCTATTTGATTGGCGATCCATCAGTGAGAACACACGAAGAATCAATCAAGAATTGAATCTAACGTTAGAAGTCGATTAGGAATCGATCTAATGTGTTCTGTGAACTTGGAGAACGATTTTGGAGGTCTCTGGACGGCTAGGGTACGTCTGGAATCGTAATGGGATGAATGCTTACGTTTTTCCACGAATTGGGTCTATTTATAGGTTAGTATTGTTCAATCGTGCGACTGGGCCATAAGTATGGTTTCAGTCGTGCGATTGAACCATGCGGTTGATTCATCCGCACGACTGAGTGTTCAGTCGTGCGATTGAGCCATCTTATGTGTCAATCATACGACTGATCCAGTCTCCTGGTTCAGTTGCGATTGAGTCAATCGTATGAAGTTATTCATGCGTGTGGTCCATTCGCATGGGCCATTCGCATGAGAACTTCACTAAGTTAAGTTTGAATGTTTTAATTAATATACATAATGTGTAACCATTCAAACAATCATAAACCCAATCAATTCAATCACGACTCATTAATGAAATATTAAACATCACAAGTAACAACAATTCATGTCATTTCATTAATCAATACAAATTACATCATAATCAGACAGACAAGATTCATTACATTACAAATCATGATCTAGGGACATACATGCATCAACAAACTCCCCCTTGGACCTAGATCTATCTAATCTCTTGTCTTCTGCATAACCTCCTTATACTTCTTGTACTTCTCCTCCTTAGTGACTCCTGCATGAATCTCAAACGCAAAGCAAAGTCGTATAACGTTTTGGAACTGGAGGGCTTGTACAATGTCTTGTGTGTCATAGAACATGGCCACTTGTATAATGTATAGACATCATTAGCAGACAAGTTGGTTAGCCACATCGGGTCGAATACCCTGATAGTATCCATTTGGCCCTCTTTATTTAGAACTATGACAGCTTCAGCAGTTTCTCCAATCATAGTACCACCATTTGAAGTGTGGAGTGAAGTCCTGTGGCATTTCCCTGAGAGGGATTCTCGACATAGTGCGCGGGGACTCCACTTCAACACAATCTTGGGCTTGCCAGTAATGGCATCAACCTCAGACCTTCTTATGTACCTCGTAGGCTGTTGTGGTCTGAAGTTAACCCATCTGGTGTGGTACTCCTTCTTCAGGGCAGCCTCGAACCAGCCTGACATCTTTCTTGGGTCAGCATACAGCAGCTTTAGCTTAGCCAGCTGGTTGAGCTCAAACCCAGGTAGAGTCTTCAGATCATGTGGAAACCTGAAGTACTCTCCCTGTTCCCTCTTAACTGCATACGCGTTAAGGTCATCAAAATAAGCCCTGCAATAATCCCTGCCTGACACCTTGTGGTGTTTCTTGACTCTGTAGAGCTTGGTGTAGGCATCTTTCTTTGGTGCAGCACGCTGGGCTCTCACTTCTTCAAAACAGGCAGCCCACTCAGCCTTTCGAATGTCTACGTCATCATTTGAGGCTTGGGCTGTTCCTTCGGTCTTTTCGGTTTCCTGCTCCATCTTGTCTAGTACCTCAAACGTATCACTGACTAGGACTCACCCAGATTGGGGACCACATTACCCTCGTTGTCAGCGTACTGAGGGTACCTCTTCTGCAGTAATATCTTCAACCTCAACTTCATCAACGTCATTTAGCTCTTCATCACTGGTTGAATCAACTGTTGGAGCATCCTTGACAATTTCATCAGGATTGAGTCTGAACATCTCTGCCAGTTGCTCGTTAGATAGGTCATGATTATTCCCCTTCTTCAGGGTATAACTCACAGACCTTCTTACAATCCCTTGCAGATCAAAATCATGGTTAGTTGAGTCTTGACCTGTTGAAGGGGAGCAATGTCAACTCATCCCTTTGAAAGTTTGGATCTGTTTGATTTAAACATTCAACACATAAATCATTAGTAAGTAATCAAACAGAATTATATTAACTTAATATATAAACATTCAAACATTTTTTTCATTACATGATTCAAACACAAAAATAAATAATATACATAAGACATCTAATCTGTACTTTTGTCTTGAATCATGGCTCGTCGCTCGGAGGAGCAGAAGTGGTAGATGACTGGTCCTGTCGATTCTTCGATCTTCGTTCTTGACCAGAAGCAGAGGCCGATGCAGCCCCCCCTCCTTCTGCTTCGTCATCATCATCTTTCCTTCCTTCTGTCCTTTCTTCCTCTGTCTCTTCACCATCCTCATCATCCTCCTCATCATCATCATCATCTTCATCGTCATCATCACCATCTCCATCATCCCATCCCCCCACACCTCTCTTTATCTTCAAGGGCTCATCCTTGACCCCTTTAACCTCAGCATAATGGTCTTGTTGGTAGTCTCCAACTCCTCTATACGTTTGGCTGATTGGGCCTGCTGGTCCTGGAGTTGGGACATCTCGACTCTCTGTGCCTCCATTAGCTGGGTCTGCTGCTCTATCACCCGAGCCTGCTCTGCCATCTGCTGAGACTGGGCAGCAGTCAGGTCGGTCAGCTGACGAATCTGCGCAGCTTTCTTCATCTGCAGCTAGCAGGCGCATCACCATACGGTTTAGCGCCGACAGCTGCTCCTCTACCCCGATGTGAGGTAGAGTAGATCCATATACGTGTGATGGCTGGCTGATGGTCCGGCATGATGTGAGGTGGTGGTGGTAGTAGCAGTGGTGAATATGGGTCGGTAAGCAGGTGCTGGTGATGTAGGTGTAAATGGTATGTGTGGATGGGAAGGTACAGTGGTGTAGGTGAGGTGGTGGCTGTGTAGCAGTAGTGGATGTGGTGGCTGTGGTGATGGGTGGTATGTCAGTGGAGGTGGTAGGTGGCTGTGGTGGTGGAAGTAGAGGCAGCAGTGTGTAACGAAGGTCAGGCGACGCTTCTTCTTCTTCAATCCGTGGGTTGAGCCATCCTCTTCCTCCTAGTCCCAGTGGAAGTGGATGCTCCCCCTGCAGCTCTGCCCACTGAACCCGGAGCATAGCTCGGGTCAGTCTCTCTCTCTGTGGAGTCCCGAGGGTGTTCACCAACCACCCTAAGCCCGTGTTCTGGGAACAACCTTGCTTCCCACAGTCCTCGTGAGGGGCTCCTCATCCGACTCCTCCTCCTCCTGATCACCAACAATGAACTCCTGATGGAAACCGGCCGTCTCAGCAGCCTCTCCGGCAGTGGCAGACCCCGGGGGAATAACATCTGAATCAGTGCCTCTAGGTGGAGCAGGCATATCATCCCCGGCGTCGCCGCTATCATCATCATCAAATCCATCTCTGGGAGGAGCAGCCTCTCATCATCAGAATCGCTGCCATCATGACGCCATTTGCGTCTGCCTGGCGCCACATACCTCTCGTTGGCCAGGTGGCCAATCAGTCTCTTCACTTGGGGCTTAACCTGCTTCCCCCTGTAAACTCTCATCCTGCCCAGAGTAGTATCATCCATAATCTCTAAGGCCACTGCGTCATGACTCTCTTTGGGCAACTGTGGCAGCTTCTCGTTGAAGACGAGCTGTAAGAATCTGGGGTACATGCAAAACCCTCTTTTCCCTTGGCCTCCAAGTTCTCCACCAAGTAGGAGAATATCATGCTGGAAAAACTGAAGGGGTGGTTCAGAACCAGTGCCACGTAGGCATTTTGGATCTGGTCTGAGAGGTCGTCGAACCCACCCCTCCTCGATGCAACACACTTGAGGATCACGTGTGCTAAGTACTTGTACTGGGGGCTCAGGTTGCTCTTGTTGAGCACACCTGAGTTGATGTCCCCAGCGTACTTTATCCTCAGAAAGCATCCTCTCACTGTCAACGGATGTAGTCTAGTAGGATGATCAGTGTCGTCCCCAAACTCTAGTACTCTCTGGATGTCGGCAGCAGAGATCTCAATATCATGGCCCAATATAGAGCTCCTAATGCAGTAGGCTCACGGGAGCGGTCCACCGAGGCATTCTCCCAGAATGCCCGATGCAATGATCTGTATGGCGTGCAAGGGGTGGAGATAGCCTTATAATCCTGGACCGTCTAAGAAAGGCTATAATGTCAGTAAACTCGGCCCCGTTTCTGGTGGTGTGATCCAAATGAGCACAGATGTTGTGCTTTGGATTTATGGACCATCTTTCTGCCATTTTCCTGAAACACACAAGACATAGAACCATTAGTACATAAGACATGAAAAATTCTGTTCTAAGTGTAATGTTGAAAATCATTCTGATTCATTCGTGCGAATGAATCATGCGACTGAAGTCAGTCGTCTGTTCTTTCATGCGACTGGACTCATTCTGGTCAATGTGACATGCGATTGGGTTCAGTCTGCTGACTGAGTCTGCGAATGGTTCAGTCGGCCGACTGAGCTCAATCGTATGGTTCATTCGGCCGAATGACCCAATCGCAAGATTCAATCGTGCGATTGGAGTTCATCCGGACGACCAGTCGCCTGTCTCAATAGTTCAGTCGCCAATCGTTCGAAACTTCAACAAATAAGTCTTTTAACCTAAATAACCGGTTCAGTAGACTCGCATTCTCGTTACTAATAACCTATTTGACTTAATTTTAACATTTTGCTTAGTTTTAATAGGTTATTAGGGCTTTCTTGTCTCGGTTCTTGTTTCACAGTCGAATATCCAAAGTTAGGGTTTCAATCCTTCTGATTTCGGTGAAATAAGACTTCAATCTACCTGTATAATCAATGGCGAAGTCAGTGAATCAAACGCGATGAGAAAACAAGGTCTAATAAAATTTTGGCAGCGTAACGGTAGGGTATGCGATTTAAGGGCGATTAGGGTGTGATGAATGAAATGCGATCGACTGTGCCCTTTAAATACTGAAGCTGGGCTCAGTCGGCCGACTGGCCTCAGTCGCCCAGTTCATTCGGGCGACTCAGACTCAATCGTACGATTGGCCCATCAGTCGCATGCTGTTGACCGACTGAGATTCAGTCGGTCGACTGGCTCAGTCGTGCCTTTCATTCGCATGTTCAGTTGACCGAATGAGTTTCAATCGGTCGACTGACTCATTCGCCCTCTTCCAATCGGTCGAATGGGCTATTCTGATGAGCCATTCGTGCGAGTGGAAGCCATTCGCATGGTTGGTCCATTCTCATGGTCCAATCGTGCGAATGGGTCACACTTAGTTAATTTTCTGCCATTTTTACCAATTTACTTTAAACCCTTTTAATTAATTGAAATTAACGTTATGAGCTTTTGATCATCTCAGACATGATCATTTTATCTTGAAAACATTTTGATCACCTCAGACGTGATCCTTTTAAACACTTTAGTCACCTCAGACGTGACCCTTTTTCAACACTTTGTCACCTCAGACGTGACTATTATAAACTTTCAAAGCACATATGGTTATCTCAGACATGACCCTTTTAGTGAGTTGATTCCTTTCTGATTTTCCTGATGTAGTCCGACACACTACTAAAATTAAAATTAAAAACGACTAACTAATTTAGAAACTTTAAACAATTACATAAACAAACTTGTTTTTGGCTTTTTGTGAGAGATAAATCCAGAGATTGATATCTACGGGATTTGGTTCGGGAGTAGACAGCTTCAACTTGGATTGATCATATCTGGACCAATTCAATTTTGGAATCATACAGGCAAGTCAAATCATTTGGGACTTGTTATTAAAACTTTTGATGCTCAAATTCTCGGTGTTCATCCAGAGTCGTTAGCAACTTAAGGAAATCATACTGAAACTCTTAGATTTTCACATTGATTTGAACTTTTGAGAATGTAGCCACAATGATTGTCAGTATGTTTGTCCACTTAAATCCATACACAGACTTTTGACACAGACTTTTGACACAGACTGGTGACTGATTTAGGTTTAATTATTTCAACTAACATTTGTGGATCCCACACTTATATGGTAATCAACATTCCTCAGGAGCTTTTGAGCGGTCTACGGGTATTATTACAAGAAGAGACTATTCTTAGAGCTTTCAAAGAGAAGCCTGTCCTCAGGTCAGTGCCATCGCACAGCAGAGAGGCGGCAAACAACAATGAATTCTAGAATATCTAGGTTATGCTTATCCTCAGGTCAGTGCCATCGCACAGCAGAGAGGCACACAACCTATCTCCTTGTTAGAGCAGCTTATTTTATTTTGCACAAAATGCACCAACAACATAAGTCATTAGCTTTGTAGCATTTGATTTATTTTTGCTTTGCTCTAATTATGGTCATCCGCACACATTTGTGGCGTTTAAATGCTCATTACCCCTTATTGGATATTGTTGATTGTGTTAACCAGTGATAAGATGGAAGCCCACAGTCAGTTGAACAACTTAGTTTGATCTTGAGATCACCAATCAGGTCTAATTGTCTATTGTGTTGAATCTACCAACATATCATTTGTGGTCTAGCAGCCTCTAAGTCTACTTTCTTTGTGTCACCTTAGGAGTTGCCAGTTTTCTATCATCTTCCCTTTTTATATTGCTTAGACTGCACAGACTTATACTTTGAATTTTGCATCTTTTCAAAACTTAAAATTTTAAAGTCCCTCTTGATTTGTTCCTGTGTACTATCATTTTCCAAAGGTATTGAATCGGTATCACAGACACAATCTACCTTATATCAGCTATTTACTCCTTCTCCCTCGTTTTTTTTAATGTTAACTTGCTGACATATTCTCCCCCTTAAAATACTAAAATCATTACTGGTTTAATTATTTTAGGATTTTAATAAACAGCAACATAACATGAGTTTAAATATAACCGATGAAAATAAAGCAAATAAAATATAATAAAATAAAATACACGTTAACTAAACTAAACTACATCGGACTACACATTATCATCATCAGGAATTACCTCACTTTTCTTTTAACGCCGTTGACCTCTAGCAAATATTGAAAACGTGGTTTATCAAAGGCTTTAGTATAGAGGTCAGCGCGTTGAAAATCAGTATTAATTTTAACCACATCAATTAAGTTCTTTTCAAAGCAATCTCTTATGAAATGGTATTTAATACCGATGTGTTTGGTCTTAGGATGTTGAACCGGATTTTTAGTTACTGCAATTGCAGCAGAGTTATCAACAAAAATAGGAGTAGATGAGAATTTTAAACCGTAATCCCGCATTTGCTGTTGAATCCAGATGATTTGTGAACAGCAACTTGCAGCAGCAACATATTCGGCTTCACAGGTTGACAATGCAACCGATGTCTGCTTCTTACACTGCCAGGTAACTAATCTTCTCCCAAAGAATTGACACCCTGCTGATGTAGACTTGTAGTTCATCTTGCAGCCCCCGTAATCCGAGTCACTATACGCGGTAAGCTCAAAGTCATCATCATGAGGATACCACAATCCAAGTGTGGGTGTACCCTTCAGATAACGAAAGAATCCTCTTGACCCCGATCAGATGGTTGACCTTTGGTTTAGCCTGATATCTAGAACATAAACATGTAGCATACATAATATCAGGTCTTGAGGCAGTGAGATACATGAGGGATCCAATCATTCCTCGGTACATAGTGGCATCTAACAAGATCTCCATTCTCATCAGGTGCTATATCATGATTCGTAGCAAGTGGAGTCCCAGCAGCAGAAGCATTCTCCATGTCAAAGCGACTGAGAATGTCTCCTACATACTTGGTCTGATGTAGAAAGATCCCATTAGGTGTCTGATCCACCTGTAACCCGAGAAAGAACTTCATCTCCCCCATAGCACTCATCTCAAACTCTTTCTTCATCACTGCTTCAAACTCTTTGCATAATTCTTCGTTCTTTGAACCGAAGATTATGTCATCAACATAGATCTGTACAAGCAGTAGGTCGCCATCCTTTTCTTTAATAAACAGTGTGCAGTCAATGACTCCCCTGCGAAAGCCGTGTTTCACAAGATGAGTCGAGAGTTTCTCATACCAAGCTCGAGGAGCTTGATGAAGCCCGTATAAAGCCTTGTCGAGCTTGTAAACTCTATCCCGATGATAAGGATCTTCAAATCCCTCGGGTTGACTTACATAGACTGTTTCCCTGATTTCCCCATGAAGGAATGCACTCTTCACATCTAATTGGTAGACTTTAATCTTCATGTACGATGCATAGGCAAGGAAGATACGAATGGCTTCCATCCTTGCCACAGGGTGCAAACACCTCATTGTAGTCAATTCCCTCGACTTGGCGAAAACCTTGAACCACCAGTCGAGCTTTGTTCCTGATAATGACTCCTTGGTCATCCTTCTTGCATTTTAGTACCCATTTGGTGCCGATGACTTTAGCACCTTTAGGTCTATCAACCAGAGTCCATACACCTAACTTCTTGAACTGCAGAAGTTCTTCTTGCATGGCACTCACCCACGCCTCATCATTTAGTGCCTCACTGACATATTTTGGCTCAACCTGCGAGACAAAACATCGATAAGCACCATCATGAATGTAACCCTTCTCCATAACCGAGGCGTAATCAGCTGAGTATAGCTGATTTCGGGTTTGTACTCCTGATCTGACATCCCCAATAACATTGTCAAGTGGATGATAGACGTTTAGTCGTGATCCTGGAGTAGTAGGAACACCCACCTCAGAACCGAGATTATGAACATTTGGTTCTGCATCTGAGGTAGTTGGAGTTTGAGGTTCCGAAGTCGAAGGTGCATCACTGGTAGATGCTTGTGGACTTTCAGGAACTGGAACCTGTTCCTCCTGACTGTTCTGGTCATCTGCTTCAGTTTCATCTTCAGAGGAGGAGTCACTGTCATCGACTACTCCCCCTGACTGAGTAGATGATTCTCCCTGTGTGCTAGATGGTGTATTTAGAATATCATACATCATCCTAGTAGCTAACTCATCATCCGAGGGAGAGAGAGGATGTTGAAGGACTTGAAGAATCCATCATAATCGAAGAAGTATGCGGGTCCTTTGCCTGTAGGTGGTGTGGTATATCTCTGAACGTCGACATTACACCACACTTCTACAAGACCCGTTGAGTTGTTGTAAACTCGCTTGTTCGGTATGTTGTATCCTAGAAAGATTCCTTCATCCGCCTTCTCGCTGAATTTGCCTTCTTGTGTCTTCTTCAGAAGTGTGCACGGCGCGCCAAAAGGTTCAAGATACTCCAAATTCGGTTTGCGTCTTTGTAGTAGCTCGTAACATGTCTTTCCGTGGCGCTTGACTATTAGGACTTGATTCAGTGTATAACATGCATTAGCCACTGCCTCATTCCAGAATTGGATAGGCAGTTTCGAGTCCGCTAGCATGGTCCGTGCTGTCTCTATCAAGCTTCTGTTCTTCCTCTCAGCAACACCATTCATCTGAGGCGTGTAGGCAGAAGTGAATTGATGCACAATTCCCTTTTCCTTGCAGTATGCCTCCATCCATTGATTCTTGAATTCTGTCCCGTTGTCTGAGCGTACTTGTCTAACTTTTAGCTTGTAGAGAGATTCCAGTGTAGGTTACTAACTCCTTGAATGACTTAAATGTTTCTGATTTGGATTTCAGAAACATTACCCAAGTAACCTTGAGTAGTCGTCAGTGACCACAAAACAGTACAAGTCGCCTGCTATGCTCTTTGTACTGACTGGACCAAACAGATCCATGTGAAGAAGTTCAAGAGGAAGTTCTCTTGAATGAACTTTCTTTTCTTTATGAGACTTCTTTGTCTGTTTGCCTTTCTTGCAAGCTACACAAAAGTCAGGAAGTTGGAATTTCTTGACATTAACTCCTCTCACCAAATCCTTCTGAATCAAATGATTCATCTTCCTTTGACTAATGTGTCCCATTCTCCTATGCCAGGAGATGGAGTCCTTCTCAATAGCTTTAGATAGAAAGCACTGAACCTCATGATCCGTTGTAGCAGCTGTTGACGGATCCAAACATAAAGGTCTTTATATCTTGAAGCAGTCATCAAACTTGGTCCTCTGGGATCATGTAGTCTTTCTTCAGCACGTAACACTTCTTGTTGTCGAAGATGACTTTAAATCCTTTATCACAGATTTGGGAAACAGAAAGTAAGTTATTTTGAAGTTGTTGAACGTAGTTCACCTTATCAAACTTAACTTTCTGATTTCCCACTTCTCCCTGAGCTGTGATATAGCCTCCCTTGTTTCCTGCAAAGGAAACATGCCCTCCTTTTATTTGTTTGATGTTTGATAAAAGGACTCTATTTCCTGTCATGTGCCTGGATGCTCCGCTGTCTACAATCCACGTGTTAGTCTCAGCACTGTATCGAACACCCTGCACATACAAAGTAAATGAATTAGTTTAGGTTAGGAACCCAAGCATTTACTATCTTGGGTTTCCCAAAGGCATCACACATCATAAACTCCACCCATTGACCCTTAGAGGGTGAGGGTTGCTCAGGTTCCTTTTGTCATCAGTATCAGGCACGCAGGATAACTTCTCTTTCCATAAGCCAGATTTGTGCAATGTCTGTTTATGATAAACAGTTGTCTGACTTATAGGTTGGACTTTAGGTTCACTAGATCTTCTAGGTGGAGTCAAAGAAGTCCTCTTAAAAGACCTAGGTCTAGAGTCCTGAAGATCAATCTTCTTCCTAGGTGTCTGATAGAAAGGACAATAGGCAGCAATGTGTCCACATTCTCCACAATTGTAGCATGACCGGCTATCAACTTTCTGAGTAGACTTTCTATGTGGAGAAGTGCGTGACACTCTAGTAATATCAATCACTTTAGGTTTTGACTCTTGTGCGTTAGATGTTTTCTCTGGTTTAACAAAATTAACTATTTTAACCTGTTTAATATCTTTCTCTTTTTGGTTAACTGGTTTTTGACTTGAAGCATGTGAATAATTAACATTTGAAGTCCTTTTAGGTTCTGATTTGACTCTGTTTGACCCTGACTTTAAGTTAACTTTTTCAAATTCATTTTCCAGATTAACACAAGGCAGTTTACCCTTTGCCTTTGAAGTGGCCTCCTTTTGTTTCTGTCCAGATTCAGTAGATGAACATGAGGTGTCTGGATCAGTAACAAGAGGAGTAGTCACCACATGATCCTTGATGGGGTTATTATTTACTGGTCTAGACTTAGTGTTCATCAAGGTCTCAGGTGGTGGTGGAACCACTTTGTAGCCTAATCCCTCCCCGTTATTCCTTTCTCTCACTAAGTGTTGAACTATGTGTGAAGAACTAGTCCAACTATGCAGTTTCTGTTTTAATGAATTTACTTCTACTTCTAGAACTGCCTTTTGCTTCTTAGTGTCTTCTAGTGAGTTTAGATAGTACCTAATTTCATTTGCTTGGTTAAAGACAACTACTTCGGTTTCCCTAAGCTGTTTAGTCACTAGGTCTATCTTTTCTTTATAACTATGCTCATTTTGTTTTAGTACTCTATTAGCCTCAGTGCACAGTTGTAAATCTTTTACTAAGTTATCATTATGATCTAATAACCTAGCAAATTTTTCATCTATGCTATTCCTAAAAGTATCACAATCAGAACAAGCATGATTATTAAACATTTGGTCAGTAGTACTTACCTGAGTTGGTTCAGAAGAGTTAGCCATCAACGCAGCATCAGATGTCTCTGGTTCTGGTGATTCTGACTTTTCTGTCTCTGACGTGGAAGTCTCCTCCTTTGGCTTGTAACTGACCTCGGCTGCAGTTGTTTCTTCACTATGTGACATTGCTATCTCAACTGCTAGATCACCTTCACTCGCAGAATCATCATCAATATCCTCTACACTGGCAATGTTAGATTCCCCTGGTGAGACAAATCTAAAACTCCAATCCTGTCCTTCATCATCATGAGCAGTCAAGGCTTTTGGATCCTTGTTTGATGAAGTAGAACTGGAAGCTTGCTTGTCTTGGCGAGTAAAGGATGAGAATGGGTTCCCATTACCCGTCTTCTTTGGCTTGACACATTCTCTCTTGAAGTGCCCCTTCTCTCCATAATTGAAGCAGGTCACATTGCTCTTGTCAAAGCCAAATGTGGTATCCTTAGTAGCTACCAAGTTCTGTCCAGTCTTCTTAACAAACTTCTTCGCCCTTCGGACAGCGCTAGCTAAGGCCCACATTATATCCATCCTCTCAAGCTCCATTTCGTCCACCTGCTCGTAGTCCTCATCTGCCAGATGGCAGTTTCCAATCTTCACGGCAACAATCCATCATATGAATGGACCACTGCAGCTAAAAGATCCATATGCTCTCGAGCTACTTCTACGGTCACGTTACCGAGGTTCTCGGTCTTCAGTTTGGTAGCACTTGCTTCTGATCCAATATAGTGGGTACATGACGACCCTGACGTGTCTGATCCTGAAGGAGAAGCATGTGAAGGACCTGACGAGCTAGACACAAAAGCAGTCTAAAGAGGTGCTCCAGATGTCTTAGCTTGAGGCGTGGCGTTGTATAAAGCTGGATTTTGTGTGTACGAGGACTTCTGAGCTCTGTACTTCATCCTTAGTGCTTCTTCTCGCAACTTAAGAATGAAGTCGTTAATATCCAGCTTTATAAGCATTTCATTCTGTCTTAAGTTAGACACAAATGAACCCCACTTATCAGGCAATCCGTCTGCGAAGTTGCTCACTTTCTCTTCCATGGTCGTTTCCACTCCATGTGTATGCAGTACGCTCATCAAATGGTAGAATCTGTCTATGACTTCGTCTAAACTCTCATTACCAATCGATGAGAAGTTATCGAATTCCTTCTTTAACTCCTTTGCCTTGATTGCCTTCAATGAAGCATTCCCATCATACATCTTCTCTAGCTCATCCCACAGTTTCTTGGACTGCTTATTCTCTGAATACTGGTGGAATATGTCTTTGAGGATAGACTGAGTGATCAATGCATAAACCCTTTTCTCTGCATTGTACTTGACTTTCTGTGCGTCTGTCATCCCACTTAACGTCAGCTTAACTCCATCAGCTCCCACCGGTGTACTATAACCAATCTCAATGGCTTCCCACAGATTAGGATCTACTCCATTGAGGTAGATCTCAAAACGTTGTTTCCAGTGGGGAAACTCATCTAAAGTCAAGAGTTTTGGTGGTTTATTGTGATTACCCGCCTCACTCTCAAGCAACAGCAGGTTCTGAATCCTCGAGTCCTTTCCAACAGTAAAGGCTGACATCTGATCTTCCATGGCGAATAAACTTAGAATCTAATCAAACAAACTTTCACTGATGCGACTGAAGGATGCGAATGGTCTAATCGTGCGTATGAACACTGCGACTGGTTCAATCGTGCGGCTGAACTGGGCGATTGGTTCAGTCGTGCGAATCTGGTGCGTATGAGCTATGCGAACGAACGGTTCAGTCGGCCGAATGAGGGTGCGACTAGGTCCAATCGTGCGAATGAGCAATGCGAATGGAGTCCAGTCGTGCGAATGGGTCACTCGTGCGACTGAAGCTGCTGTTTTGCGAAAATTTCTAGGTTTGACGGGTTTCAGCCGTAAAAATTCGAAATTTCACAAGTCCTAATCGCCTAAGTCCGTAGAAACCAAACTTCGATGAGCAGGGAACGTTCAAGATCACTTTTGACACCAAAGATTGCGTTTTTAGTGCAAAAACACAAACTTTTATGCAATCTTGATTGAATCAACACATAATCAAGAGCCAATGCTCTGATACCACTTGTTAGGACCTCGTATTTGAACGAAATACCTAGTGATTAGCGTGTTAAACCAACTCAAATAGTGCGGAATCCTATTTGATTGGCGATCCAATCAGTGAGAACACACGAAGAATCAATCAAGAATTGAATCTAACGTTAGAAGTCGATTAGGAATCGATCTAATGTGCTCTGTGAACTTGGAGAACGATTTGGGAGGTCTTTGGACGGCTAGGGTACGTCTGGAATCGTAATGGGATGAATGCTTACGTTTTTCCACGAATTGGGTCTATTTATAGGTTAGTATTGTTCAATCGTGCGACTGGGCCATAAGTATGGTTCAGTCGTGCGATTGAACCATGCGGTTGATTCATCCGCACGACTGAGTGTTCAATCGTGCGATTGAGCCAATCTTATGTGTCAATCATACGACTGATCCAGTCTCCTAGTTCAGTCGTGCGATTGAGTCAATCGTATGAAGTTATTCATGCGTGTGGTCCATTTGCATGGGCCATTCGCATGAGAACTTCATTAAGTTAAGTTTGAATGTTTTAATTAATATAGCATAATGTGTAACCATTCAAACAATCATAAACCCAATCAATTCAATCACGACTCATTAATGAATTATTAAACATCACAAGTAACAAACAATTCATGTCATTTCATTAATCAATACAAATTACATCATAATCAGACAAACAAGATTCATTACATTACAAATCATGATCTAGGGACATACATGCATCAACAGCCTTCGATATAGATTTGATACCCTTTGAGTTAGGAAGTTTCGACATGATTGTGGGAATGGATTGGTTGTCGAAACACGGAGTTGAGATTGTCTGTCGGGACAAAGTAGTACGAATCCCCATGTCAAACGGGGAGGTACTCAAGATTCAAGGAGAACGACCGGGAATGAACTTAAAGCTTATCTCCTGCATGAAAGCACGCCGAAGTTTACGAAAGCAGTGCTATGCTTTTCTGGCTCATGTAGTAGAAAAGAAGGAAGAGGAGAGGAAATTAGTAGATATTCCAGTGGTACGGGACTACCCAGATGTATTTCTTGATGACTTGTCTGGTTTGCCTCCTCCACGACAGGTGGAATTTAGTATAGAGCTGGTTCCTGGAGCTACACCGGTAGCAAAGACGCCATATCACTTAGCGCCATCAGAAATGCAAGAGTTATCTATTCAGTTACAGGAACTACTGGAGAAGGGTTTTATTCGACCGAGTCACTCACCGTGGGGAGCACCGGTATTATTTGTCAAAAAGAAGGATGGGTCGTTCCGCATGTGTATCGATTACCATGAGTTGAACAAGTTAACCGTGAAGAAATGATATCCTTTCCCCAGGATCGACGATCTGTTTGATCAGCTGCAAGGAGCTTCGTATTTCTCAAAGATCGACCTTCATTCTGGATATCATCAACTAAGGGTTTTCGAGGACGACATACCGAAAATAGCGTTTAGAACTCTTTATGGACACTATGAGTTCTTGGTCATGCCGTTCGGGTTGACTAACGCACCAGTTGTGTTCATGGACCTAATGAATCGGGTGTGCAAACCCTACCTGGATAATTTTGTGATCGTATTCATAGACGACATACTTATCTACTCCCGATCGAAAGAGGATCATGAAGAACACCTTCGCCAAGTTCTCGAAGTGTGAATTTTGGTTGCGAGAAGTGAAGTTTTTGGGTCATGTGGTTAACGAGGACGGGATTCATGTAGATCCCGGCAAGATTGAAGCGGTGAAGAAATGGGATGCACCCAGACACCTTCAGAGATACGGCAATTCTTAGGATTGGCCGGTTACTATTGTCGCTTCATCGTGAATTTTTCGAAGATCACGCAACCATTAACACTGCTGACTCAGAAAGACAAGAAGTTTGATTGGGGACATGCACAAGAACAAGCGTTCCAAACGTTGTAAGAGAAGTTATGCAACGCGCCGATATTGTCCCTCCCAGACGGAACTGATGATTTTGTGGTGTATTGCGACGCTTCACATCAAGGATTGGGATGTGTACTAATGCAGAAAGATAAGGTGATTGCCTACGCTTCGCGACAACTTAAGGTGCACGAAAAGAACTATACAACTCATGATCTTGAGTTGGGCGCGGTAGTATTTGCACTCAAGATATGGAGGCATTACCTGTATGGAACCAAATGCATCATTTACACAGATCATAAGAGCCTCCAACATATCCTGGATCAGAAGGAACTTAATATGCGACAGCGACGTTAGGTAGAGCTACTTAGTGACTACGATTGTGAAATCCGGTATCATCCGGGAAAAGCTAACGTGGTGGCTGATGCTTTAAGCCGCAAAGAACGTGTGAAACCACTACGTGCTCGAGCTTTGGGATTGACCATTCAAACGAATTTGAAAGCTCAGATCCGAATTGCACAAAGTGAGGCATTGAAGGAAGAAAACCTTGCGGGAGAAGAATTCCGAGGGTTGGATAAACAAATGAGTTGCAAGGATGATGGTATACAGTACTTCATGGATCGTATATGGGTACCCAGATGGGGAGGTATATGTACCTTAGTCATGGATGAAGCCCACAAGACGCGATATTCTATTCATCCTGGTGCAGACAAGATGTATCATGATCTCAAAGATCTATACTGGTGGCCAGGTATGAAGAAAGACATTGCTATGTACGTCAGCAGATGCTTGACATGTTCGAAAGTTAAAGCTGAACATCAGAAACCATCGGGATTATTACAGCAACCTGAAATTCCCGAGTGGAAATGGGAGAATATAGCTATGGATTTCATTACCAAACTCCCTAGAACAAGCAGCGGTCATGACTCTATATGGGTCGTAGTGGATCGAATGACGAAGTCAGCTCATTTTTTGCCGATCCGAGAAGACTACAAGATGGATAAGTTGGCAAGATTGTACATCAAGAAGGTCGTGACAAGACACGGAGTACTAGTGTCGATCATATCCGACCCTGACAGCCGATTTACTTCACGATTTTGGCAGACACTACAGAAAGCGATGGGCACTCGATTAGATATGAGTACCGCCTATCACCCTCAGACAGATGGCCAAAGTGAACGAACTATACAAACGTTGGAAGACATGCTGAGGGCGTGTGTAATCGACTTTGGTGGTAGTTGGGACGCTCATCTACCGCTGATCGAGTTCTCTTACAACAACAACTACCATACAAGCATTGGATGTGCTCCTTTCGAAGCATTGTATGGAAGAAAATGTAGATCACCCGTTTGTTGGGCCAAGATTAGTGAAAGTCAGTTAACAGGCCCAGAGATCATTCAAGAAACAACTGACAAGATTTTCCAAATCAAAGATAGACTAAAAGCTGCAGAGATCGCCAAAAGAGCTATGCCGACCACCGTCGGAAGCCTCTAGAATTCAACATTGGGGATCTGGTTTTACTTAAAGTCTCTCCTTAGAAAGGTATCGTGTGATTTGGAAAGAAAGAGAAGTTAGCCCCAAGATATGTAGGACCATTCGAGATTATAGAAAGAATCGGTCCAGTGGTTTACCGATTAAGGTTGCCACAAGAACTCAGCGGCGTACATGATACTTTCCACGTGTCAAACCTCAAGAAGTGTTTGGTTGACGAATCTCTTCACGTACCAACTGAGGAAATTAAGATTGACGAAAAGCTTCATTTTGTTGAGGAACCCATTGAGATCATGGATCGAAAGGTCAAGTAATTGAAGCACAATAGAATACCAATTGTTCGCGTAAGATGGAATTCAAAACGAGGGCTAGAGTTTACATGGGAACGAGAAGATCAGATGAAACTCAAATATCCACATTTATTCGAGGATGACACTCTTGGACCTAACTCCAGCTGAATTTCGGGACGAAATTCTCTCAACTGGGGAATACTGTGACATCCGTCCCCAAAAGGTCCGTCAATTAACGTGGATTTCTATTAACTTTTCTTCGCTCGTTCATTCCTCATCTTTATTGCTGTGGATATTATACTTGCTTTATCGTCTTTATTCTTGTGTTCGTATCATTAACGTATACTATCTTTAAAAACTTTTAAAACTTCCGTCATCGTTACCGCTAAATATACCATTTTTATATAATATTATCGTCATTAATAAAACCATTTTTAAGTTATAAATAAAATCATTAAATAAATTTTTATCATTAATATAACTAACCTAATAAAGTTGTTTTCAACCGAAACAAATTTGGCAAACTCGGGGGTAAAGTGCAGGGACTAAATGTGACATTTGCCAAACTAGAGCTGGGTATAAATACCCCATTTCCAGCCCTAGCCTCCATTCACCTCTTCTTCTTCACTTCTTCTTCTTCACTTTTCTTCCTCCTCCTTGCACCAAAACCGCCCCGTTTGGTCTCGTTTTCATCGTCTAGACTTCGACTACAACCGAGTCTACTCCATTCTTGCAGGTAGACGACCTTGGTTGTCCCTTTTCTTGCTTATTCACGGCTGTCCATTTTAGGGCTTCGGGTGTTCGGTTCAACCCGAACACATGAGGTCGTGTGGGTGCATGTGATGTCCTTTTGCGTGTGCTTCTTGTTTGTGGGTGTTTGTAATGTGTTTCTGGAAGTCCTTGTTATGTAAAACTCATGCTCGGAGCAGCCTAGGGCTACTCTGCACCTCCTGCAGTCGCGACTTTCTGTTCAGGCGACTGGGTCTGTCATGCGATTGAGTCGTGCGACTGGGTGAGTCGGGCGACTGAATCATGCGGCTGAGTCAATCGTGCGACTGAGTTGTGCGAATGGGTGTGTCGTGCGACTGAGTCGTGCAACTGTGTGTATGTGTGCGATTGAGTCATGCGAGCGAATGAATGTGTGTGATTGAGTCAATCGTACGACTGAGTTGTGCGACTGGGTGTGTCGTGCGACTGAGTCGTGCGACTGGGTGAATGTGTGCGATTGTGTGTGTATCGCACGACTGAAGGCCAATCGCACGAATGAAGGTTCAATCGTACGAATGAAGCTGATTCGTACGAATGAAGGTTGAGTCGTGCGTATGGACGTTGAATCGTGCGATTGAGTGTTGTGTGGTACGACTGAATGCCAGTCACACGAATGAAGGTTCAATCGTACGAATGAAGCTGATTCGTACGAATGAGGGTTGATTCGTGCGAATGGAGTGTTGAGTCGTGCGTCTGGTCCTGTCGTGCGATTGAAGTTGTTGTGTGTGAGTTTCTCCTTGTGTGTGGTGTGTGTATGTCGTGTGATGTTAAGGTGACATCGACACGGTTGCCGTTGCTAATGACAAGATTAAAGTCAACGCTATCAAATTTACTAATGTTATTCCAAACCAAATCAACTTAACATCTTACAAGTATCAATAACCGATTTGTAGCTATTAATGTTTACCAAATACTTCTCTAATAACAATGGAACTTTTACTCAAACATCATCTGCAATGGCGACGATATCTAGTACTTGGATCTACATAAGATCTAATACGTGTGTCTGATTGTGTGTGTTACACGCGACCCAACCGATACAACCCGAACCGACCGAACATTATTATACGCTTTATACATATCAATAATGCTTAACAATAACTGTCAATAGGTGTTTGACTGTTCATTGCATACGACATTTGG
Organism: Flaveria ramosissima; assembly: GCA_025215565.1. NCBI lineage: Eukaryota > Viridiplantae > Streptophyta > Magnoliopsida > Asterales > Asteraceae > Flaveria > Flaveria ramosissima. Next base: position 60,493,693 of record CM046029.1, on the reverse strand, counting down.
AAACTTTAATCATTCATACTTACCACCTAACAAGTGAGTTTCGTGGCCCCTTTTTATGCTTATACAATAATTCAATCATTTACAAACATGGGGGAAAAGTATGCTCACCCATTTTCAATGCTGTACAATTTACATACTTGGAATCAACGTGTTACTGTTTTGTGAGTACTTATCTGATACATGCTTGAGTTCGTTGTGTGGTACTTTCTTTGCAACTATTTAATTCCAGTGTGGGAACCGACGGATAGGTATTGGTAGTACTACTGGGTTGACACCCCTACCCTTGTTTGTTGGTATACTAGTTAGTACCAACAGTGGCCAGGAACGGGCCCTTGGGTGAGTATATTCCGACAAGATCTTTGTGTACGTCATTAGGTTTGGTTGCAAAGCTCATTGTCATGTGATTTTACTTACTTATAACTATATTCACGGTATTCCACATCATTTACTATACAGCATCAATTACTTATTTACTATTTAAACCTGCGAGCTCACCAACAATTTTGTTGACCATTTTGAGCATATCTTTTCAGGTGATCATGCTAATTGAGGATCTAGGTGTGCTGCCTTAGTGGAGACCCTAGGATGCATTTTTGGGACTAAACATATTTGTCGAACAATCATTTTGATACAATGTTGTAGTCTGATTAAACAATTACATTCTTTTGATACTTGTTCCCGGGTTGTGGGAATTTACATTGCAATGTTATCTTATTTGTTATGTGAACCGTTTAACATGTTTATGCTTATGGCTATGTTGTCGTGAATATTGACTAAACACGACACAAGTCCCTTTGTTGTCGGATGTCGTCATAACACGCTTGTCATCATTTATTATATTGCATCTCTATCGCTTATCATGTGTTATGACGATCCCGATCTTGTTACATCCCCGTGTTTCCGCTTTTAGCGGGGGTGTGACATGAAAGTATATTGTTGTGTATTTATTTAATTGTAAAATACAATGATAGATAACAATTTTATAATCTATAATAGCAATGACAAAAATAACAAAAAAATATTCTAAACGTAAAACACAATAATTAATACATGTAATAAATGATGTAAAATATATGACACAACTATTTAATATTTGACACAAGAAAAGTATGAGGAACAATAAGCTAAATTAATTGACATAATTATCCAAATGTCATTCTCTTTAAAACAATTTAAAACAATAGAAGGTCAGTTTCAATCCCACAATCATATTTAGATTAAACATACTTTTTACTATAATTCTACCCTAATTGATATAGTATTTGATGAAATCAAAACAAACAGACACAACAACTAGAACAATTAGAAGAACAAGTCAGTGTTGTTTGATGATTTCCCCGAGGATCTTTTCTAATCTCTCATTCAACAAACAATAATCATGGTGCGGAAACCCATGATTAAAGCTATGATATCAGTGTGTGTGTGTGTGTGTGTGTGTATGATTGCTAGTGATTGAATGCTTGAATAATAATAACTACTTGTTTGTATTGATTGTTCAAAAGCTTACAAAGGATTAGGGTAGAATGCTATTTATATCCTATAGAAAAAGGTATTTACAATTACTAAACTACCCTTATGTAAATGAAAATTACATAAAAATCCTAAGTCTATAAGTTGTCTGTTGTGGATGATAGATTGTCCGTTGTGCATGATCAGTCGTCTGCTGTGAATGGTTGATAAGTTGTCCGCTGTGTCTTGGATGTTGTCTGATGTGAACACTTGTATGTTTGTCTTGTTAGATGTCCGCTGTGGACTGTTCATCCGTTGTGGATTGAACATCTGCTGTGGATATACTTGGCAAAACGGGCGGGTTGGGTCGGGTAGTGTAACGGGTCAGAATGGGTTGGGTTAAAACGAGTTCGGGTCAGGATGGGCCAATTTAAAATGGGTGAGGACGGGTTAGGGTCAGGTTGGATTCGGGTAAATATATGTTCGGGTCAGAATGGGTCAAAAGTCTAAAAGTTGAAAACAATACATAAAGTTCAAATAGGTTGCATTCTGGATGGTATTAGTATACAATGAGGATTAGGCCCGTCGATTTTATTCGTACCCGATTAACCCGTCCGACCCGAGCTCACCCGTACCTGAAGAAACTTGACCCGAACAACCCGTTATCCGAACAACCCGAAAACCGATAAAACTGTATTTATTCGGGTCGGGTTTTGGATAAACTTTCAAACCTCAAAAACCCGAATAAGCCAAACTGATTAACCCAAAACCCGAATAACCCGATCAACCCATATTAAAATTGATCGAATTGTTTGTTTATCAATTGAAAAGGCATAGCTTTACTCTAAACTAATGGATTAAATTTACAAAATAATGACGAAGACCACGAACGTCGACGTCAGTTATGGCGATGAAGACGTTGGTGAAGGTCTTGGGTTTCGACAACGAATATGAGTTTCCACGACTAGTAGAGTCTTCTTCAAAAACCGATCGAATGCCATTGGAGGATGAAGTTTACACGTTTTTATAGCGAAAACCTTAATGATTGTGTCATCACAATGATTTGAAACAACTACACCACTTCCGGTTGAATATTACATTCATATTGAGGATAATTATGGGTTGAATTTTAAGAAAAAACAACATTAAACAATGATTTGTGATGAAAATGAAAAGGTAATAGGCGAAGTATTAAATCAAAATAGGGGATTAATCACTAATGGTGATTTTGAATGGGATCTAGATATTTGATAGGATGAATGAACATGTTGCGAAAGATTCAAAGCCAAACGTAATAGTGACCCATCCTGACCCGTTGAGGGTATTTAGCATCGCCAATCTTAACCCGTTTCTTTTCTCCTCAGCTTTTAAATTGCCCATCCTAACCCCCTTAAAAATAATAACTAACCCATCTTAACCCATACCTTTATAATTAAAACCCAAATCAACCCAATTGAAAGCAAACGGGCTAGTATTGCCAGGGCTAGTTGTGGACTGTTCATCAGCTGTGGACTTAGGTCATCCGCTGTGTGTTGGTCATATGTTGTAGACACTTAGACGCTTTTCTTCATCCGCTGTAGACTCTTGTTCATCCGTTGTGGAAGGTCTTCATCCGCTGCAGACACTTAGCAAAAATTCTTTTTTATCTCAAACCTGAAAAAGAAATTTATGCTACATTAGTGTATGTTATTAATGTTAATGATGCTAATGTGTTAGTTAATAATTGTTTGAATGTTAGAACACATTATGTTTGATTATAGCAAGCATTATCTTTCTTAATGCAATTATTGAGTCCAACAATACTCCCCCTAAGGATGATCTTGCCATCTCTTTATGGTTTGTTTGTTAATGTTTTGTTTGTTAGTACTAATATGTGTGTTTGTGTTTGATATGCTTGATAGGAATGTTTGTTAATCTTATACTTTTTGATTGTATGTTTGAATGTTATGCATGATTGAATGATTAACTGTTTACATGAATGATTGATTGTCTGTTTATATGAATGATTGAATGAATTTATGTATGATTCATTGATTACATGTATGATTGTATGAAATATTTGTATAAGTCACTTATTACACATGTATGATTGTATGAATTACTTGTATGATTACTATAACATGTATGATTGTATAAATTACTTGTATGATTTACTGAATACACGTGTAATCAGATTGCCTTGTATTGTTTGATTTGTATATTTGCTGATATGACTTGTCGTTTGTCTGATTGTTTGTTATGTTTGTTAAGTATGTATGATTTACATGTATGATTGATGCTCTAATGTTATTTGTTGTTTGTTATGTATGTTTGGATGTTTTGTTTGTTTGAATGGTTAGACATGTTTGTTTGTTTTTTTCCTCTTTGATTGTTAGTAAACATTTATAAGTGAGAAGGACTAGCTTCATCAACACTTTTCTGAACTTCATAGGTAGCCTTAAACGATTCTTCAACATCTTTCTCAATTTCTTGATCCTTTTCAGCTTCTTTCACTTGGTCTGATAGTGGAGTGATCCTGAGTGCATTTCTGCAGTTGCTATATGTTCAACAAAGTAGTTAACTGCATTCTTCTGATCATCATATTTGCTTTCTATTGTCAGATGGACCAGCTGCTCAAGTGTTGATTTGTCTAGACTTTGCACAACCAGTGTGGTTACAACATGATTGCCTTTCAAAATCTCTAGATTGTTGTTTTTTGATATTCTCATCCATGTTATGCCCTCTATGTGTGTTAATGGTTGTTATCTGGATTCTAGTCTTTGCTTCAGAGCAGCATTTACATAGACTGTTCCCAAAATCCTTAGCATATGGATAAAGTAACAACAATCTCCCTTGCATAATACATCTTCTATGGCAGGAAATGTTTTTGTCTTCAAAATTGACACATATGATGGATTAGAAGCTTTATTTCAACCGGGTCAAATAGCCTTATGTCAGCTGCTTCTTTCCCTTCTAACTTTCTCTCCAACACCACTTTAAAGTGGGTTTCATCATAGTACCATCTAGTGATTGGATGATTGTATTGATTACCCTCAATCTTCTTCATAATCAATTTCAAGTCAGATGACCTCATAGGGTAACCAACCATTTCCAAAATATCAACATCAATCAGAGTGGATGTTTCTTCACTTGTTTTCTTTTGTCTGCTTGCCAACTGTTGCTCTCTTCTTAGTTTGGCCAAGTGAAGTTTGTCTTCTTTGTCTGCTTTAGCCTTTATTTCATGATGATGTTTGTTCATATAAGCTCTCATAATATGATAAAAGTCTGCTCCTATGGGATTGTTGGTATGGTTGACCATTCTTAGCTGTATCAGATCAAGTCTGTCTTCATATGTTAGTGATCCCAGTTGTGATATATATGTAAAGTATTGGACAAGTCCAGATACTCTTTTGATTAACACAACATCCCATATCTCATCATATTTGCAAGCAACAATCTTCCTTTCATCAGCAGATGCTGTGATAGTGATCCTATCATACAACTTTACAAAGTTGGTGTTCTTATTGATCATCTCTCTCATCTCATTTCCTTCAGGCCATAGCCTATGAGGCATGAATTGTCTTGCTTCTTCAATGGAATGAAGCTCAGGTGGAGCTTGATGATAGGTAGAAAGAGAAGATGCAGGATGAGGTTTAAATGTTTGTGGCTTTAATGCATTTGCAAGCATATTCTTATATATCTCCCTAGCCATTTCTTTCATTCTAGAGACAGACTTGCCTGCATATGACCTGTATGGTACTCTTGAATGACGCAACCAACTTTTAAACTGGGAGTAGGTCATCTTTTTTATTTATGGATCTTTGGGCAGATTCTTCTGAAGCTCTTGTTTGTCTTTGATTTCCTTGTATCTTTTGTATGTTTGCTCTTTTTCATTTTTTGTGACTTCTTGAAAGTCTTTGAGCAAGTCTTTAACCTCAGATAGGTTAAGATGTATGAATGAGTCATATGGAAATCCTCTAGTTATTAACTCAATTCCCATTTAGGTTTGAGGATCACCAATAAAGAGTTCTTGTATGTTTTGCATCTCCTCATCGTCATCCCTTTCTTCATCTTCTTCATCTGAATCACTTAGAATGATGATGGGTTCATTTTGCTAATCCTTTGACTGATCTATTTCTCCTTCTTCAAGAACAGAAGCCTCAGATATTGTCTGTTTAGGCTCAATTTCATGAACTGGTTCAACTTTCACTTTCAACAACTTGAGTGGAAGAGAATCAGGTTCTTCTTGTTCTTGAATTGGTTGTTTTACCTTCTTCAAAAAAGCTAAATACAACCTCTTTTTCTTTCTCTTATAAGTTTTTAATTGAGGCTTTGATGATGATGAAGCTTGATCTTTGGATGATTTGAATGGTGCTGATACAGATTTAGCAAACTGTTTGATAAGCTCCTTTGCTTTTTTGAGATTGGATTCTCAGTAATGATGTCTGATTGAACTGTTTGTGTGTCTGGACTGTGAAAATGTTGTCTAAGGATGGGTGAATAATGGATGTTCTCAAATGGATTTGATTCACTAAATAGTTGATCCATTGAGTATGACTCCTCGGGGATAATGATTGCTTGATCTGTATGTTGTTACTGAGCACTTGTTTCACCAACAGGTGACATGATTGGTTCAGCATATTCATCACTTAATTCATGCTCTACACTTTCTCGATGTTCTTTTTCATTCAGTTGAGAATCTTTGAGTTCCAACTCTCTGTTAAGTCTTTGAATTTCTTTATTTTGAGTAGCAATCATCCTTTTCAATTCCTCTATTTCACTATCTTTTGCATCTATTTGCTCAATTAGATATGCAACATCTAATCTTGTACAGTTATGATCTTGATCTTTTGCTTTCACCTCTTCCTTTGATTGATCTAGTTGTTGTTCTAGGACTTGAACAATCAACCTTTGAGCTGTTTGGTCTGAGGCTAATTTCTTAATTTCTTCATCTTTTTCTTTGAGTTTATCTTTCAGCTTTCTTGCTCTTTGGTTGACTTCTCAATCAACTTCTTATACTCAGTGAATAAAAACACTTTAGAGTACTCAATTTCTTCCTTAGTTGGTATTTCACTTGTTTGCTCTTTATTTTGTATTTGCTCATCATAAGCAATTTGTTCTGATTGATCTTGCTCATGTTGTGATGATGTGCCAACTTCTTCTTCATGGCTTGATTGTCTAGCCAGAGATGCATCAATATCTCTCAAGAGAGAAGATAGTGTTTGTTGATCAGAAAAGGTTGGGCTTTGTGGTGGAGAAGGCATGTGATGTTCCAAATGAATATGCTCTTGTTCTTGGGTTTCTTCTTGTGCTTGTTCTTGATGCATGATTGGTTTTGATTTAGGAGCAGCTTGCTCTTCTTGTATGATTGGGGCTTGTTGGATGATGGTTGTTGATGAATCATATTTTGAAACATCATGTTTGGTTCTCCTTGGTCTGGAATCCTTAAAAATACATCGGGAACATGAAGATCATAATTTATCATGTGAGGTGGAACAGGCACTTCCTCACCATGATACAAGCTTGACTTGATCCTTGTGAATACATGTACATTAAAATAAACTGGTTGAAGGATAGCACCATCCCTTGGTATGTTTGGCAAAAGATCATCAATGATCATCTAAAGGAATCTTCAAAACATCAAAAACTTGTTCCTCACCTCAGTTAGATTGTATATTATTCCATTGAGGACTTGGGCTGCAAAGTTAAATGGCCTCCTTGCTATGATGCTTGCAATAGCAGTGGAACTTCTTAAAGAAATGGCATCCCATCCTGTCTTTCTGTTTGTCATTGTCTTTTGATAAGTGTGCATTAAGAATCTGAATTGAGCACATATGTATGACTTATTTATCTATTTTCTCTCAATGGTTCCTGTATAACCAATTTGTCTGAATACATGTAACACATAATTCTCATCAAATTTAATTGCGCCTAGGGCATCTTCTTCAACAAACTGTAGTACTCTCCTAATGACTTATTCTGATATAGTGATCTGGTGATCATGCACAGTAGATACAATTACTTGCTCATCATTCACTTGCTCCAAATAAGCATGAGTCCAGAATTGGACTATGTGATTCTCATAAATATTAGGTCTTGATATCATAGCATGGATGATATCTCTGTAATTCTCTGCCTTGGATGACTTAGGGTCAAGAAATGCACAGAGATTATGATCTCTGACAAATACTAGATTTGCCATATCTGCAATGAATAAGGGTAATGTTAGTAACTTTTCTGATAATGATGTGTGATGGTTAATATGATGCAATGTTGATCAACTGTTCATTGGGTAGTTTTTATTGTTATGAAATGATGTCATATGTAAGCTCAACACTTATGATTAGTTTAAATTTTATGCTTGATTGGTATTGATTAGTAAACTAGTTTGACTTAAACAAAGTCAACTGTTTGGTTGATTTTAGTCATGAAAATCTGGTTTGATTAAATTTGTTTTGATCCAAATTGTTTTTGTATTATGTTTGTTTTATCACAATGAGTTGTTTGAGTCATATTATTCACTGATTTCATCTCATAACAACTTGTAAACAAGAATTTCAGTTTTGACTTTGTAAGTCAAAAACTAACATTTAATGCACATTGAATGCATATGCATTAATGATGTTATGATAAATGTTATGCCATTTTAACCAATTATGCATGTTTACAACTGATTTTTTATCATGTTTGAAAAGTTATAATATATTTCAACTTATATTAAACAGATTTAAAGATCAAAAATAAAATTTTGATGGATTTTGGCATGAACATCATGACTGTTCTTGAGCCCGAAGAACACTTAATCAAATTAAATCAAATCAGCAGTTTTTACACATTCGACTAAGGTCATCTAACACTTATTCAGTGTTTGATTTGGTTTAAAACATCAAAATATTCTTATCTTGATTTTAGTTCAATGTTCGAATTAGGTCAAACAATGTTCGAATAAGAATCACTGAACAGGATGTTTCAATGAATGTTAGATATCTAGAATCATGTTGTTATACCTATTTGATTATATCCGAAGAGAAATCAAACAGATTATATGTTTGGAATCGAACAGGGGTTTAAGGGTTTAGCGGAATGTTTGAATGATTTGAAATTTTAATTTTCTCTCTCCCACTCGTGATGAATGAAATATCATAAGTGTGGAACTATATATACAACAGACAAAATGAACGTTCGCTGTGTATACAGATTGTATATCCGCTGTGTAAATAGTAAACTTTAAAATTAAATTTTAAGTTGTATGTCCGTTGTGTCAACAGCTGACAAATTTTCAAAATTTTGAAAATTAATTTTCTTCCGAAGCAAATGTTTGATAAAGACTTCTTCTGAAGATAAATTTGTTTGTTTTTCTTCCTAAGCAAAAATTTAATAAATTTTCTTCCGAAGCCAAAAATTTTGTTTGCTGACACTATTTAAATCAAAATGTATGTTAAATTTTAAAATTTTAACATGATCTATATGTGGATGTTAAAATATCACTCTCAAGCAAGATTATGCAATAAAGTGCATATGTATGTGTGTTAAACTACCATGTTCATATTTCTTCCCCTAAATTTTTGCATAATTTATAAGAGAGTTATAAAATGACAATAATTTGAATTGTTAGGAAAAATTTTGCAAAGTCCAAAATGATTGTTTGTATGATAATCTTTGTTAGAGAGATATAACATCATCTAACATAAACTAAAATTTTTCATTGCTTGTGACATGAATCATGTGTTCATAACATGAGATCATACTAGTCAAAGATCCTCATTGAGTTGTCTTAATGATTTTGAGAATAGACATAGACTAATATAATATTAATTGTAGATATTGTTGTTCACTTAAACTCATGCATGGTATTAATGATTGATTGAAAAATTAAGTGATTTATCATGTTTTGAGTGGATTGAGAGGAGTTGTATGTACCCCACAACTGATTGTATGTTAAGATCAATCCTCCTTAAAATATGCTAGAAAGCACTTGCAATACTTATGACCTAGTTACTTAGGAGTATAAATACTCAATTTGATCCTTATTGGTTGATCCACATTGGGATTCTTTTCTCTTCACTTTAAAAGGTGATCCACTTTGGGATTCTTTTCTTTTATTCACTAGGAATGTAGTCTAAAAGACTTTATTGATTGTTCATCCAAGAAGGATGTGTTCTTCTTTGGGAATCTTTTTGGATCATAATGTAGGTCATTCAGGTCTGTGCTTAGCACAATAAAGAATGCCTAAGTGTACTCCAAGTCTATGATAATCATAACAAAGGAGACACATGTATGATTGAGCAATTTATAAACTGTTTCACTTGGTGTATTAACAGTTACTTTACAAGCAATTTATATTGGATAGACCAATACTTACCATATACCAGGATGGGTGTTTTGCTTACCACACAATCATGAGAATTTAGTTATTCACTGTTGTATGTTATGTTATGTGTCCCATGCTGAGTCTATCCACACATCAAACAAAGATATTGTTAGTCTTTATTGATGGAAAATGACTCAAGTGAAGAATAAAGCTAGTGTACTATCATTTCTCATGAGTTGAATATGAATGATTCAAACTAGTTTGTTATTTGGAAATCATATATATTTTTTTGATAACCTGGTTTTGAAATATTGTAAACATAGAGTTTGACAAAATCAAGCTTGTTTGATAACTAATGTTTGAAAACATTATTTGGTTGATTCATAGTTGATCATACCAAGTGGCTTGGATGAGGCATATGCAAGGAACACTCTGATTGCTTGACATCCATTTGGAAGACAATAAAGTTCTTGTTGGACCAAAGAACCAATGAGCCGGATCAGAAAAACCTTTAAGTCCCTTAGACGTCACAACAACCGCTGAAGTCCACAACAGCTGAAGACAAGTGCTGAAGACAAAGTCTGAAGACACAAGTGCTGAAGACAAAGTCTGAAGACAAGTGCTGAAGACAAAGTCTGAAGACACAAGTGCTGAAGACAAAGTCTGAAGATAAGTGCTGAAGACAAAGTCTGAAGACACAAGTGCTGAAGACAAAGTCTGAAGACAAGTGCTGAAGACAAAGTCTGAAGACACAAGTGCTGAAGACAAAGTCTGAAGACACAAGTGCTGAAGACCAAGTATCAGACGTTGTCATAACAACTGAAGAGGACTTCTTCAGTAGTTGTGACGGTTTACTTTCAGTAGTTTTATGTTTTCAGTAGTTTTGTAAAACGACTGAAGAGCTTGTTCTTCAGTCGTTGTAGTTTCAGTAGTTTAGTTTCAGTAGTTTTATATTTTGTACTTAGCACTCTGATATGTTCTCAGTAGTTGTGAACATTTCAGTAGTTTGTTAAGTGTTAGTTATTTTTGTAATAGATCTGCCAGTTGTCACTATCCCGTGATAACAGCAGTGATTGCACTCTATATAAGGAGTGTCAACCTTATTGTAATATGTGAATGATTGAGCAGAAGTATTTTTTATAATTGAAACATTCCTTGTCACAAAAATATATTCTCTTGTATTTGTTTTTAATGCATACGAATATCAAATTCTTGCTACAATTTGTCTAATTCTTGATCTTATTCCGCTGCGTTACACTCAAAACTATCAAACTTGTGATCACTGATCCTGACAAATGGTATAAGAGCAGGTTAATCATTGATCGATCTAATAGTTGATCATTGAAACTGCTATTCAAGATCCAAGTTTGATTGAATTAGCATTTTTGCAAGAAACGGTTATAGAGATTGAATTTTCTGTGTTTTTGGTCATTCATCCTGAGATTTATTCTTGGTTTTCATTGAGTCTGTTGTGGTCTGTGTAAAATCTTGTAAAAGCTTGAATTAAATTGTTTTTGGACCTAAAATGACTACTCCTTCCAATGATCCTCACAATACTGGTTCCTCAACCAAGCCTCCAATGCTGGTTAGGAATGAGTATAACATATGGCAACGACGTATGCTCCATCACCTGTCTGTTAACAGCTCAGGTTGTTGGATATCAGTGGTACATGGTCCACACAAGCCTATGGTGAATAACCCGGAAACCAATCAAATGGTTCCGAAGAGGAGGGATCAATACTCAGATGAGGATAAGAAATTGTTTGAGATTGATGCAAAAGCCCATGGAATTCTGGCCATGGCACTGCCCAATGAAATCTATTCTGGGCTAATGCATTATGAATCTGCCCATGACCTCTGGAATGCCTTGAAAGAATAATTTGGAGGAATAGATGAGGTCTTGGCAAATAATAGAGAGATCCTTGCCCAACAATATGAGACATTCTCTCATAGGAAGGGTGAGACACTGACTCAACAGTTTGAGCGGTTCTCTTGTTTGATCTCTGAATTAAAAATGGTTAAACATGAGTACACCAATATCCAGATGAATAACAGATTTCTCAGATCATTTCCTGAGAGATGGGACACATATACTATTGTCCTACGCTCTAGTGCAAATTTGGACAAACTATCTCTCACCAACTCCATGGGAAATTGCTCATATTTGAGAGAGAGATAGAGCAGAAATGAAAACTGTCTTCATCTGGTAAGCTCACTGAAGACTTTGTACCAGGCAACACTGCCTTGGTTAGTCATGAGTCAGAATATGCTTCATTTGAATGCCAGTATGATGAGCATATTGATTTCTCTTCAAACATTTCTGATTCTGCATTTGTGAGTGTTGATAGTCAGTTTACTGGGTGTAATAATGACAATCTATGCTTCATCATGGATGATCTCAAGGGGATTGCTGATGATGACTTAGAAGAGATGGATATTTTGAGCCAAATGGCCTTGATAAATATCAGATCTCAGAAGTTCTACAAAAGAACTAGAAGAAAGTTCCCAGGACTCTCTGGCAAAACCAAAGTTGGTTTTGACAAGAGTAAGTTGAGGTGTCACAAATGCCACAGGCTTGGACACTTTGCTAGAGAATGTAGATCATCTGGATCTAATTCCTCTGCACCTTTTGTGACTTTCCCTGGCAATAGTCAACAAAACAGAGGGCAACATCCTGTCAATTCTAGTTATCATTCTCAACCACAATCTCCTGCATATTTTGTTCCTCAGGGTCAAACGCCATACCCTTACCCTTGTTATTACATGCCACAAACCAGTCAAGTTCAAGCTCCTATGGTACCACAACCTCATGCACTACCAGAACCTCAACCATCTCATCAACCTCCTCAACCTCAACAACACAGCTTCTTCACCCCTGGAGTTGTTGACTGGAGCAGTTTGCCAGATGACATGTCTGGTCATGAACAACTGTTCACAGGTGCTGATCAACATGGTGGTGACAGTCCTTTTGGGAATCTGGCACTTATGGCTCTGGAGTCTACTGAGGGTTCTTGCTCAAATGCATCATCTTCACAGGTAACTCAGGTATCTTCAGAGGCTAAAGCCAAGTTATGTTCTGAATCATGCATAGCTGCCTTTGTCTCTATTAGAGAGGCAAATGTAGCATTAATAAATCAAAAACTTGAGTTTGAGAAAACTATTTCCAAAAGAAAAGCTGAGTATGAGTCTGCTCTTAATAGTAAAAGTGATGAGATTTATAAGCTTAAATGCCAATTAAATGATGAAAAGGCCAAGCTAGAGGCTATTCTGGAAGACTAGAGAAGTCTCAAAGAAACCCTTGCAGTCACCCAAGTAGAGTGTGATCGATGGGTACAATCATGCAAAGGTTTTAAAATGCTTCTTAGTAAGCAATCTGCTTCAAATGTGAAGTTTGGCATTGGTTATAATCACACTGCTCCTCCTACAGATTTTGCTTCAAGAGCAGAAGTGAAATCTGATGGAGAAAGTAATAACCAATCCACCTCATCATGTGATTCACCTTTTGATAGAGCATCATCAAAAGTAGAAGTCAGCACTAAGCCCTCTCAAAACCAATCAGCTGATGTTGATGGTTCCATTGCTGACACTCACATGATCAAAGAGTTGATCAACTCAGGAGTTATTTCGTGAAGTCCTGAAAGTACTGGAGAGCAAGATTTAACACCTGAAGTTCAAACTCCAACTACTGTTAGCACTGAAGAGAAGAAAACTGTCGGTAGAAAGAGTTTGAAGACTACTAAAGAGGAAGTCAAGAAAGCAAATAATGCTTCCAAAGTACTGAAGAGCAAGTCTTCAGTAGTTTCATTCTCTTTAGTTGATGATCAACATAAGATGAAGAAGAAACCATGTGAAGTATGTGGTTTGTTTAATCATCTTACAGATGATTGTTGGTACAAAAGAGGATCCAAACTCAAACATAAAGAGGAAATTAAAGAGAAAATGGTTAAAATGAAAACTGAGTTTGAAGCCACATTTGTACCAGCAACATCAAATCCTGTAACCCTTAAGTCCAAAAAGAAATCCAAAAAGGAAGGGGTTAAACAGGTAACAGCTGAGATTGCTCAAAAGAAGAAGGTGCAACATATGAACTTATCAAACTCCAATGCCAATGTATTGAAGAGCTGAAAGCTTTATCACAAAATCAGACACAGCTGGTTATGATGGTTCAACATCTATTGGGAAGAGTTAACCAATTAGATGTTCCTATGTTGAAACCACAGAAAAGGAGGTCCAAGACAAAGGATTCCTCTTCTTCACCATCTTCTTCCTCTCAGGCTGTTGTTTCCAACAAACCTGTTAGTTTACCATCTGTTGATGTGAACAGGCCCAAAACCAAAAAGGTTTGGGTCTCAAAATCTAACTAATTTGTTTTGTTTTGCAGGGTTCTTCAACATGCCACAGAGGCATCTGGTATGTAGACAGTGGAGGATCCATGCATATGACAGGAAACAGATCTCTTCTTAATGACTACTCTCAAGGAAGGAAGGGGTTTGTGTCATTTGGCAATGATGCAAAGGGTTACATCATCGGCAAAGGCTTTGTTTCCAATGGGGAAATAAAGTTTGATGATGTTAACCATGTGGAAAATCTCAAGTACAACCGTCAAATGTGTGACAAAGGCCATGTTGCTCTTTTCACCAGTCAGAACTGTCGGATTCTGTCATCCAAAGTTCTAAGTTTGATTGATAAGGTGTTGGATGAATACACTCTCCTAAAGGCCAACAGGACAGGAAGAGTGTATGCCTTAGATCTTTCCAAGAAAATAGATCTCAAAGGCCATCCTTGCCTATTTTCCAAGGCTTCCCCTCAAGAATCTACTCTATGGCATAGAAGGCTGGGTCATGTTAATCTCAAAAACATAAATCAGCTGATAAACCATGGTTTAGTAAGGGGACCGCCTAAAGGAGTTCAAATGTGAAGATAACTGCATTGCTTGTTTAAAAGGAAAACAGCACAAAGCTTCATTTCCCTCCATAGAAGAACCTAAGTTCACTGCCTGCTTACAGCTCCTTCACATGGATCTCTTTGGTCCTGTGAGAGTGATGAGCATGGCTAAGAAGAAATACTGTCTGGTAATTGTGGATGATTACTCCAGATTTGTATGGACTTTCTTCTTACATTCAAAGGATGAGGCAGCTCAGAAGATTATCAACTTTGTGTTGTATATTGAGAAGCAGTATTCCCTCTCAGTCAAGTGTATCAGAAGTGATAATGGAACAGAATTCAGAAACAATACACTTGATGAGTTCTACCTCTCAAAGGGAATCAAGAGGCAGTTTAGCATTCCAAGAACTCCTGAACAAAATGGAGTAGTAGAGAGAAAGAACAGGACCCTTATTGAAGCTGCAAGGTCCATGTTGGCTGATTCTGGACTGCCAATGACTTTTTGGGCTGAAACTGTCAATACAGCTTGCTATGTACAGAATAGAGCTATAGTAAATCAGAGGTTGATGAAGACTCCATATGAAGTTCTTCATCATTTGGCCCCTCTAATTTCATTCTTCAAAGCCTTTGGGTGTCCTTGTTTCATTCTCAACACACGGGATCAACTCCAAAAATTTGATCCTAAGGTGGATGCAGGGTACTTTGTTGGTTATTCATCAACTTGCAAAGCATACAGAGTCTTCAACTGTAGAACAAAGATGGTTGAAGTGACTCTACATGTTAAGTTTAATGAATCTCCAAAGGAAAAGATTCCACAAAGCCCTGTGGAGATATTTGATTTGGACATACTGCAATATGTTCCTTATCAAACTCCTGCTGTTGCTCCTGTCAACAGTTCACCACCTGGTGGTACTGCTGGTGCTGACGATGATGATGATAGCAGTACTCACCTCTTCAAGTTTAGTGATCAAGTGCCTGATTCAGCTAGACCTGATGTTCCTGTAGCCCCAGTAGCACAATCCACAACAAATGCTGATGAGATTTCTACAACTTCAACTTCCTTTGAATTACCATCTACTTATTGGTTTCAAGGAAATGCTTCACCATCACCATCTGTTGTTGCTGAGCCTGCTACAAACACTTGCACTGATCTCATTGTGTACCAAGATCTGAAGAATCACCCTATGTCTCAAATCATTGGTGATATCACTGCTGGCGTATCAACAAGAAGTCAATTGTCAAATTTCTGCTTCTATGCTCTCTTCATCAGTCAGCAAGAGCCAAAGAATTATCACATTGCTTTAAAGGACAATGGATGGGTTGATGCCATGCAGCTTGAGCTTCTTCAGTTCAAGAAACAGCAAGTGTGGGAACTGGTTCCTCTACCTACAGGTAAGTGTGCAATAGGCACTAAATGGGTGTTTAGGAACAAAACTGATGAAAATGGGCTTATTTTAAGAACAAGGCCAGACTGGTTGTTCAGGGGTTTGCACAAGAAGAAGGTATTGATTATGATGAAACCTTTGCCCCTGTAGCCAGACTGGAAGCAATTCGACTGTTTTTAGCTTATGCTGCTTATCAAAATCTTAAAGTTTTTCAAATGGATGTCAAAAGTACATTTTTGTATGGGAAAATTAAATAAGAGGTTTATGTATGTCAACCACTAGGTTTTGAGGACAATAAACATCCTAATTGGGTGTATAAGCTTGATAAGGCTCTTTATGGGTTGAAACAAGCTCCTAGAGCCTGGTATGAGACATTATCAAACTTTCTTCTGGAAAATAATTTCACTAGAGGCTCCATAGATAAGACTTTATTCATTAAGAAAACTGGGCAGCATAATCTACTTGTTCAAATTTATGTAGATGATATTATTTTGCATCCTCTGATCCACAGTTGTGTGATGCCTTTACAAAGTTGATGCAACAGAAGTTTGAAATGAGTGCCATGGGAGAATTACAGTTTCTTTCTGGGTTTGCAAATCAAACAAAAGGCTGATGGAATTTTCATTCATCAGTCCAAATACACAAAGATCTTTTGGAAAAGTTTGATTTACAAAACTGTAAGCCCTGTTCTACTCCCATGTGCAACACCACACAACTGGATACAGATCAGAAAGGTAAAGTGGTTGATGAAACACTTTACAGATGTATGATTAGGTCCTTGATGTACTTAACAGCTTCTAGACCAGATATTATGTTTGCTACATGTGGTTGTGCTAGATTTCAGACTGCACCTAAGGAGTCTCATTTGATTGCAGTCAAGAGGATCTTTAGATATCTGCAAGGCACTCATCTCTAGGTTTATGGTATTCTACTAGACATTCTGGTAAATTAGTTGCTTTTTCTGACAGTGACTATGCAGGGTGTAAGTTGACCAGGAAATCAACTTCTGGTGGATGTCAATTCCTAGGCAACTGTTTGATTTCTTGGCAGAGTAAGAAACAAACCTCAGTTGCTACATCAACTGCTGAAGCCGAGTACATTGCTGCTGCAAGCTGTACATCTCAGGTACTCTGGCTTCAAAACCAATTATTGGATTATGGCATAACAGAGACTAAGACTCCATTGTTAATGGACAGCTCTTCAGCTCTTTGTATTGTCAAGAATCCTGTCCAGCACTCTAGGACTAAACATATTGAAATCAGACACCATTCTATTAGAGATTGTTTTGAGAAAGGTCTGATTGATCCAAAATTTGTTTCTAGTGCTGATGAGCTTGCAGACATTTTTACTAAGCCTTTGGATAGTTCAACTTTCCACAACCTGGTGTTAAGGCTTGGTATGCTGCAGCTAGAATAAGTGACAACTACTGATGATCTCAGTAATAAGTACTGATGATCATTGGTAACCATGTCACATATAAGTACTGATGAGTTCTTTTACCCTCAGTAGTTTTTATAACTACTGAAGGCTACATGCCTCACAAGTACTGAAGTACTTTATTTGTTAAGACAGCTGATGTAGTTACAACAGCTGATGAAATCACAACAGCTGATGTAGCTATAACTACTGATGTCAGAAATGCAGATAAGTACTGATGACCAATGAAACCTCTGAAACTCAGATTTAAGTCTGATGAGTAAGTGTGGAGGTCAGACTGAAACAGCTGAAAAGCTATGAATTGACGAAAACAGCTGGAGTAATTTCTCTTCAGTTGTTTTCTACAACTGCTGTTTCTAAACAACTGAAGCCAGACCTATGTCTTCAGTAGTTTACAACTACTGAAGACTAACACCACGTCTTCAGTTGTTTACAACAACTGATGACAAAACCACTGTCTTCAGTAGTTTCACAACTACTGATGGCAAACACCATGTCCTCAGTTGTTTCACCACCTGAAGTCAAAACTGTCTTCAGTAGTTTTATAACTACTGATGACTAAATCAGAGACTTCAGCTGTTTCAACGTCTGCCGGTTAAAACCAAGTCTTCAGTTGTTTTATAACAACTGCTGATCACACCAATACGGTCAGTCATTTCAAACCTCTGAAAGTTAATACCACGTCATCAGTAGTTTCAACAACTGATGACTAACACCAAAACCTTCAGTCGTTTTCTAACCCTACCCTTTAAATACCTTATCCCACCTTCAGAGTTTTTCTCTCCTCTCTTCTCAAACCTAACGTTCAAAAACTCTGTAACCTCTCTTCATCAATGGCGACCATGCAACTAAAACCACGACACAACTGTGTCGCATATCTCACAAAATCGCCATACTGGACCAAGTTTCACAACGCCATTGATTTAATGGTTCAGTCACCTTACCAAACGGCTTTTCTGTTAAATCCCACCATATATGCCGAATCTCTTAACCAATTCTGGACAAACGTCACTCTTGTCTCTGAGGAGAATGACACAGAGTCTCTTCAATCGTTTGTCCATCATCAAAAGTGGTCATTACTCCAGACACTCTTCGCCAAACCCTCAATCTGGATGATGCCACTTTCCCAACTGGTTATCCAAAGGGCACAACAGATCTATCATTTGCCCACCATGGATACCAAGGTAACCTGAGTGCATCTACCATATTGAAGAAACATTTCCAGGATGCCGAACGTCTCATCTTTCATATGGTAAATGTCTGCCTTGCCCCCAAGACTTCATCATGGGATCAAATGTCCACAAGGTGGCAACAGGTAATGTACTCCATCCTTGAGCAACAACCTTTAAATTTTCTGAAATACTATTTTTAGAGCTCAAGGATATGGCCCAAAAACAACTTGCTAACCGTTGGATATTATATCCTCGGTTCATAATGGCCATAATTGAAAACCAGCTTCAAGCTGAGGGACTTGTTGGCCTGGGAGTCCCTGCTATGGCTGTATTGCCTGAAGTATACTCCCGGCACAACTCTGACCAATCACTAAAAATGGCTGCCAAGCTGCGCAAACCCACGCAGCTGGAACCCACAGCCACCACCACCAGATCCAGAGTCCCCACCAAACCAAAAACCAAACGCCCCAAAACAGCTATTCAGGGAGATGAGTCCCCTGAAGATGCTCATGTACCACCAAGGCAGGATATACTTGCTGGTTTAAACCCCCCAGTAGTATCAGAGACTCTACCAGCCACAGCCGCTCAGGATTCCTCTCAAAAGGAGCCTGCAGCAACCAAAGAAGGGGTACCCACTAATCTGGAATCTTCCTCATTTCAGGAGATTGCCATTGAAGAGCACCATTCTCCCCAGGTGCATAATGCTTTTACCCCATCTCCCCATGCAAATGCCCCCCAAAGTCCAACCATTATAATTGCAAACGTGCTGACTCAGCTGCATGCCTCTCCTCCTCCCCACCAAACACCAACAAAGGGGACAACCACAGCCATTGAGGAAGAGGATCAACATGCTTCTGACAACCCACAGCACCGGGGTTTAAATGTTCTGTCTCCTGGTGTGGATATGGAGATCAGAATATCTGTGAGGCTGCCACCTCTTCTGAATCAGCACATGATCAGACTGAGGCTGGTAACATTGCTAAGACCTCATCAGAGGCAACAGCTGATGAAGGACATCGTCCTGAGGCTGGAAGTCCCCAGTTCCAAGAAAAAGGGGCACATGCTAAAACTGGTCTACACCTAGTGCATGTACATCCTGCTACAAGCAGGAGGTCAGGTGATTCAGCATCTGCTGATGATGACCTGGGCTTCTTTTATGATGTTCTGGCCCAGAACACAATTCTTGAGGAAGAAGTCCGTAGACTACAAAGACTACTTGACCAATTCTCTCAAGAAGCAAGTCCATCTGCAACCAACATAAACCCACAGATGGCACCTTCACCTGAAGGTCTCCCACACACTCAGCCACTCAAACTTCCAACCCACCAGCCTCTATTTCTGGCACTGCTTCTCAGGGACAGAACCCCTCTGAGCAAACAGCTGCTATCTTTCAGCAATCCCTACCTCTCATCACCCCAATGATCACAGACATTGTGATCAAAACCATGGATGAGAGGCTTCCCTCAATCATACAACCCCTGGTGGAGGAGACTGTGAGCACAAGGCTTTCTGCTACTCAAACCCTTGCAACCAATGTAACCAAAAAGGGGGAGAGTCAGTCAGTGAAAGCAAAGAGGAAGAGCATACTGAAAGAAGGAGACTGAGAAGGAAGAGGAGTTTGTGAAGGGAGCCGACATTGATCAAGTGGGTGAAAGTCACAAAGACTTTCATATCACATATAAGAAAAGGAAGGTTGAAGGAAAAGAAAAAGAACTCCAACTCGATGAGATGATCAAAATGGCGGATGCTACACATAGTAAATCAATGGACTCCATTATTGATCAACTGTATAGACAAGGGTTCGATACTGCACAGCTTGACTCAGAGATTAGGAGACTTGAAGTTGAAGAAATTAACTCAAGATGGGCAAGTTATGATGCATTAGAAAGAGAAAGACTAGAGATCATGATCAGATTCATTGCAAAGCACCTTGGGAGATCATTGATCGAGATTAAGTCATGGACCAGGGACACTATCTTGGTAATAACCACCAAGATCTGTTCGTCTGAAGCATACACTAAGGGATTGGTGATCGAAGCACTAAATGAGGCAGGTGCTGGGAATAGAAAGGAACTAGCAAAACACTCAAAAGCCTCACTCACTACAAGAATGCTAGAAAAACCTGCGAAACTTCCCACTTCAAAATCACCACTACCACAAACCCTAAACCAACTCCTTTACCCTCAAAACCAACAGCTGATGATGCACCCAAGAAGAAGAAGAGAAGGATGTTGAGGCTAGAAGAAGAAGAAGAAGAGGATGATGAGGAAGAAGATAGGCTGCCTCTTTCCGCAGTCCTAACTTTGCCTAAAGCCAAACCTATGCCCATCACTCCCACCTCACAGATGGAAACTGTGAGAGTAAAGATAGAAGAAGAACAGCAGCAAAGGCTTCATGATGATGGATGCTGAAAAGCATAGACAAAACTTATGCTGCTTCTTCATCAATAATCAGTGTGAAGAAAGAAGCTCTGAGATTGTACACCCTTGCTAACACATTTCAATATCAAAAGGAAAAGGTGAGAATATGGCCTGATCCTAGGGTGGCTCACAGAATTGTAAAGAAAGACATTCCTGCGAGATACAAGGGCCAAGTAAAAAGGATCGTAGATGAAGAGATCACAGTGGTCCTGGTAGTATCACCCTGGGAAATTGTAGAAGATTTCAAGAAGGCCTATGAGACTAAACAGCCACCCCAAAAGATGTTAGAGAACAGAGTAATAAAAAGGGGTTAGTCTACAAGAGGCTTGAGAACTTCAAACAAAATGAGCTCAGTCTGTTACTTGAAGGTACTCACCCAGATGAGTTTGCATACAGACAGATTACAACAGTTGAGCTCAAAAATGGCAAACAGGCTAAGTACATTTCAGAGCTGTATGGGCGTGAAGGATTGTTTGATGGTGAAGCTGAAATCTTACCATGGAAGAACAAATTATGTTTCTCAGAGCATACACCAGAGAATCCTACAGGCTTATACATGGGAAGTGAGTCTCATGGATGGGGGAACAGCTCAGTGTCCAATTCCCCAATACAGAGCTCCCATCCATACATTGCCAACCAAATCATCAGAGACTCATTCCCAGGCCAGTGCTTATATGGGTCATCTTCTCAACTGATCAAGAAGGAAAAAGACCAACCATTTGCCAACAATAAGTGGGACCTCAATAAAGTTAAAGGTTTTGGCTGCATTGGTTCAGGGGGAGTTTGTTGGACCAAAAGAACCAATGAGCCGGATCAGAAAAACCTTTAAGTCCCACAGACGTCACAACAACCGCTGAAGTCCCAACAGCTGAAGACAAGTGCTGAAGACAAAGTCTGAAGCACAAGTGCTGAAGACAAAGTCTGAAGACAAGTGCTGAAGACAAAGTCTGAAGACACAAGTGCTGAAGACAAAGTCTGAAGACAATGCTGAAGACACAAAGTCTGAAGACCCAAGTCTGAAGACAAAGTCTGAAGACAAGTGCTGAAGACCAAGTCTGAAGACACAAGCTGAAGACAAGTCGAAGTGCTGAAGACCAAGTATCAGACGTTGTCATAACAGCTGAAGAGGACTTCTTCAGTAGTTGTGACGGTTTACTTTCAGTAGTTTTATGTTTTCAGTAGTTTTGTAAAACGACTGAAGAGCTTGTTCTTCAGTCGTTGTAGTTTCAGTAGTTTAGTTTTCAGTAGTTTTATATTTTGTACTTAGCACTCTGATATGTTCTCAGTAGTTGTGAACATTTCAGTAGTTTGTTAAGTGTTAGTTATTTTTGTAATAGATCTGCCAGTTGTCACTATCCCGTGATAACAGCAGTGATTGCACTCTATATAAGGAGTGTCAACCTTATTGTAATATGTGAATGATTGAGTAGAAGTATTTGTTATAATTGAAACATTCCTTGTCACAGAAATATATTCTTCTCGTATTTGTTTTAAATGCATACGAAATCAAATTCTTGCTACAATTTGTCTAATTCTTGATCTTATTCCGCTGCGTTACACTCAAAACTATCAAACTTGTGATCACTGATCCTGACAGTTCTTGAATGAGGCATTTGCAGGAACACTCAAGATTGCTTCTAGTCTAGCTACAGGAGCAAAGACATATTCATAATCAATGCCTTCCTCTTCAGTTATCCTTGGGCAATAAGCCTTGCTTGTGTTCCTAATGACAATCCCTCTGTTATCTTCTTTGTTTTTGAATAGCCATCTTGGCCAATGGCATATTGACCTTCAGGTAGGTCACTACCTTCTCCCATATCTTGCTTTCTATTGTTGTAATTCCTCTTGCATAGCTTCTATCCATCTGTTGTCTTAAGTGCTTCTGGGATGTTCTTAGGGAAGAGAGAGATAAGAAGAAAGAATCAAACAACTGTTGTTTTGCTTATGAGATTGACTTCTGTCAATCTGGTATTGAGGTCACCTATGATGTTTTCTAAAGGATGATATTTATGAACTTTGGTTGTTTCAATTTGATTAACATGGATGGGTGAATCAAGATTGTTGATTGTTTGATCTGGTGTTGGTGGATGGGCAAGGGTATTAGAAGTTATAGGATTTTCTGGTTTTATGGTTCACTGAATGTGTATGGAGAATCATGAAAGAAATCGAAGATTTTATCTTCATGATGTGTGGTCTGGTAATGAA